>VZTJ01000513.1:51779-203871 GCA_013397795.1 Orthonyx spaldingii | reverse complement strand
ACAGCCCCTGGAGATCCCTGGGGATACAGAGATCCCCCCACAGTTCCTGGAGATCCCTGGGGGTGCAGAGATCCACCCGCAGCCCCTGGGGATCCACGGGGTTGCAGAGATCCATACACAGCCCCTAGAGATCCCTGGGGATGCAGAGATCTACCTGCAGCCCCTGGGGATCCCTGGGGGTGCAGAGATCCCCTCGCAGCCCCTGGAGATCCTCGGGGATGCAGAGATCCCCCCGCAGTCCCTGGGGATCCACGGGGATGCAGAGATCCCCCCGCAGCCCCTGGAGATCTCTGGGGGTGGAGAGATCCACCCACAGCCCCTATGATTTAAGGACAGATAATGATTTATTAGGGGCTGCTCACTAAACAATGTATATCGCTTGCTTGACATTTTTTTTGCGCTTGCCAAACAGAAAGAGAGGATGTAAAGAGGATATTGAACCATTGTTAAGGAGACCAGGCATCCTGTTTTGGACCCCCAAACCAGCCCAAGCCAGCTGCAGAGTTTGGACTCAGGCCAGGGACCCAGGGAGTCTGCGCAGGGAAGCAGGGTGAAGAGTTCAACGTGAGGAAGACTCCTTACTTCACCAGAGGAANAAGACCCCTGCCCACGACCACCAGGCAGCACTGTGCAGGCGCAAGTGTATTTAAATGAACTTTGGACTCATTATAATACGAGGATAGATAATGAATATGTATAGGGGCATTGTACAGCTTCATGCATATGTAACCTGTAACTCAATATAAACCAAGCAAAGTGCCAGAGAGGGGCACGCACGCATTTTTTTAGGAAACTATATCTCGTGCGTCCCAGCCATGGAATAAACATACCTACTTTACAACTTTTGTTGTGGAGTTCAATCTGCGCCTCACCTGGGGATTCCTGGGGGTGCAGCGGTTCCCCACAGCCCCTGGAGATCCCCGGGGGTGCAGAGATCCCCCCGCAGCCCCTGGAGGAGCCCCCACTGGATCAGGGGATGCCTGAGCTGGGGCTGTGACCCCGTGGGAGCCCCGTGGCCGGAGGGGCCCCGCTGGAGCCGCCTGTCTTTGCAGGACTGACCCCGGGGCAGAATGCCCCCTGGGGTTGCAGCAGCTGGAGGGGGCTGTTCCCCGTGGGATGGACTCAGGGTGGAGAAATTCCTGGAGAACTCTCCGGTGGGATAGACCCCAGGGTGTAGCAGGGGTCCCTGAGCAGCAGGAGAAGCCACAGGGGATGAACTGACCGGAACCTCCATTCCCATCTCCCTGCACACTGTGGGAGGGGGTAGAGCTGGGAAGGAAAGAGGGGTGTGAGGGAAAGTGGTTTTAAGGGTTTATTTTACTTCTCATTATCCTGCTCTGATTTTATTAGTAATAAATTCAATTAATATCTCTAATTCCAGCCTGTTTTGGCTGTGATGATGTTCACAGGTTGAGGTAAGGACTTTCCCAGTCCTTACCTCAACCCATGAACCCTTCCTTACATTTCCTCTCCCATGTCCAGCTGTGGAGGGGAGTGAGAGAGGCTTTGGTGGGTGCCTGGTGCCACCCCACTACACCCAGTAATAGGGACATGAGGTAAACCTGTGAAACACGTAAGGTATTGGCCAAGAGAAAAGAAGGAGGAAGGGAGAGAACAATGTAAAATGCAAAGTCAGGCATTTATTGCCTAATTACAGGAACTGGTGTGAAATGCTGGAGGTGGCACCTGGAAATGACACAGCTGCAAAGCTGCGCCCCAGATCTCACTGAGGACCAGAACCAGAGCAGGCAGGAGGGTGATTAGAGGCTCTTCCATAAGAAGAGATAAAAAGAGGCTAAAAGACTTTCTTGTTTAGCCCAACACAAATGCCAGCTGCAAACAAACGCAGCCGTGCTCGATGTGCACAGAGGGAAGGTGAAAGAAGTCCAAGCACAGAGCTGGCAAAGGGCAGATGAGTAAACTGGCACCTTGTAGGGACAGGTGAACCCCTCCAGCCCTGCACTTTCTGTTCACAAACACTTCACAGCAATAATTGAATTCGAAATGCCTTTCTTGATGTTGAGCACAGTGAAATGTGAGTTGCACTGAGAACACTACGTGTCAGTTTGGTAACTAGAGCATACACGACTACAATAATACATTTTGAGAAACTTGGGGGGGTGAAGGCTGTGTATTTTATCTCTGAATAATTAGAGGGAGGACAAAAAACCCTCTCAGTGGATAAGCTCAATAAGAGTCATAGGAGCACAGGATTATTCAGCTCAGAAAGGACTTCAGAAGGTTTCAGGTTCCTGCTCATGGCAGGGTCAGCTGCATGAGGTTCAGCTCACAATACCTTTCTTAGCAACCTGTTCCACTGATTAAAGGTTTGATTGGGATAAACCTTTTCCTTATATCCAGATGGAAAAAACCTAGTGCACTCCCAGACCCCACAAAACACAATCAAACTATGCAAGTGGATTTAGCAGAAAAAGATTGTAAGTAATAATTTAACAGTTGCCTCAGCTCAGATCTCTCTCTTTTATGAAGTATTGATTTCAATACAGAAGAGTCCTAAACCTGCCGAGTAGAAGAGTTCAGGTAAAACATATTTACTACACTGAGTAAGCTCCTCAGTTATTGAATCTCTGATGTTTGGGAAGTGGTCAAACCCAAAACCTTTCCTTAATTCTCATGCACACACTCTGTCCCACTTTCCTTCCAGCAGCCTCAAGGACAAGTCCCCATTTCAAAATGCTCAAAAATCTGAAGGCAGCAGAGAATGAGCCATGGGTGAAAGGCAGGAGAGCAGAAGCAGGGTGTGAGTGAATGCAGGTTGCTGTAGGCAGCGTGACAGAAATGGGTCTGTAAGATGGACATCAGTGTGCTCAGTCCTTCAGGGACATTCCAGAAGGTCACACTCTGCTCCAGAGCCAGCGGAGAGGTGCAGAGGATGAGCTGACAGTACCTTCCCCTCACAGGGTTTCTGAAACACCAATTTAATCTGATCCAGCAAGGGAATACTTTAAAAAAATTACAGATTTACACAAAAAGACGACAGCAAAGATTTTTTAAATCTTGGCCTAGAAATGTGTATTGAAAAGGAAGCCATCCAGTGCCTGCTGTGTACAGGCTGCAAGGTTCAGCACAGCAGGCCATGAGTGTGGGTGCAGGTGAGTGTTCAGCAGCTCATTTAAATGTTCAGGAGCAAGTTAACAGGATTATATCTCCAAGAGAAAAAATACTCTATCAGTATCAACTCAATATTTGTTGCTAGTTCACTATTTTCATGAACAAGTCACTGATAAAAAGTTGCAAAACATCCTTGTAATCTTTCCAAATATTAGTCTTTTAAAAAATACTCATGAGCTGTTGAATTTCCCAGATACTTCTAATTTTGGCAGATTGACGTCATGAAGGAATAGAAATTTCACTGAAGTTCTTTTTTCCTTTCCAGGGACAAATATCTTAAACTATTTCACAGTATTTCAAGTGTCTCCTGAAAAAAACATAGAATCATTTGATTTCCAAGAAAGGACGCAGGCCTGACCCCATCTGAAGGTAGTAACTTCTATTTGGGGTGTGTTTCTTACCACTATGGCAAGAAATATTCAAGATGATGAAATTAGGTTAAACTCATGAACACTGCTCTTTATTCTTTGTACAGTGATCCCAGAGAAACAGGTAAATATATTTTAGCTTTAATGGAGTGCCCCTTAGATATTTGTTGATCCTAAAAACACCTCTCTGACAAGTACTTTAGTTGATTGTATTCTTTCATTTTCCTCTTCATCTTCATCCTACCGGTGCCTTAAGGGAGCCACTGCTTTTGTTTACCCTTATTTCAGCTTTTTGTTTGTTTAATTACCACATCTGAAATTCTCCTTCGTGAATCAATCTCTTCTTTCAAGTGTTGATTAAGAGCAAACACTCAAACAAACAGATGCAAGCAAGAGGATTTTCCCATTCTGATGCCCAGAAGCTGCACATACTTTTACTGTGAGTGATTTTGGATATTTTCAGGTACTGAACACAACCAGTTTGAACAGATGTGGATTTGGTCTTGGGTTGATCCTCTGGAGGAGTACTATCTTCAAAGACTGAACAATACTTTCCAGGAATGGTGACTATTTACTGAGGGCCTTTGTGCTTTTGAAAGGTACAACCTGAAAGCACGACTCTTGCAATAGCACTTTTTCTTTCTCAAAAAAAATTGTGTATGAAACTTTAATTGCTGTTGACTTGGGCAGGGCTGACCAAAAGTGTCCACCACAACGCTGAAATACATGTGCACTGTTGGAGGGCACCAGCAATTTCCTCCCTTTTATAATTCAGCATCAATTTCCTCCACTGCTTCTAACATATTCTCTGACCAAATTACTAATTTATATTAAGTGGATCTCACAGAGTTGCAAATACTGGGCAACATTTGTTTCCAGCCAATAACACTTGAAGATTTTTAAATTCTCCAACTCTCTAACCCTAAAGAATCTGTAATTATTCCCTCTTTCCCTCCCATCCCTCAAGAGGGGTTACATTTCTGAAACTTGTAAAACATGGTAAACAAAGGCTGAAGGATTGGCTCTTTGGGACCAGAATTACATGTGGGGAATTTACAACCATTTCCAAATGTCCAGAGAGACTTTTAGGCATGGAAGGCAAAAAGCCAGGAGAATTAACCCTTAGAATGAGTCTGTGCTATTTATCTACCTTATACCTTATTGTTTTGGGTAGGTGATAATGTGCAACAACAACACAGTTCACATCTGAGACCCTTTAAAAAGCAGCAGAAATCTCAGTGTCTTCCCCAGTGATCTTGGTCATCCAGTGCTCCCAGACCTCTCTTCTGTCACTGCCAGATTCCACTTTTTATCCTTCATGGGCAAGATCAGGCTCCCCATTCCCTCTGCTGGGCTATGAGCAGGAGCGTGCTAGTTTGAAAACAAACCTGTGGGAGATCTCAAGTCAGAATTATAATTTAATAGGAAAATTAAAATAAATGCAATAATACAAGGGAAAAAAACCCAAAATTGACAGTTGGATACAACCTGACACCCTGTTAGTCAGGGTGGTGGTAGCAGTCCAAGTGAGGTGGTTCTGTTGAGGTGGTGATCCTGTAGAAGGGTCTGGTCTGCACCTGAAGTTCCAGTGGTAGCTCTTGTCCTCTGGGAACCCAGTAGGCAGGGCTGACTTGTGCAGTTCCAAAGTCCAGGTTATATCCAGTTGGGAATGCTTGGCTACTCCCCCCTGGGTGGAGCATCTCCCAGTGGGATGAGGTAATTCCATGAGTCATGAAGTGGGTTCTTGACAGCCCATTAACAGAGATAACACCCAGAGGGAGTTATCAGGGGTGAGTCATGACAGGAGATAACGAACAGTGCCCCATCTGTTTTAACAGCTTGTGGAGATGGTAATAGAATATATCTTATAGTGCAACCTAGGACAAGGAGAAATGAGACTGGCTGGTGTTTTACCTTGAGGTCTGCTTGTACCTTTGGGTTCAGCAAAAACTTCCACTGAGATTTAGGTGACAATCACAAACCTAAGCCTAACTGCTTGGTTTATAGCCCCAGAAGTCTCCATTTTAAATAAGCCTCATCCAGGACAAAATGCGCAGAACCAGGGCAGGCCTACAGATAAATCATAAATCATTGTGGGCATTTCTGGGTCTAGGGGGGTACAGAAAAGAAAGGCCAGCTAAGGAACCTCTTGAAATAACATTGTGTTGGCTCAGGGGTTTTTTAAAAAAAGTAAATTTTGGCTCAGAGCAAGATCTGTGATTCTTTACAGCTGTCAGATGTTATTATGGCACAGGATGAGTCATTTTAAAGTAGTCTAAAGGAGATGGCAAGAAAGACATGCCTTAACTCCATTTTCAGTGTCATGAATCTATGGAATAGTCTCAGTAAATTCCTGTCATTAACACTAAAAGAGAATGAGGACATTGGGCATATTTGATATATGCTTGATATACCATCCAGTGAAGCTTAAAATAATGTCTTTTAAAAAGTAATGAGAACTTAATTCCCAAAGAAACAATGGACAGCACATGCGGAAGTCCTAGCTGGAACCTCTGGAATCCCACACACAAGTCCTCCATGGACGAGTAGAGACAGGGGAAACTGAGTGGGAACCAAATCTTTCAATACCTGGAGACTGAAAAGATCATCACATTCTGCAACAGCTTCTGTGCAAACAAAATCAGAAAGGTGAGAGAGGGATGAGAAAGAGGAGAGAGAAGTTTGAGGGGGAGACAACAAAGTCCTATACAGTTATGAAAGGAATGGAAGTGGAAAGGGGGAACAGGGTGGTTTTTTCATTTTGCTTTCGGTTTTTTTACTGCACTTTCCAGTGCTAGGAGCAGGTGGCATCCAGCAAAGCTGCAAATAACAGGCTCAGAAGAATCAAATCCAGGTGGGTTCTTCATATGATGTGGCCACAAAAGTGAGCAGTAAAAGGGAGACTGGACAAGTTAAATGGGCAAGTGGAGGGTAATGTCCCAGGAAAATCCCAGAGAAACCCTGAGGCACAAACAGTTACAGGGAGACTGTTCCAGCGGAGTGCCCCTCAATGTTTCCTCTGCTCTTCCCCTCCATCCTGCTGGACTCTGCCAGAGGCAGCACTGAGCTGTTCCACACAGGAGTCCTGGCACTGCCTGGGCAGCTGGCACCCTCCAGCATGCCAAGGAAAAATGGCCCTGTGGCACTCTGCTGGAATCTGACCCTGTGGCACTCTGCTGTGGGCTTGGCGTGCCCCGTGTCCCTGCTCCAGGCTCTGTGTGCCCCGGTCCCTGCTCCAGGCTCTCCCCTCAGGGCTCGGGGCTGCCAAAGGCTGTTATCAGCTAAAAGAGACTCCTTGGCACAAAAATCACCCCCAGAATCTCTGCAAACTGCAGAGCTTGAAAGAACTCAGGAAATTCTTCAAGGTTTTACCTTCAGGGTAGCCCATCCCATGGATTTTTCTCTGTGGTAGTGTGCTGGCCACCAGGGACATCCTGGCCTGGCCTGGCCACTCACCGCTCTGCATTCCACTTATCCCTCCCCTGTTCACCCAGGACTGGCCACATGTCACGGGCTCGTCATTTGTCTATTAGCTGGTCTCTCGCCCTGCCCACCAGGGGGAGAGGGAATAAAAGAGAGAGGCAAGAAGGGGACAGGGGAGTCTGGCCACGTTGTCCACTACACATCTGGTTATCGGTTTTTCCCTCCGTGAGGGAGATTAAAGGACTCTGATAAACACAACTGGTACGTCTGTCTTTACCTGCTAGGAGCCCACTGAGGAAACAGGAGAGCAACATTTCTCTGCTATCACACAAGAAAAAATTGTCTCCAGCTTCCAGCTTAGCTCCTGCCCTGACCCAAATCCTTACTTGCTGGACGTCTTAGGGATTTAGGGGAAGTTCCACCACCTGCTTTGAAAGGGTAAGATTTGCTGGATTGGATGATTTGTTCTGATGTGTGTACAACAGTAGCTGTAGTCATAAAGAATCTCAGCATCTCAAATTCCACCCTGGACAGCCTGGGTTCTCCAGATGCCAGTATCTTTCAACAGGCCTAGGAGAGGTGGGGGAAATCACACAAATCCCCAAAGCCAATGGAAAATATTTGCAGAGGTCATAATAACCATAATGGCAGCTTCTTTTTCTCTTTTTCTCTTTTTCTCTTTTTCTCTTTTTCTCTTTTTCTCTTTTTCTCTCTTTCTCTTTCTCTTTCTCTTTCTCTTTCTCTTTCTCTTTCTCTTTCTCTTTCCCTTTCCCTTTCTTTTTCTTTTTCTTTTTTTCTTTTTCTTTTTCTTTTTCTTTTTCTTTTTCTTTTTCTTTTTCTTTTTCTTTTTCTTTTTCTTTTTCTTTTTCTCTTTTCCTTTTCCTTTTCCTTTTCCTCTTTTCCTTTTCCTTTTTCTTTTCCTTTTCCTTTTCCTTTTCCTTTTCCTTTTCCTTTTCCTTTTCCTTTTCCTTTTCCTTTTCCTTTTTTTTAAAGATCCTTAATTGGACAAGACTTGCCAGTCCATGATTAGTGTGTAAAGAATGCCCAGTAAGGAAATGGTTCAGATGGAGGGGTTGGTGCTGAGCTGCCCAGGCACAAGGCAGTTGTGATCCTGTGCAGGAGGAGCTCAGTTCTGAAGTTCCTCGCAGCAGTGATAACTTGAAAAACTACTTGAATATTGAGCTTTTAATCTTTTTGTTCATGCTTTCATAAAGTGAAAGCTAAAAACATTTTAAGTGAAAAATGGGCTCAAAAGGTAGTTCAAGTCACAGCAGCAAAATGTAGCATTGTGGTTTCCAGGTTTCTTATTCTCCCAGTGTGAACAATTCAGCAAATAGAACAAAATAACAAATATTATTAAACGCTGACATGCCATAAATCTGCATTTTTTTCTCCTCAAAACCAATATTTATCTGAAGAATACGACCTGAGTGTATTCTCCAAAGACAAAATATTCCAGTAATCAGTTGGGTGTTTTCTCCTCTCTGCTTCCCTGTCTCCCCCCAGTCCAGTGCTGCTCTTCCTTTCACATCCATAGCCCAGCACAATTTTATTACAATGAAATATTTTTCCATTATGTCTTGCATCAGTGTTGGAGTCACTGAGCTGCTTTTTGCCTCCCCAACATCAGTTTATTTTGACACATTAATGTCACCATTGGGCCAGGGACTGTTTGTGACTCAGGTCTGGTTGTGTACATTGCAACCTTGTCCCAGTTCTCCCAGGAAAATTGTTCCTAAGGCATGAGAAAGGATACGAGCTAAAGAAATGGAAGATAACAAAGGTGCTGACTGTCATGGAGAAATTCAACTTCTGTCCCATCAAAAACATAAGGATTTGGTGACTTCAAGGAGCTCCAGAAACTGAGATTGAAATTTTGCCAGAGAGCAAAATACTTCCTGCATTTGTCTTAGAAATAAACAAGTACTAGTGATACTACATCAAGCAAAAACTGTTTTTCTCCTGCTTGATAAACTTTTTTCCTGCCTGTTGAATGAAATCTTTCACAAGGGAAAAGTGAATGCAAAAGAACAACAACAACAACAAAAAAAAAAAAGACAGTGAAAAATATAAGTGGAGGAAAATCTTGAGACAGAGTTGTCTCTGAAGTACTTTTGGAGAGCATTACTTTTATTTAATACAGAGGAATCTGATTTCACTGCATCACAGACCATCCATTCAACAAAGTAATTCTTATCTGTCTTTATTTTTCCTGACTGTATTTCTTATTTTGCTGATGATTTCTTCCTCCACCAAGCAGTCTGGAATGAGGTGCTTCTGTTGCTAAGTTCCATTTCAGGCTCACTGTGTAACCTGCTCATTCACTTTTCAGAGAAACACTAAATCTCAGATTAAAAAAAAAAAGGCCACAAGCAAGGCATTGAGAAGCCACAAGAAAAGAATGAATTCCAACCAAGGATGTACCTTCAGATTCGGCAATTTGTTCTCTTAATCACTTTTACTCAACTGGCAATATCAAGATGAATTCCTGCTTTCCCTCAATGCTCTCTGCTCCTGACAACACTGGCACTCTGCAGACTGCCAGACTAAATAATGCATTTCTAAGTTGAGGAGGCTTAAAGAGTCTAGGAAGACAACAGCAACAAATTCTGAGGAGCAGCACTGCTGGCTGGAATAAAAAAAGCAAAGCAGACAGCCTCAATGGCAGCCATAAAATACAAATAAACCTGCATTTACCCAGATAAAAACATTTGAGAAAGGCATATACCAGGCCTGTCATTTAGATTTCTGTTCCCTTTTTTTATATGTTCCAGAAAAAGCTTTTATTTACCTACATTTCCACACATTTCTTTCTTTAAAATAATACTCTGGAGGGGAGCAGGGTTTGAGATCAGTGTTCAAAACCCTTGCATGGCTTGGGAGTACTGCATGTTCATACAGACCAGTGCTGTGTTAACCAGCATTATGGATATGAATTAAGAGGAAAACCCATCTGCCAATCAATAGAAGCCATCATCCTCATGAAATGAAAAGCCTTTCTGGTCAGGACCAAGGTAAAATCAGGAAATTCATTCCACTGCCAGTCATGTCACTTCTCTGCAGTGAGAACCTCTCAGATCTTCAGCATCTTCTGTGCTTGACTGATTCTTAAGTAGAGCTCAAATCCAGAGCACAGCCAGTATGCTCCAAAAATCACCTCAGTTGATTTTTCCCTCCCAAAAGCACAATCAGCATCTGATCTCTTATCTGGAGGTCAGCTCCAACCTATCAACCCTTTTCATTCGCTTTAATTCTTCTTAGTATTTACTTTTTCCTGAAACGTTTCTTTTTGGCTAATTTAAGTGAAAAATCATGCTGTCAAAGCAGAATATTTTCATATAATCATAGACTATCTCAGGTTGGAAGGGACCCGCAAGGAACTTGTTGGCAAATGTAGCAGGAGAGCCAGACCCCACTGAGCACTGGACAGCTGCCTCTGAGACTGTCCCACCCTTTTGCAGCCCATGGCTCCGAGGGTTCCAGAAACCACACAAAAGAGTTCTTCTTGCAAGGCAAATGCTCCTAAATCCTAACTGGCAAGCTGCCTTCTAAAAGTCTGGAAAAATTAGAAGCAATTAAAGCGTTTTCTGGTAATATAAAAATTTCGTCATAGCATCACAGAATGGGTTGGGTTGGAAGGAGCCTTGAAGATCATTTCACTCCACCCCCTGCCATGGGCAGGGACAGCTCCCACCATCCCAGGGTGCTCCAAACCCCATCCAACCTGGCCTTGGACATTTCCAGGGATCCAGGGCAGCCACAGCTTCTCTGGGCACCCTGTGCCAGGGCCTGCCCACCCTCCTGGGGAAGGATTATCAGAAATAATGCATTCCCAGGTGTTTCACAGAAACCTCTGCTATCCTGGGACTATTCTGCCATCCAAAACTTTCTTCAATCCAGTCTCAGACCACAGCACTCACCCCTGCAAGGACCAACACTGATGTTACCACAAAGAAGGTCATCAAACGTGAAAATCATTCTGGAAATAAAGCTGAAGGAAACACCAGAAATTTTAATGAAGCATTTATCTGATTCCATGTTGCTGCTCCTCCTGGGTGAAAAATCAGGATGTTTCCAAAACCCCTGCCTCCTCCTGGCTATCGTAAAGCTAAAGGTTATGCTGGCCTTGGGAACCTCCACTCAGAAATTTTGCATGGCTTGCACCCACCAGAAACCCTGAAAACTCAGGAAAAGACACAAACACTCTGTTGATCAGTCTTTCCAATTCTGGGGTGGAGAGCCTGTCAGGAAAGGTCCACACACAGAGGAGGGAAATATACCCAGCTATGGAGCTACCTCTGCTTCCCTGGAAGCCCTGAGGTGAGTGCTGGCTTTTAAAGGATGGTTCTGGTGCAGGACATGATCCCAGAGAAGCACGGCACCACTCCTTTCACAGCCAGCAGTCCTTGAAAGTCTCTGACTTGTTCAATGAGCAAATCAAACCAAGATGATTCAGCTCAGAAAATTCAGCTCAAGCCACACCCTGAGATGCCAGGGAGAATATCCTGTAGAACCTCATCATTTACTGAAAACACTGCATTCAAAACTTACCTGTCTACTGCCCTGTCAGCCTCCCCTCCATGCTGGGAAGGTGCTGGGACAGACACTGGGACACACAGAGGTGATCTGGGACAGCCAGCACAGCCTCACCAAGGGAAAATCCTCCTGACCAACCCTGTGGCCTTCTCTGATGCAGTGACTCCATCAGTGAACAAGGGAAGGGCTATGGACATCATTTATCTGGAATTCTGTAAAGCCTTTGGAGAGATGGAGCACATCTCCCACGAGAAAAGGCTGAGAGCTGGAATTGTTCAGCCTGGAGAGGAGAAGCTTTGAGGTGACCTCATTGTGGTGTTCCAGCACCTGAAGGGGTGACAGGAAACATGGAGAAGGACCCTTTACCAGGACCTGGAGTGCCAGGACAAGGGGGATCGGCTTCAGACTGAAAGAGGGGAAATTTAGATGGGATATTGGGAAGGAATTGTTCCATGGGGGGGTGGGCAGGCCCTGGCACAGGGTGCCCAGAGAAGCTGTGGCTGCCCCTGGATCCCTGGCAGTGCCCAAGGCCAGGTTGAACACTGGGGCTTGGAGCAGCCTGGGACAGTGGAAGGTGTCCCTGTCGCCGTGGAATGGGACAAGTTTAAGATCCTTTCCAACCCAACCCATTCCATGGTTCCATGATTCTGGTAATTACAGTAAAAGGAGTAAAGAGGTTTGTTTTCCTACCCAAATCCTGGCCCAGGCCTTGGCAAACTCCAACCAGAATGTGACAGAAATGAACATAAACAGGCAAAGCTACAAAATACTTTTCTGACCTGCTCTGTGTTCAAACACTGCCGTTGTTGGCATACAAGAGAAAGAGATTTGATTCATGAGCTTCACATCAAAATTCCCTGTGCTTTCCACCAGCTGCATGGGAAGATTTGAGATCTGCACTCACACTGCCTCTTCTTCTCCCCTCCAAAGCCCTGAAGGTCTGAGAAGCAGTGTGGGGTCATTGCAGGGAACAGGGAAAACTCAGTGAGATGAGCCCTGACCTTTGTTAGTCCTTTGGAGCATTGCAGGCTCAGACCTAGAGCACAGAACATCAAAGTTTGTCTGGTTTGCAAAGCCCTTTCTGGACTGCCTGGAGCACCCTGGGCACTGGGCTCTGCACCCAGAGGTCACAGCTGGGAGCTCTGAACACTTTGTTTTGCACTCACACGTGGGAACTGCTTCGTGTGTCATGCACAAACACAGCTCAGCACCCAGACTGCTCCTTCAGCTCCTCGGTGACAGGCTCAAAACCTAAATTAAAAGTAACTTCTTGGCATAGCTGGAATGAAAGATTCCAAATGCTTGCTCTTACCACTTCATCATTAATAAAATGCTTTTACCCATAATTGTTCTCATTACAATAAAAAAAAGAGCAGAAACAGTGCTGAGCTTGGTATGCAAGGGATGGCATCTCCATGGCTGAAGTGAGAGTGCAGCATGGGCATGTTCTTCAAATTGGAGTCAAAAATTGTTCTGCACAAGGGAGAGAATGGAGCTGAAAACGAGTAGAAGGATGTGACAATCTGCCAAGTGGTGTGTAAATGTGATGGCAGCCTGAACAACCAGAATAGATTCCCAAAGATATTCTTTTACCAACATAATGTGTTCAAAGTGGTTTTTTTACCCTTAAAAGATGCAGTCTGTACTTCCTTGATCAAAATTACTCATTAGAAGGAATTTATATTACATATATTTTTACCTTCAAATAGTGAAAACATACCTTAAAATATTAATTATTCTTGCTCAGAGGTAGATTTCATGGCTATGCTTGGATGTTAGGATTTGTCTCTCTCTGGTTCATTTAGATGACTGCCAATTCTCTGATACCTGGAGTTCACTCTTGTCACAATTGCAATGGCAGCTCAGAAATTCAGCCTCTGTTCCTCCCTGAGGGGCCAATGGTTCTGCACAAGGGGCGTTCCTGCACAAAGTGACCTCCTGCCCACCCACAGCATGAGTTGAGGAAGGACACATCAGGCAGTTTCAGTCATCACTGAATTCTAAAGTTGGATTTTAGAAACTGGTTTCCATCTCAGGCTTCCTTCCCTCCCCTTGTCCTGCGTACGTGAGAAAGCTCCAAGTCAGATTTGCTGGCTCGCTCGCACACGTTCTGTTTCACTCTCTCCTGTAGCCACAGAAGCAAGAGCAGATGTGGGGAGAACATTCCCGAGCGTTGTTCTGGGCTGTGCAGCCAGACATTTGTCAGGCTTTGATTTCCTGAGGACTGCGAGGAAGGTTCTGCTGGATTATTCCCATCTGTCACTCTGAGCCGCTCCTGCCAAATCCACCCCAAGCCTCCAAGGAAGATTTCCTCCTCCAGATTTTTGCTCAAGGCTACTTTTTATTAGATTCCTTCAAGAAATCTTTTTTTTTTTTGCTCCCTTGTTAACACTGTTGTGAAGATGGAGAGGGGCAGGTTTAGGAGGATAAGGAAAAGATGCACATTCCCACAAGATGGTCACAATCTTTGTCACCTTGGTGTTTACAAGTGCTGCTAAAGCCAGCAGGGAAACTCACAGAGATTTCAGTAAAAGAATTTTCTATTCTGCAACAGCTGAAGAAACATTACAATTTAAACACATGTATGCATGTCAGATGTAAACTTCCTTTTTGGTCTAACTGCCTGCAAACCATTTTTCAAAGGACTTCTGGAAACAGCAAATCACTTTCTGTCCTTTTGTATATAAAAGATTAACACAAATTTTGCAATGCGTTAAAACATCCTTAAATTTCCAAGTGGACTTTATTTTGTTTATTCACTCCATATGTGAATTAGTAAATAATATTCAATTAAAGTCTTATTGCTGAATATTACCTGTGAATAAAATAAGCCAAAGTTTTGCATGAGATTGGAAATATTTCCAGATTTAGAGAAATTATTATGTTGAATGGGTTAAGGCATTGTCTCAAAACTAAAGGAAAGTTTTCAAATGCTTTCTTCATGATTGAAATGAAATTTGTGCACAGGGTAGGAATTAGGTAGTTATTTTCAGCAGAAAAAAAAAAAAAAGATAAAATTATAGTAATGCAAAAAGCCATGTCCTCCATGTATTTCCTATAGGAATCTTGTCTGGATGTTAAACTTTTGGTAAGTGGTTCATTTAGCTTATCCCTGTGAGCAAGGGAGATGCCCAAGCCGTGGGCTTGGATGAACATCACACAGATGGGAACACTGGGAACCCACAGCCCTGACTGTGCAGAGCTTGGTGGGCTCCTTCCCAACCCCAGGGTCGTTTGCAGGGCCTGTAACGGGGTCTGGGCCAGGGGCTGGACAGACCCTTTGTGGGTGGGCTGTGCCCCCGGGGGAAGCCGCACGGAGGGCAGTCCCGGCTCCATTCCTATTCCCCTTCCTGTCCCCATCCCCGGCTCCTTCCCATTGCCATGCCCATCACCCTCCCCATTCACTTCTCCATCCCACTCCCTATTCCTGGCCCCATTCCCATCCCCATGCCTGTCCCCATCCCTGTAGCTCTCTCCATTCCCATCCCTATCCCCTTCCCCCTCTCCACTCTCATTCCCCTCCCCATTCCAAACCCCCCTCTCTTCCTCCTCCCCATTCCCCTCCCCATCCCCATCTCTTTTCCTCTCGCCATCCCCATTCCCATCCCCATCCCTTTCCCTCTCCCCATTCCCATTCCCATTCCCATTCCCATTCCCATCCCCATCCCCATCCCCAGTCCCATCCCCGTTCCCATTCCCATCCNCCATCCCCAATCCCATCCCATCCCCGTTCCCATTCCCATCCCCGTCCCTGTCCCCGTTCCCATCCCCATCCCCATCCCCATTATGGTTCCTGTTCCCATTCCCATTCCCATTTTTCCATTCCCATCCCCATTTTCCCATTCCCATCCCCATCCCCATCCCCGTTCCCATTCCCATCCCCATCCCCATCCCCAATCCCATCCCATCCCCGTTCCCATTCCCATCCCCATCCCCATCCCCAATCCCATCCCATCCCCGTTCCCATTCCCATCCCCATCCCCATCCCCAATCCCATCCCATCCCCGTTCCCATTCCCATCCCCATCCCCATCCCCAATCCCATCCCATCCCCGTTCCCATTCCCATCCCCATTCCCGTTCCCTTTCCTGTCCCCGCCGGGCAAGGAAGTGGTGCGAGAGCGCCCCCTGGTGCCCCGCAGCCGCAGTCCAGGTGCGCGCAGGGAGAGACCCAGGGGAGAACCAGGGGAGAACCAGGAGAGAACCAGGAGAGAACCAGGGGAGAAACAGGAGAGAACCAGGGGAGAAACAGGAGAGCACCTGGAGAGAACCAGGGGAGAACCAGGAGAGAACCAGGGGAGAAACAGGAGAGCACCAGGAGAGAACCAGGGGAGAACCAGGAGAGAACCAGGGGAGAAACAGGAGAGCACCAGGAGAGAACCAGGGGAGAACCAGGAGAGAACCAGGGGAGAATCAGGAGAGAACCAGGGGAGAACCAGGAGAGAATCAGGAGAGAATCAGGAGGGCACCAGGGAAGAACCAGGGAACACTAGGAGAGTACTACGAGCGCACCAGGGGAGCACCAGGGGAGGGGGGTGCCACAAGGTGTCACAGGATGCCCCCTGTCCCTGTGCACAGCAGGAACTCATCCGTGATGCCACTTGTGTCCCTTCCCCTCCCGTTTCCCTGTTCCCCCAGGGGCTGAGAAGGGCTGAGCAAGGCGGGTATCTCCGAGCTCTCTCTGTACAGGACCCCTGTCTCTCCATCTGGGTGAGTTGCCGTTAACAGAACTTTCCGGAACGCAGAGATCTGGAGCACACAGCACCCCCAGCACGGCTCAGCAGGCCCCTCTCCACACCCTGCCCTCCAGCTCAAGGGGCACACGGAGTCTGAGCCACTCCTGCCTTTCCTCACCCCCAGCCTGACAGACAGGACACACATCCAGCACAGCTGACACCTTCCTGCTTGTAGGAATCCAAATTTCTCCAAGGAAGTACAATATTTTCATAGTCAGATTCTTAGGGAAAAAAAAGTTTGTCTTATGATTCATTCTGAAATGTAGAAGTCTTGTATTGAAGCTGTAAATTCATTGGGAAAACAGCTAAAGCATTTCAGAGAGGGAAAGTCCTCAGCCTGAGTCTCTCTTGTTTCCATTACACGGATGAGGAAGTGCGACTGTTGTGCATAAGAAACGGGTAAGTCATCTTCATAAATATCTCCAAAAGGCCATTTAGCTCCATCAGCAAACGAGGGAAATAAGCTATTTAGCATAGTTTAGTGAGTGAGTTTTCATTTCAAGGTTGAATAATGGCTTAAAAAAGAAAAACAAAAGAGGCTTTGAAACTTTTCCTAACCTTCAGCTCCACTAAACATGAAAACTGACTGCTGAATTCGGGGGAAGTGACCTATTTCTCAACACTTCAAAAAGCTTAAAACTGTGCAAACGACATTGACAAAAACATGTTACTAAACGTCCTTTGCACAATATGGTGAAAATCAAGTAGGATATAAACTCTATTACAGGCAAAAGGCCTAAAGAACAGAGTTCCTGGAAGAAATGCACTTGTCTTGATTTTATTTCTTCTTTTCTAGCATCTCCCCAGTGTGTATTATGAAGAACTGATCCCCCTGTAGTCAAAATGTGTCCGTTTGATGGAGGGGTCAGTTCCAATTACAAAATAAGTTAGGAAGCTTTTCCTGATCTTGCTCTTCAGTCAGAATTTTTCACCCAGCACTGCCACCACCAGGAGAAAAAGTATTTTGGCTACACATTCAAGAATGATACACTCAACGTTTTACCCCTTTTGTACTTCAGCAAAAACCAGACTTGAGTACAAAGTATTGCGGAGTTCACACCAAGATGCTCAGGTTATCTGGTGCTTTCCTAAAACTCTGAAATATCTGGGTTTTTAGAAGGCCCGAAGAAACTAAGCCCAAACCATTTTCTACACTATCTGTCTTCTTAGCAATGCTTTGTCAAAATCAGCCACGAGAAGTGATGGAAATAAATGAATTAAAGGACTCTCAATTAAAAATTGGCTAATTTTCCTCACAGTAACTAGCAAGCCTTTCTCCAGTTCAGGGTTAGTACCAGACACAATCTCTAGAAGCTCTAGATCTCTAAAGACGTCCAGGGATAATTCTTAATTTTAAAATAAATAGCAGACACAATCTGCTTACCCTAATTCCCCCTGCATTCTTTGTTCCCACCTGACACCACCTTTCCTAGGTCTGACTCACAGAAAGGAAACTCTGGAACCTGGAGATGTTTTGAAAATACAGTCAAAATGACTGAGAGTCAGAACCACTGCAAGCTTGAAGTCACTGCTCAGAACTGGATTTTACAGGTGGAACACGGCACAGGCAGAGACAGAGAGCTTTGTGTGATCCTCCTTTTCCTGGGGCAGGGAATTGTGTCTGTGCAGGGCGGGGAGCCCTGGGTTTGCTCTTCCTCCTTCCCCAGCACCCACTGGTGTTTGGCTCAAGCATAATTTCTCTGGTAACCACACAGGCCGGTGCAGAAATTGTCAAACTGGGCTTTCAAAAGCCACACCTACCCTTCCTCACAGCCAAAATAGTCAGGATTCAAACCTGAGAGCTCTAGGTTCTCTCCAAGAAGGCAGATCAGGGAGGAAAAAAATATGGCTGCAAACCCAAACCTTGTGCCTCAAAGCCATCTCCTGGGCCATTCCTCCGGGGCAGCCCTGAGCCCCTCCAGCTGGGGCCATGTCCAGCGGGAATTCCCAGCTGCAGGGGTGGTGCTGCTCAGGAAATCACCTTTCCCTTTCCCAAAGGACAGTCCTGACACAGCAGCATGGGCTCTCTTTTGTTTGCTTCTTCACAAGCCTTTAACTAGAGCCCAGAGCTGTAAGGAAATTAATGCTCTCTGGGCTTTGGTTCACTTTTTGGAGCTCTCAGAGAAAGTTTGCTAAGAAATGAGGCCCAGATTGGAAACATTGCTCAGTGCTGCTCACAGCTATCCTGTGCCTTCCACAGAAAGATGTCTGAAAAGAGAAACCCTTGAGCTCTTCCAAGTTTGTTTTGATTTTATGTAACTGCTCATTTTAATGTGGCTTCTCCTGCAAGTACAATCAGATCACACTGATGTCCGTAGCCTCAGGCAGTCCAAATTTCCTGGCAAGATAATATTGCAAAGACAGAGAGAAAAAAGCCACAAGCTCTTTGTCATCTGCAACTGGAAGAGCAATCATAGAAACATGGAAAGGTTTGGGTTCAAGGGACCTTAAACCCATCCAGTGCCACCCCTGCCATGGGCAGGGACACCTTCCACTGTCCCAGACTGCTCCAAGCCCCAATGTCCAACCTGGCCTTGGACACTGCCAGGGATCCAGGGGCAGCCACAGCTTCTCTGGGCACCCTGTGCCAGGGCCTGCCCACCCTCCCAGGGAACAATTCCTGCCCAATATCCCATCCATCCCTGCCCTCTGGCAGTGGAAGCCAGTCCCTGTGTCCTGGCCCTCCACCACTTGCCCCCAGTCCCTCTCCAGCTCTCCTGGAGCCCCTTTAGGCCCTGGCAGGGGCTCTGAGCTCTCCCTGGATCCTTCTCTTCTCCAGGTGAGCACCCCCAGCTCTCCCAGCCTGGCTCTAGAGCAGAGGGGCTCCAGCCCTGGAGCAGCTCCGTGGCTCCTCTGGGCTCTCTCCAGCAGCTCCAGGTGCTCCCTGTGCTGAGCCCAGGGGCTGGGGCAGCTCTGCAGGTGGGGTCTCACCTGAGCACAGGGGCACAGGGGCAGAATCCCCCCCTCACATCTGTGAAAGACACAGGTTCCACTGGCACTGGGCTGTCCCTCAGTGGCAGCTGAGTCAATAATGTCACTGCAGTGCGCAGACCTCTCAGTGGAAAAGCATCACTGGGTGCCCCTCAGCTCCCAGCTGGCTCCCTATGGACCCACAGCTTCTGGGATCTGTGGGTAAGGGAAGCACAGAGCCAGGAAGGGCCTCTGGGCCTGTTTCCCCCACACTAATTTCTCAACACACTAATGATTTTCCATTAGATTTGCCAGAGAGACTGATGCCTTTAATCCAGTTACATTCCTGCAGGGTTCATGCAAATCACAGGCAGGTGAGAGACCTTTCAGCCCCTAAACTAAGATTATAGAGCTTTGATAGTGCTCAGAAATACAGAGGTCGTGGAGCTTGTGAAACAACCACAGAAGATTAAAGGAAGTCAATTATGAATGATAGGAATAAGTCAGGAAAACGTTTTGTTTCTGTGCATAATTTATTTCATTTTCCCTTGCAACTTGAAAAATTCACTGTTTGAAGGTCTACAGAAAGCACATTTTAGTTGTACATTCAACAAGATGATCACCCCAATTTAATTGGGAAGGGTAATGCACACCTTCAGAGTAGCTCAGCAGGCTTTCAGAGAAACTGAGGAGAAAAGCAGCTGGCGCTACTGATAGTTCTAGGATAGATTAAAGTACCCTTCTTTGAAAACAAACACTTTATAACCCCTTTTTGGAGCACAGAGCATCTAGAAACCTCATCACTTTCTGACAGACTGTTTTGCAAAATCCTTTCTGTGTCACTTTTTATATGATATATGTAGATATCTCACCACAGCCAGTGATACATCATCTCTATCACTGCAGCCAGTGCTGCTTTGTTTGTATAAAAGCTTGGTTGTGGGCTGAAATGATAAAAAGATGAACATTAAGCGCTGGTTACAGATAAGAGTGTAACAGTGCTTCAGAAGAGACAGAAAGTCTTTGAAGTTGCTGAGAAAGTTGAACAAATGTAAAACCAAAACACAGCAGCCCCCCAGCCCCACCTGCCACGCTTTTTTTGGCTTCTCCCCTGCTGTGTACACAGAGATAAATACAACAGTTCAACAATGAGCAACAATCCTTTCACATCAATCAACAGTTATGCTTTGAGATAATGTGGGTATATTAATTCTTCAAAGCCAGACATTGGACCAAATACTCTTTAGAAAGAAAGCTGTGATCTCTTACAGATACTCTTCAAAAGCCATGAGCAGTGTATGAAAATAAGTGAATATTAAGAGTTCAAAACTTCTCATTCTTGTGGACTTGAGGAGAAAGTACATTTAATGAAAGAGTGTGGGGTTTTTAGGTTGGACTTTGTAAACACTCTCAAGGTGTGAAGATGAATCGTTCATCTGCTTAAGGAAGGAATGTATTTGACCATTTTCTTGGAGAATGGACAACATTTCTTTCAATCAAACTGGAAATGAGGCCATTCCCACGTTACAGATAAAATATGGATGTGATGGATGACAGAGGAGTTTGCCACGTTCTCATTAATGATCCATCTCCTGGTGTGACAACCACTCGAAATAGAAAGATGGAGCTGGGTTTTTTCCTGATTCCTGAGTGTAAATTTCTAAAGGCAGATCAAGGAGGGGATCCACTGTAGAAAATAGAGTCATTTAGGCAAAGAATATGTTTTAAAAACTGGGATTTTATTCCTGCCTGGATGAGGCAGCCTGCTCTTGTGTATAAATTCTATCGTTCTCTAGTGTTATCATCAGGACTTCCCAGGATCACAAAAGCTTGGAGGACACTGTAGAACCCTCAGTTACAAAACTGCAGGCTGGGAAAGCTGCTTCCCCAAATGCACAGATCCTGTTCACTTCCAATGTAAACCAGTGAATCACTCATTTTGGCACACGTTGACGTGTGCTAGAAAAACAAATCCCACGTGCCCTTCCTGCCGACGGCTGTCACAGCCACCTCGAGAGCCTGAGCTCCCTGGCTGGTTCTCAATGTCCATCACTCTTCATCCTCTCTTTCAACAAAATGAAGGCAACCTGACACAAGCAGAACAACTGAAGTGAGGCCAAGAGTTGTGGGAATCTCCTCCAGAGTACACTCAAGTCAGCAAGCATCCTTCTGCTGACTGCCACGGGCTTCAGGTCAGGCCTCGAGTGCTTTAATTCCTGCAGGGAAGAATTCCAGCATGACCCTTGGCCCTATAAACAATTCCTTCTACAAACACGTCTCGCTCCACAGAAAACTCTTCTACAGTTCTTTATTCCTCCCTGCTTCTTTCACCTGGATTATAAATATCATTTCAGTTTCTAGTCGAGTTCACTGAGACCACAACAACACTATGGAAACACCTCCCCCTGCCACAGATCCTTTAGAGCTGACTCCAGAACTTCCCATCTTGGCTCAAGTCACCATTTGCCAGCCATTACTGAGGCGTCTTTAAGAGCTTTCTTTGATTTCTGATATTCCCCTGTCATCTCCAGTTCCATTTCACACATCACAATCCATCAGGAGCAGGACAATTTTTCTTTTCTTCCCACTGTACCTTTTTTGCTGCAATTTCATTTAGATTGAATTAAAGGAGCTCTGACTTTGTATTTGGGGTCTTTTAACATGTAAGAAAAAGATATCTTCCCTTTCTTTTCATAGGAGGATATGTGAATTTAAAGTGTCACCTTTATTTACTTGTTCAAGTATAGTGTTTACCAAGTAAATTCTTTTTCTTATGTATTTTTATACAAAACACAGAGGTAAAAAAGGAAATTCTATTTATTTGTGTAAATTACACAGAAATATTATCAGGTATAGAACCATAGTTTTACTTTAATAATTTTAATAGCACAAGTGAAAAGAAGTGATATCTAATTTATGGAAACAGATTCAATAGTAGCTGACACCGTTAATCACCTCTCAAATTCACAATTGCAAATTAATCACTTTAGCAACTTTGTTCAATAATTTCTGAAGGATTCCACAGACTCTGGTATGATTCTATTATGCTGTGACTCACAGCTGATGAATGTTCTTCCAATTCTCACTTCTGCAGAAATAAAATTCATGAATGAAGTGATTAGTTCCTAAAAAAGATTTTTCTTTCTGGTATTGTAGAATCATTTTAAAACTGACGACAATTAAACTGTCAATGAGCTAACTAATGATTACTTTGAATTAATAACCAGAACCTGGCTACATAGAGAAGTTAATTAGTCTTGGTTATATATAGTCACTAGTCTTTGTTTTATATATATATATATATATATATATGATATAGTCAGTATTTTCTGTTGAATTATTTCATTAACTTAACGAAGAGGGAGGAAAAATCACAGCCACCTCCACCTTCTACCACTCACAGAGAAAATTCTTCAAATGTTATTTGAAAAGCCGTGGAATTCTGTGAAATAACATCCTGAAACCTGGGCAGTGCTCCCTGTCCACCTTGGGAACACCATCAAGTCCACACAAACAAGGCTCCTTAGGAGCATTTTATGCCAGATTCCATCTCTGTTCAAATGCTCCAATTTACTTGGGATAAAACTGCAAAAAATAAGATTTTTTGCTGTTCTGATAGAAAAGCAAGGAAAAAAAATTAATGTCTTACTACATTTTAATGCTTAGCTTGTGCAAATCTCAGTCAATAATAAGATTAAATCCAAACTCCACGACTGAGGGGTGAGAATATGAGTTTTGTTTTGCTTCTCACCCCTTCCCTTTTTAGGTCATTACCAAGAGCTTTGTTAACAAGTGACCTCATCAGAAGATTTCCTGTCTCTCCAGACTGTTCCTACACTTCCCAAATATTCCTGCAGCTCTTTTCAGCAGCTCTCTGCCAACTAGTGAAGATTTTTTTTCTATCACTTCAGTTTTTCAGTTTGCCAAGTCCTGTTTTTTCCACCAGCTCAAAGGAAATTATCAATGCTTCAGCGAAATCAAAATATGCAAAACCTGACAGTTAAAAAACCCCAACCAAACATCTCCCTATACCAAACACACCTAGCCATTTATTGAATTTGTCTTTATTTCCAATTTCAGCAACTGAATTTTTCTCTGTGTTTGTCAGCCATGTGGAAAACCCCAGCATCATTGCTTCATTTCTGTGCTTAATTAGCTGCACAAAAATGGAAAATCACCTCTCAAGGTGCTCTTTGGTGAACTCTGTTTTTATTGTGAATATATTCCTCTACAAAGTACCAACAGTTGTGTTAAAATTTCTATTCAGCACACATTTATCCCCTGGTGCACCTGCAAAAGCTTCTTTTTTAAAAGTTAAAAATCAGCACTATATTTCTTTTTAATTACAAGAAGCAGCAAAACCACTATTAACTTTTCATCAAATCTGCCACAAGTAAATCTATTTTTTTATTGTGACAAGGCTTAACTGAGCTGTGAACAGGCCACTTTGCCCTACATTGCCCTGAAAAGGTAAACCAAAGAACATTTGTGTAAGTGATAGCTTGGATGGACTTAACCCCCTACCAATTTGCAATTCAAGTGAAATAATAACATCATTTCCCTGTTATTTCTATATTAGCATTAGAACATCCCAAGAATATTCCCAAAGTCACCTCTAGAACACTTCAGTAGGAGCATTAATAACCTTTAAGCCAAGTTCTGTGTTGCCCAAAACACTCTGAAGTAACATTTTACCACTGGCTTTCTCTACAAGAGCAATGGGGGTGATTAGAATTCAATTACAGACAAAGGCAGGATGGGTACAAGGGACATCATTTTTTGTCTCTTCTAGGAGAAATCAGATCTGGCTGTGGAGGCCTTGCACAAATGAGGGAAAATTGCAGCTGTGTGTTACTTGCTTTTGTTTTCTTCACCACCACCACCACACCGATCAGCCCCTGACTCGTTGTGCTCTACATGGCAGGCAGAATCTCCTGTTTCCACCACATTTCCTAATAAATCCCCAAATAAAGTCAGTCTGGTGTGCTGGCAGACTGGTGCTGAATATCTGCTTTCCAGTGTTGTTGTCAATGTCAACATGGATCTTGAATTTGTTAAAAAAGACTCAGCCTGGAGAGGGCCCAGTCCTGAGAGCTCAGTGCCAGCCTGCCCAGCCCGCAGTGCAGGGAAGCCCCTGTGGGATGGTGTTATGAATAGATATTATGGGGTTTAAATAAGTTTCTACCTCTGCCCAGGCCTATGGCAGTAGATAACAACTTACTGAGGTGGGCTGCACCCCAAAACCCACTCCCATCTGCAAATTCTTTAATAATGGTAGATTCAGTCTATTATAGAATGAATTATTTATTCAATAGACAAATATTTAACAGACATGAGACTTAAAACAGATTATTACTACACAGGAAAAGGAATTATTAATAGTTAACATACACAGTGCACTATAGGGTACCATTCTTTTAATACAGCTAGTGACGAAAAACAGTATAGATTAGGATTCAATGTATCTTACCATCCAATTGTTGAAGGAGCACAAACACGAATCCTTTCCCTTAATTTCCAGAAAAGGAATCACAAAGATGTGTCCAGCTTTGGGGAGAAATCTTCTCACACGTTCCCAGGGAGTGTGCTAGAGAATTCCTGACTTTGTGAAGGTTTGTAGGACTTTTATAACGTAAAAACAGGCCTTTCGTCACTGATATTTCATGTTATCTCTCTCCACATCTGCTCTCCAGACTGAGGCATTGATTCTGGGCAGAGCTCTGGGTGCCAGGAGATGATCCCTGCTGGGCCTTTGCCCCTCTGGGTTATCTCTCCCATTTACACTTCTCACATTTGGTGGGGAGGGGGGAAAGTCCTGTCACAGATGGTCCTTGTTCCTACACATTTCCAACAGCCACAGCTGCACACAGGTTTGTACTCCTATCACCACTGAGTTGCTTCAGAGGATTTGGCTTCTTCGACATTTTTCATGAAGTAATGTTACACTTGTATACTGTGTGTATCATGAACTGTTTCTTTAGCAAACACCCATCCCTTCAATCAAAATGATTCTCTCTGTGCTCTCATCAGCATCCTTAGAAATGCACCAGAGTGATGTGGTCCTTTCTGAGGCCCCTGGAATCTCAGTGCCCTCCTGGGCTGCTGTACTAGTTTGAAAACAAACCAGTGGGAGATTGCAAGTCAGAATTAAAATTTAATAGGAAAATTAAAATAAATGCAATAATACAAGGAAAAAAACCCCAAAACTGACAGTTGGATACAACCTGACACCCTGTTAGTCAGGGTGGTGGTAGCAGTCCAAGTGAAGTGGTTCAGTTGAAGCAGTGATCCTGTAGAAAGTCTGGTGTCCACCTGAGGATCCAGTGGTAGCTCTTGTCCTCTGGGAATCCAGTAGGCAGGGCTGCCTTGTGCAGTTCCAAGGCCCAGGTTGTATCCAGTTGGGAATGCTTGGCTCCTCCCCCCTGGGCAGAGCATCTCACAATGGGATGAGGTAATTCCATGAGTCATGTGGCGGTTTCTTGATGGCCCATTAACAGAGATAACACCCGGAGGGAGTTATCAGGGGTGAGTCATGGCAGGAGATAACAAACAGTGCCCCACTTGTTTTAACAGCTTGTGGAGATGGCAATAGAATATATCTTATATTGCAACCTAGGACAGCTGCTGACACAGGTGCAGAGCACAGAGGGTGACCAACACTCAGGTGGTAGAAAGAAAAAGCATTGCCCAAAGGTACCTGCAGGATTCTGGTACCTGGAAAAACAAGTTGGTTACTGGGAAAAAGCCAGTCACCTTGGAACACTTCATGTTTTGTTGTTAAAAGGGATAATAACCCATATATCAATAAACCATTTTAAAAACCAAAGAGGCCTGAAAATACTTTTTCCAAAACATTGGCTCCAGCACAGCCAGTTCAGTAAATAATTGGATTTGAGGATGCAACTTCTATTCCCTAAGGACAGCAGGGGATGTGAAGCATTTATCCAGTGACCTCACACACACTAATCTGTGGATAAAGAACACTATGAGAACAAAATCAGGACTTTGCTGCCACAGAAGGATGGGAACAGCATTATGGAGAAAAGCCACAGAAGCCTCTCGCACACAAAAGGAAAAGTTTCTGCTTAGAACAGAAGTGCTTGTCTGTATTCAGGGGGCAGCTCTCACAGGGCTGAGATAATTCTCACTGTATTTTTGACAGCCAATTCACCAAGATTTGATTAAGTTTAGTAATCATTTCTCCAGAACTCATGAAACTGTTAAATGCAGAAGACTGCTGAACACCATGTTCCAGCACGAAAGAAACCGTCCCAGCCTTTCCAGCAGAAGTTGAACTGTACAACTCCTTTTCCAACATTTGTGATAAACACATTTCCTTTTCCTCATGGCAATCAGACAATGCCTGGATGTGAATGGAACCCAGGACAATCCCCCCTCCAAGGGAGAAGCAGCAATGCTGGATTGCCAGCAGAAAAGCTCCTTAGGTCAACTCTGTTCAGGCAGTGAAGAGAGTCTCGCTCTGCAAGCAAAATATGCACAGTTTCCAACCTAGTTCAGACCAGCAGAAGACCTCTGGGACCTTCTCTTCAGCAAAGCCTTTTTGTGAGAATTCCCTGCCAGTAAAAACACACGTCCACCCAATGCCAGCTGCACCAACAGCACAGTTCTACAGACACAAGTGAGACCACATGAGGTGAAGCACTGGAGACTTTCAGGGAGAAAAATGATAGGATGTTCTTTCTGTAACAGAAACAACTTCCTCAGTGTTCTTTTCAACCAGAATAAAATAAGAGTGGGAAAAATCCTCTGTTTCTAATGACTTTCAACACAGCTGTGAGACACATTCATTTGTGAGGCAGTCTTTGTAAAAACATGTACTTGAAAGCACGCAGGAGACAGTCAACCTTTAAAGAGAGAACAGTTCACAACCTTAACACAGCAGAACTGGTGATCTGCCTGTAATAATGACAAACCTGTCTTTGCTGGCTCTCGAACACCAAAGAAAGCTAATTACAGGGCTGACTGATTCTTTGGTTTCCTTGCTTAACTACCTAACTGAACAATCAGGCTGCTAAGAAAGGAAGAGAGCACTACTTCGGGTCCATACACACACTATCAGGTGTGGCAGGGTATTATAGAAAGCAAGATTTGTATTATCACCTTCCTAGTTCTTGTGAATCAGCATCAAGTTCCACTATACCTGTGGCAGGAGAAAAAAAAAGACCCCGATCAATTCAAAGAAACCCATTAAGGTGTGGACTTCATGATATTATCACAAAGTATCAGCAATAATTTTTTGCAGTAGCTACTTTAAATTTAACTTCCAATGTTGTCATCGTATGTTTTTATATCAAAGTTATCATTGGCTTCCTTCATTACTGAAATTGTATATATATATATATATATATATATATATGTAGTCAAGCCACACATATCAATTTGAGTTATCTTGTTAAATACACACCTCTCAAACCTAATGTAAAATAGAGTAAAAAAAAAAACCACTGGACAAAGAGAAATACATTAATCATACACAACTACAAATCTTCTTTTCCTTAATACCAGGAAGGAGTCGAGGGGAGCAGCAATATCTACTCGTACTTGTAGTATCTGAACATCTGTAAAACACAAAGAATAAGTACCTGAATATACTTGAATACCTCTGAATTAAATAAAATCTTTCTCTTTATTGGCTTTAACAGCAAAAGAGATCTGCTTAATTCAAGCTCAGGCTTTTTGGGTTTTTAATAAGAAGTGAAAAGATGATTTATTTTAAAAAAAGCCAGATCAGTACCGTAGGTATTGGAGGCCCTGGATTAGCACTCGGCCTGCACTTCACTTGGCCTGGGTGCAGTCAGGAAGTTTTCAGTCTGTCTTCCTCATCTGGTTGCCAGGAGAGCTGTGCTGACTTCCTCAGGAGAAAGAGAAGAAACCAGACAACACCAGGCTCTGAACACAAACCCATGAGAAAGGCAGAAAGGAAGAAATAGAAGAAAACAAGCTTCTCACTCTCTGTGTATCTCTCATTCTCTCACTTCAGCTATTTCTGCTTTCACATCCAGCTCTGTGACTTCTCCCTGCAACCTCCCACTGAGCCTCATCCATCCAATTGTGTTTTCCTGCCTTATGACCAAACGTAGCTGGGATAAGGCATCACTTTTGCTTCCTCTAGAGTCAGTGCATACTGCATACAGAACAATTCTTTATTAGTTTTCATGGAAAATAGAGTGGATGGCCTTCAGAACAGACTTATTGTGCCGTGAGATCCTGAACTGGGATCAAGCACAAGCACAGTCTCCACTGAATTCACAGCAATGACAACCAAGGCAAAGGCATTTTTATTCTGCAGGGGACAACCCTGTGACACCTGAAGTCTCAGGGAGTATTTTAGACCTTCTCTCAGACTTTCTCCTGTGGTGTATGAAGTTTTGCATAGACACAGTTGACATAGAAAAAAAAAAGTACAGCAATCTGTCTTTTGAGAATGGACAGGGGAAAGCTTTTTTCTTGTCTCATATTAATTGAGTTGCTGCATTTGAGAAGAACACAGTTTTGTGCACTGTACACATAAAAAGCTTCTGAAAATGGTTTCATTTATTTATCCCACTACCACAGCAAAGCCCCTCACACCTTATGACTGAATTCCAGTGAAAGTCTTACAAACCAATTTCAATGTATGATTGCAGAAATTGTAGTTTTTTAGATCTACAAAGCCTAGTGGTCCATGAAAATCAGTGATCCAAAACTGAAACAAGAAAGTATGGATTAAACTGCAGCCTAAACTAACAATGTGCAAATCACAGGACACTACAAATTATTTTCCACTGATGAAACAAGGCACCCAAGTTTCTGAGTCAGAAGCACAAACTCATGGTAGGTTTTCAATTTGGCACCTTAGAAGTAATTAGTGTCCTAAAATCCAATACGACATAATAGACACCAACTGAAGAGACTACAAATGTTCTTCTGCAGTAAACTCCTGCTTTTAATCATCATGAAGTTATAAAATCCACAGTGTTCTGCTGCTTATGCTGCAGCATGAAATCTCTGCTTGGTCTCCAGGTAATGTTAACGAGGAGAATGTATTCTCTAACTGTCAAGCTCAATGTGAAGGAAATCCCAGCCTTTCTTTAAACCAAATCAGTTTTTTGTTCTTCCACCATTCCTTCCTTCTATCAAAACCAAGGGAAGAAAATAGCCCATTCACAGGAGCCAGAGGAGAAAAAACCCCACAGAGCAGTCAGTCCCACCTCAATGGACAGAGTGAAAATTAATGGAGAAATACCAATCAAACAGCAGGCCATTAAAAAAAAAAAAAATAATAAAAAATCAGGGTCTACAGAAAATGAGTTACCCAGAAAAATCAAATCCCTTGATGGGAGAACCACTGGGATGGAATCTGAGTAGTGGTGACTGCAACCAGTGAGAGGCAAAGTGGCTTGGTTCTTCTGGGAATGTGTTTCAGCCTACAGCAGTCCAGAGGATCTTTGGAAATCTTTCGAGTTGATGTGTAATGGGATAGACAAAGAACAAATTGTTCTGGTGACCCTGTTCACTTCTAGTACAAAAGTTCAGGCTTCCTTAGAGATTAACAACAAATGTGATATTCTGGATGTGACATTTTATACAGAAATATTTTTAACTTAAAGAAAAACAGCATTGCTTGAAGCATATTGTTAAAAAGAAAAGAAAACCCATCCACATTTTTGTAAGCTAAACCAGCAGCAATGAAATTAAATAAAGTGGTGACCCCAGTCATTTATTTCAGAGCATGGTGCCCAAGAAAAGGATTGTCCCTTTCAGTGCTAATGGACTGACCACACAGGCACACAGATGTTCTGGCAGGTGACAAATAAAAAGGCTTTGTATATTATGCATTCCATTTAGGAATATTTGACACACACATGTATAACCTCAGGTGGGAAACAAGCTGGTTCACATTTCCTGCTGGTAACGTAAAAGCTTTTCCTATTTAGACAAATTATACTGTGCAGAAATCAAGGTTTCAAAAAGAGAAGAGAGCCATAGGGTGACAGCAGTGCTTTTCCTCAAGGACAGAGCCATCAATCCAAGTCAGGTCACCTAAAGATGCACACAAACCACACGTGAAGAAATTATTTTATTTCTTTCTTCACTACTGTCACCAAAACCCCAGAAAAGGCCAGAGGTGCAATCATTCATGCACCTCTGCAGGGCTGTGCACACCCACACCCCCATGCACAGAATCCTAAATGAACTGAATTAAACACAAAAGAAAAGAATGTAGAGGAGTAACCAGGTTTGAGTTACATCTCTGAGAACAAAGTGAATCAATCAGGGACTTTCACCAAAAGCAGGCAGGTTTATAGAATCCTGCAGAAGGAGAATACCACCAATATAAATACCATGTAAACTGTCCCTCAGCAAGATCAGGTTTATGTCCTGTTTCCCTCTCGCTGTGACCCTGAAAAACTCCAGGGACCAAAGCTCAAAGGTGGGCGCACAGAGCACGTTCCCAGCAGTGAAGAGGGACCCCCAGGTTCCTCGTGATGGGGGTCTGGACAGGTACATCCCTCGGGCAGTGCAGGACTGTTATGAATGGATATTACAGGGTTTAAATAAGTTTCTACCTCTGCCCAGGCCTATGGCAGTAGATAGTAACTTCTGAGGCAGCCTGCACCCCAAAACCCACTCCCATCTGCAAGTTTTTTAATAATGGCTGATTTGATTTATTACAGAATGAATTATTTATTCAATAGACACAAATTTAACAGACATGAGACTTAAAACAGATTATTACTACACAGGAAAAGGAATTATTAATGGTTTATATATACAGTGCACTATAGGGTACCATTCTTTTAATACAGCTAACTAAAAAACAGTATAGATTAGGATTCAATGTATCTTACCATCCAACTGTTGAAGGAGCACACATACTAATCCTTTTCCCTCAATTTCCGGATAAGTAACCAGGAAGATGAGTCCAAACTTCAGGGAGAAGTCCTCTCACACGTTCCCAGGGAGTGTGCAAGAGAATTCTGATTCCGTGAAAGTTTTGTAGGACTTTTATAGTGTCAGGCTTTTTGTCACTGATATTTCATTTTTATCTCTCTCCACATCTGCTCTCCAGACTGAGGTGTTGACTCTGGGCAGAGCTCTGGGTACCAGGAGATGATCCCTGCTGGGCCTTTGCCCCTCTGGGTTCTCTCTCCCATTTGTCTGTCACCTTTTGGTGGGGAGAGGGGAGAGGTGTCCTGTCACAAGGACTCCATCCTGGGAGGTCGAACTCAAGCAGGAAAGATGCAGAGCTTCCTCATACATCAGCCTGAGACTGTGAAGTGCTCCTGCAGAGGAGTTTGTTGAGTGCGAATTTCCCTGCTAAACGTGAATGGATTTCTGCAACCCACAGGAGTCAGAGAACGGAATGGAAAACAGATTTGCTTTGGAACAACAGGAGTTAGACTGAGACACCTTTCAGTCTGCACGAGCCACCCACCCACCTCTCATCCAGGAATATCTGAGGAAGAAAGGAAAACCATGGATTCTCCCCAGTTCCCAGACAATGTTATTACACGACACTGACTCGGGGGAAGCTACAGCTTCTCTACACATCTCCTGTGCATGGTTGGAAGGAAAGCCCTGGAAAGGCTTTAAGCACCAGGAGAAGAGCAGAGGATGGCAGAAATGGAATTCCTTCCTTCTTTTTATTTTTTTTTTCCCCAAGTTAACAACCATCTCCTCCGCTGGACAAACAATATTCCTTCAACACCCCATCTGAACCGTTAATACCCAGCTTGGCTCCATGTGGTCCACCCTGCCTAAACTCCTCTTGCCTTGGGGATTCTAGAATCTTCCAGAGCAAATAAGCATTTTCTCCATGAACTGGATTTCCTTTCTGCAACACAGCTTCTCAGTCTCCACCTTCCATAGCTTCCCATACTAATAAATGGGACACCCTGAAGATTTCAAAACACGAAATGCAGACTTGGGTGTTAGTTGTTTGCTGTTGGATTTCCCAGGTTCCTCAAAGGGCCTGTGGTGGGCAGGCTCCTGCATTCAAGAGGAATCTCGGCTCCCAATTCAAAATCTTTCAGGACAATTTCTTTCAGGAGCAGGCACAGTTCCTAGAGAGCCACAGGAGAAAGTCCTGTGGGATTTCCAAGGGTTCAGCAGTCCTTTTCCAGACAGACAGCAGCTTGTTTACCTGACAGCAGTGGAGGGAACATCTGTGCTGTGCTCTGTGTCTCCAGCTGCCCTTCTCAAGCTGTTGCAGGTGTCCCATTCTGATAATACAGACATTTATAAGCTCCTTTTTTAACAGAGACAAAGGGAAGTCTCTACTGAGGATGCCTGACATGCAGAAAATTTTCTTTTCAGTACCTCAATTAGAACACAGTTTAGCATTTCAGTCCATAACACATCAGACTGACTGTTACAGAAAAGAAAGTCACTTCTATTTAATATATTCCCCAAAGAAAAGATTTAAAGTCAAGGGGTAAATAGCAAGGCAAATACAAAAACAACTAGAAAGGCAGGCAGTGGTGCTACCTTTGAGAAATCTGGAGACCATGGAGAATCTCCCTGGGTATTTATGGGTGAAAGATCCTTAGGAAAATCTCCCACAGGACAGATTCAGCTCTCTGAAGAGATGAAGTAGAAACATATCCTGCCTGGCAAGATGGGAAACTGTGCACAGCTTTGTGCCTTCCCTCCTGATTTTAGAACCCATCGCAATGAAGAATCTTCCATAATTATGTTGAAACTTTTATCTCCCACAAAAATGCAGATCAAGGAATGCCATTGGGTGAACCATACAGGGAAAAATGTAATGACACAAAAGCAGTTGAAATGTTCAAAACAGTATTAGCAGATTTTTTTACCACAAAACTCATGGAGATGCAGAAAGCTGGTGATTCTTGGAGATGAATTACTGTAGAAAAAAAACCTCTGGCTGTTTTGCAAAGGTATTCAGAGTAAAGTCTCTAATTCTTTCCTTATCTTTGATTTGTGACTGGAGGAATTGCCATGCAATTGTTAGAAAAAGAAAAGGATGTTGGTGAAGCACATTTCACACACTGAGGGGTTTTTTGTGAACTATATTTTTCTATACACCAGGAAAACAGCTCACTTGACTTGAGAGCACTTGATCCCACTTGTCCCAAATATCATGACGTGGTGCCCAATACCAGAATTTTCAATTGTAAGTAAGGGACTTTTCTTTCGTTCCCATTCAGACTTAAATAATAATGGAAAATCTGTTTCATTGCTGAAATATAAAGAAGATGTGAAACACAGTGCAGAGGTTTTTTGATGCCTAATTAGGGATAACTGAAAAAGGTTATTTTTGTGAGTTCTCTGAAGTGGTGGTAGAATCACACATCTGGAAAATGCAAGCATGAAACCATGTGATAATAAACAAGAAGACAAAACAGTACAGCAGAAGACCCAAAAATCTTTATAGTAGTGACTGTGATGCCAAAAGGATTTTTTGCTATTTCTTTTTATACCTTTTACACAGTTCTGTGTATCCACAAGTATTAGCATGCATACTTGTGCTTCTCTAAGTCTGATAACTCAGCATAGTCCCAAGGTCCTGCAGAGCTAGGAGACCAAACATCCTACTACCTTGAGGAGCCATGGCTCCCCTCAGTAGAACACGTTCTGTAAACTTATTGCCCCCCCGGGGAGATCAGGTCTATAAGTTGTGTGTGTGAGTGGGGTGGGGGGTACAGCAGAAGAAGAAGACAAGAAGAACAGAAGAAGAAGAGAAGAGAAGGAGACGAGAAGAAGGGAGAAGAGCATGCATGCATGGTGGGCTTTGCAATGTGATGTATCAGAACAGGATCCTGTTAAAATATTGAGGTAAATGACCCTCAACCCTCTAACCTCCAACCGTGTCTAGTGTTCATTCCTGAAACCAGGAGAAAAAGGCATCAGCTGTGCTACTGTTGCAATCAAAATCTGGTGGAGGTGGTCTTGCAACTGGAATACTGGAGTGGGTGGCTAATTCAGAACAACTACCGAAGAAACAGCGACCAGAAGCAGAATCAATGTCCCAGAAAGAGGGGGTCACAGGCAGGAGCAGCTGCTGAAAATCCAAGGGGAAGCCTTCTGCAGCCAGGAGAGACCAGAGGTCAGGCCAGGGGCACAGCCAAGCGCCTGCTTCACAGGGAGGTTTAGTTTCAGACACTGACAGGTGAAGGGATTGGCAGCAAAAGATTTGGAGTAAAAATTAATTTCAAGGCAGCCTCCTGACTGTAGTCCTCCCTGTCAGAGCTGGACAGGGAGGGCCTGCACAGCTCTCTGTAATATGTGAATATTCCTGAAGAAAAAAAAACACATTAAATTAAGTGTGCATATTTGCTTAGGAATTGGTATTAATATACACTGCTGACTTACTGCTCTTTGCAGCTTATGGCAATTGTAATGTCTGTAAAAGTTTGAAACAAAGTTCTGTGTACTGAATGACTTCTGCAAATATTGTAATAGAATTTAATTTCAGTGCTGTTCAAACATAAAAGACTAAACCAGTATTGTGCTACTCCTGTCAACACTTTTATTCTTTAAAAAACCAATCCAAAAGCATTTCCAGTGGACCAACCTGGTGTCCCAGGACCACCATCCCTCCCAGAGGATTAGGAGTTCATCACACTGAGAGAAAATACCCTTTCACTGACCACAGTCACAGAGTTATTGATGTTTTCCATTATCCCAGCAACACATTAATCACGGGTTCCAGCCCTAAATTTCTTGGCCATTTATGAGATGAAAGGCAAAAAGCACAGATAATGCTGTTGGACATGTTGAGTGCTCAGCTACCTACGTGAATTTCCATCAGAAATAGTGGAAATGGGGAAAGTTAAGAGGAAAGAAATAGCTGGAGAAGCAAAGCCAGGAAGTGCAATATATCTGATATCCCCACATAACAGGGACTTACAAGCAGAGAGTCACAAAGAATCATACAGGACATAGAAATGGGTGGACAGCTCTATTAAAATAATTTTTCCTTTGTACACAAGGATCGATGTGGAAAAAAGTAAAAAATTATATTTATGGGTGAAGTGGCTGAGAAGCAGCAAATCCTGTGAACAAGGGGGGAACTCAGGTGAAAGTGGGAGAACTTTGTGTAAGGCGAAATGACTCTGAAAGCCCACAGGAATGAGAGAAGCCAAGAGCTGAAGACAAAAGCCAGGTTGGACGGGGCCTGGAGCAACCTGGAAGGGTGGAAGGCGAAGGTGTCCCTGCCCAAGGCAGGGAGTTGGATTTAGATGTTCTTTAGGGTCCCTCCCAAACCATTCTGTGATTCTGTTCAGGGGTTGGAGCCAAGATGATGATGTTCATACAGTGGGAAAAAGAATGTACTGAAGAGTCCTGCAGAAGTCAAAGCTGAGAACACAGCTGAGTTTGGATGAAAGGAAAAAGGGCAATTCCAGTACAGCAGTCCTACCCCATTCTCCCGTGTGGAAGAGGGAACAAAGGTGATAAAATAATGACTGTGCTGGAGGCAAGAGTGGCTGGGAAGGTTGGTGAGTGCCTCCTGCAGTGACAGGTACTTGGAGATGAAAGCAACGGCATTTCAGGAGGATTTTGTCGGGGTTAATGATGTAATTTTCAGCTCCTAATAATTATTTAAATTAGGATAATTTTCAATAGCTCCAGCAGGTTAACCCCAGAGCAACTGAGATTTCCAGTCCTCAGTTTCGTTGCCTCTACCTTGCTGTCCTCTCTCCTGCTTTTCTTTTGCCCTTTAGTTTCTCTCTTGTGCCTCACTTCCCTTCATCAGCTTCTACACAATCCAATCAAACCACCACCACCACAACCTCTGGGCCAGAAGGCAGCACATCAGCTTCCAAACTCATTCAATTTTTATTGAATTCTAGGAAACTGCAAGTTGTCAATTTTGCCTTCATTAGAGGGACCTTACCCCAGCATCCTCCTGAGTGCTGCAAACATCCTGCAAAGAGGTTCCCCAAAAGAGCCCTGTTCTGAAACACTCTGTTCTGCAGTAGGAGGGGGAATAAAGAGATTTACAGCAGCCATAAACACATCTTTAAAAGGCCATTTTACATGTGACCTGTGACAGTTCAGAGAGACTTGTTATGCCTGTGGTGTTGGGTCCAGGAAAATAAATTGATTCAGTTTGTGGATGAAGCAGTAGGTGGCAAGTACAAAAACATAAAGAATCTCTAAAGGAAGAGAGTCTGGTAAATTGGGTAAATACAGGGTTGGGTGTGGGAGTTCGTGGCTTAAATAAATGCTGAGATGCCCTGGACAAACTGAACAACCCACATCTGGAAACAGATGTGTTTGCTTAACAAAACATCAATGCTGTAAATTGCCTTGAAAATTTATTGATTTTTTTGCAGAAAACATCAAGCAATAATACCCAAATCCACTGTTTTCCTTTGGATTTCATAATGACAGATGAACTTGCTCTGCGCTTTAGCAAGTGAAAATGGATAAAACACTTTCTTGTGCAAACCACATGAATTTATCTCTGCACTCACACTTAGTCTAAAGTGATGCCAACCCTGTAAAAACAGAGCAAAATATCAAGAGAGTTAAATTTTTTTTAAGAGTACATTTATTCTGTGGCCAATAAATATTGAGACTCAACAGCATATGATGTTCCATCCTAGACTTATAAAATTGTTTTCTGTAGTTTCATGGCTGCCAGGTCACAAGGCACCTTGTACTGCTGGAAAGATGGAAAAACCAGTGCTCGCTCCCTGCCCTGCCCAACATCTGAGCAGGATGAAGGACAACTGAAAGGCTGGGAAACAAAACCCAATGTTAAACTAAGGGTGGGTTCAAAATGCAACTGCAGTAAACATGCAGACACTGGCCCCATACTACAGAATTCTCTATTCCCTTTGAAAGGGTTACTAATATTTACTTAATATATTTGTTCAGTTATGAAGTGAAGGAAAAGGATGGCCTCAGTCACTGTCACAGTTTAACTCCAGCCACAAGCCCCTCACAGCCACTCCCTCCTTTCCCCGGGAGAGCAGGGCCTCATCCCATGTCATGGGGACTTGGGAAGACAAACTGTATCACTTAAAACATCCTCCCTTTCTCCTTGTCCCCCCTACTCTGTACCCTGAGCAAGATGTCTCAGGGTGTGGAACATCCCTGGGGTCAGTTGGGGTCATCTGTCCTGGCCACGTCCCCTCCCAGGCCCCCCCAGCCCCTCCCCAGCATGGCCGGACGAGGGGCAGGAAAAGCCTTGGCTCTGTGCAAGCCCCACAAGAACAGAAACATCTCTGTGCTGTCAGCTCTGTGCTCAGCACAGACAGCCCCAAACCAGCCAGAACCAGCACAGGTAAACAGGCAGCTCCTTCTGGATTTACTCTGCCTCCAACGGGAACTCGGAGGGTAACACGTGGTTGCCTTCAGCCATGAGATCCCCCTTTACCCCTGCAAACCAGGGAACCCCAGCACAACCATCCTTCCTCGCCTTACAAGTGGATCCTAATTCTGTGATCACAGAAAGGAGCTGTAGAGCTCACAGAAACACAAGCCATGGATTTCCAGTGCCTGGATAAGACAGAGAACAAGAGCTCTTACACTCTTTTGATATCTGACCTCACTTTCCCACTCTGGCTGGAACTCCTGATGCAAAGTCACCTTGCAAATGGGCATAAAGAGTATGGCAGGACTCTGACACGTCAGCTCTGTGACCAGAGGAGACTCTGCTGCCCAGTAAGGGTCAAAACCAGCTCACATCCTGCACAAGCTTATTTAAAGAATGATTACAATGAGATAAGAAGGAATTTGGAAGCCATGCAGTTCCCAGGGCTCACTTGGATCACTCCACAAGGGCTTTCTGCTGGGAGGGGGCAATCCTTGTAGTTGGGACACCTTCGGGATGTTAGGAATCAGGCAGTGGAACTCTGAATAAAGCAACAGGTACTATCATTGAAGAACATTATTTTGCATACAGGATGACACAAAAAGACTTAAATCTCATCAGTTTATAGAAACTCTTATATACCTAATTGCCATTTCTCTTTATATATTTAGGGGAAATATTTAGGGGAGTATTTCAGATGACCTTATGTCTTCTACTTGCCCAGAGAGTCACTGATTAGAGAGAATTCCTGGACTAAAGTATATTTGTCTACCATCAAGCTGTTAAACTAATCCTCTAAGTATTTTATCAATATGAAAAAATTAAAGCAATCAGTTGGCATAGTTTTGAAAAGCAGTCAGAAAAGGCATGAGGTCGGTAAATTTTTCCTTGTGGTTTGGTTACTAAATAATATGAAATATAAAGCTCCAAATCTTATCTCTTGTGGTCACAGACCATTGCAATAAACGCATGTTTTTCTTACACCTTCATCTGTTTCAGAGACAGCTTCAGTCCTTTCTGTACCCTCCCCAGCCTCAAACCTTTAGATTTTATAATTCAGGTAGACATTACATTTAAAATAAAATATATTTACTCTTAAAATAGGATAACAAAATGTTTGTTATTGTCTGTCAAAAGAAATGCAAGTTAGTTATGTTTTTCTCTTTTCCTTTAAATCAATCCACTGAAAGGTTAATACTCTTAGTAGCAGTTCTTGGTAAGAACTTAATAGTTCTATTGCTGTACCTCTACATGAAAAAATGAATTGTTTAAACCCTTTCTTGTAATAGCTTATCAAGACAATTGGTTTCCATGTCTTTGCATTTGCAAGAGTTTCCAAATCCACTTTTCTACTAAAAGAAAAAAATAGAAGTGCAGGAGAGAAAGTGAGAGAGCAGGTAAAGAACGTAGAGCTCAGCTGCACTGCAAAATTGAGTTCGCCACAGTACAGGTTTTGTTCTCCATGTTCTCCAAGGGGCAACTGAAATTTGTGTTTGTCAGTCTCTGAGATCCGTAGCTGTCAAGGAAAGGGGAGGAAATTCACTTCCCCTGGCTATGAAAGGCGGTTTGTACAGACAGACAAAGCTTGCAGCCTGTTTTTTCCAAACTGGGTCTGCCCAGAGCTCTCAGCACCTCAGGTTTGACCCAACCCAGCCATTACTGCATTGCAAACTCAATCTGGACAATTTCCATCCTCAGGCACAGCCCAGCTCCCGAGCTGTGCCTCCCCTGGCTCGTGTCACGCACCAGTTACAGCCACGAGCACTGTCCCGTGCCAAGGCAGGGGCAGCGGGCACAGGGAGCCACAGCGCCGCCTCCCCTCCTGGGAAACTGGGCTCAAACGGGGAGAAGACTCTTTAGGCTCTGTTTTGCAACTCCCAAAGATGTCAAAGAGAAAAAAACCCCAGAGATGCAACACGTGGACTTAGTCAGGAAAAGTATGGGCAGAGCACCCCAGGACAAACCCTAATGGCTGCGTGTGACAGAACAAGGTTATCACACTCCATTTTATTCACTAAATAAATCCCAGAGTTGTCTTTAACAGCTTAAAGCACAAAAAAAGCTCCAATAGATAAAGGAGAGCTCCTTCATGTGCCAGCTCACATAATTATTCTTTTCAAAATCTGAAATGTCATTTATGTCCTGGATGAAATAACTTTTAATGTATTGCATTTAGAACAATCCCTTCACTCTAGTACCTTGCAACTCACAATATCATCTGCATTTTCTTTATTCAGTAAACTTTGATGAGTTTTCCATAACCCTCCCTCAAATGCACAAAAAACCCCTGAGATACAGAGCCCATGTGCAAAATGTTCATCAATTGCAAAGAAAAAATTAGCAATAAATATTTATACTTCTGCTGTGGTTTCAGTACAGATCATATTAAATACCAACAGATTCCACATTTGTAAATGTGACAGGAAAGCCACATTAAACTTGCAAACTGGAAAAGTTTGCAGTCCTTCAGCTGCAGCCAACTTTTCAGAACTTGGGAAGGACTTTTAGGAGACAGATGCAGCAGAGTCTTTGACCTCTGTGGCTCTCTGCTGGAAGGAAGAGATGCAATAGCTACAAAAAAATAATTGAAACTTTGGAAATATTTGACAAAAAAATAAATCCTTCATGGGGAAATTGTTTTTCTCTCTGTGAAAAACACAAACTGTTCAGAACACCAGTGATCATATAAGCCTGTCACTGGATAAACTCTCATCTCAGGCAGGATGATGAATTCCTGTCTTGCTCATCTTTCAACTCCTTCTTGGTAAACAATCTGTGGCTCCAGCTCCTGAGGGGCTGGGCAGCAGGAATCAGGGGTGGCTCTGAGATCCCTGCTGAGCCCTCACCCCCGGGGACTGTGCCCAGGGCATGTCCCCACCCTGCTGCTTTGTCACAGCCTTGGCTATCCCTGGTCATCCCCTTGTCACCAACCCAGCCACACTCCTTGAGGTAACACATTTATTGTGGCAGAAAAGGCACAAAAGAATTTCAAGGAAATGCTTTCATTTTTTATTAATAGAAGCAGAGCCATCTCTACTGTTATATTTAATTAAAGCATCACTTTGCCAGGGCTTCCTTTGCAACTTAAAGACAGAACAATACAACCCCTATTTAATAAAGCTGAAAGAGTGACAGCACAAAGAAATGCCTGGGAAAAGAGGGTCTGTTGGCAAAGGAGTGAGAAGTAGGAGCAAAAGGGGCATAAAATACACTGAGGTTATAAGAAATGAAAAGGGAATTTAATATTACCATATAACAAACAGAGCCTATATTTATTCAAATCAGATTTGAGTCAGTCACTGCCCCTATGACAAAACAGAGATATATTTAATTTCAGTTTTTTAGAGCCTGTGTCTTCGCCCACTCTGTTCTGCTGAGGCAAAGCTCAGTAATCTCCACCTGAGTAGCTCATTGCCCTTCCTGGGAAGATTTAGGTTGGGTATCAGGAGAAGACTCTTCTCCCAGAGGGTGCTGGGCACTCCCCAGGCTTCCCAGGGAATGGTCCCGGCCCTGAGGCTGCCAGAGCTCCCGGAGCGTTTGGACACTGCTCCAGGGATGCACACGGGGGATTGCTGGGGGGTCTCTGCAGGGCCAGGAGCTGGAATTGATGATTCTGTGGGTCCCTTCCTGCTCAGAATATTCTGTGACTCTGTGACAGATCAAAAGTTCTTGTGGTAGGTAGCAATGACACAACTGAACCCCACACCCTCCTCGCATCCCGCCAGCAGCAGGGCAGCCAACACCTGCAGACCACCTGAGCACCTGCCAAGCCACAGCAATCATTCTGGTTTTGTTGCCGTTTTGGTTTTTTCCTTTTCTCTTCTATATATTCTCTGTATCCTTTACACATCTATTTGTAGCTTCCTATTGTAACTTAACTTCAGCATTTTCCTAGGCAGGAAGACAAAACAAATTCCAGGGCCCGCCCCTATCCGGTCTTGGTTCTCCCTGGCTACTGAGGTTGAAAACAGCTCTTCAGACACATTTTCATAAACAGAGTGTAGCTAGTGCCAAGTGGGGGCTCCAGAGAAGGGATGAACCAGTAGGGGGAATTACTTCACTACTTGTGCTCCTAATTGGTGCTTTCTTGTCAATTATGCTAATTTACCAAACTTCTAAAACTGTATTCACCCCTGTGGGGGGTGGGCTCTTGTGGACACTCTTCCATAACTGCCCCTGGAGGCCTCCAAATAAAGATCCACCTTTATGTTACCTCCTGTACTAAAAACTATCTCGAGTTTCATTTCCAGGTTGGGAAAAAGGCAACAGTTTAACACAAGATACCTTGCAATAAGACATTTGTGGGGAATGCAAAAGTGGGCACAACTCTGAGAGCCTAAAATGCAGCATTATCACACTGACAATCAACAGCCCAGCAGGTATCCTGTGCAACAGCCTGGGGAGAGGAGTGCTGCCACTGGAAATCCTGCACCTGCAATGCTTTGCTCCATCAAATCAAACCCCACTTGAAAAATAAGTGACCAGTTGCTCTGGGAGACTGGGGGGAGGTTCAGCACACAATGGGGGCAAAATGAAAAGCTTCAAGGGAGGTTGTCCTGGCAACATTGTTTGATTCATATTTAAAGACAAAATCACTCTCCACAGCTAATGTGAAGTGGATGCCAGAGACAAGAAAAAAAATGTAGGCACTCATAACATCTTCATAGCAGAAAGCTCTGCCTTCTGTCAGCTGCCTGAATTACTTTGGGACTGCTTGGTAGGGTTTCCTCTGTTCATTGTAAAACATTCTTTTTATAGCAACTATTAAGGCAAACAAATCAGTCTGGAAAAAGCTCCTCCAAGACACCACATGAAACAGCACAGTGCCTCAGTACCCAAAGTACCACTTTGCTTTTTACCCTGGACTGGGGAATCTTTGCAGGTCCCTTCCACCTGAACAACTCTGTTCTATTTTGACTGACTTTATCTCATGTTCTCTCTTTGCTTCTCCTGAATGACCACTGCTCCGGAATTTTTAAAAGAAATTCCACATTTGAAACAGATTTTGGATGCAGAAATTGCTCTCAGTTATCCCAGAAGGAAATTACTGAAGCAGTGACAAACATCAAACACATCTGCAAGTGTCCCATATTTGTATTCAGTCCACAAACAGGTTAAAAAAATCGCTAAGTAAAATCAAACCCACAGCAATATTCTTACCAAGATCTTCAAAGAGGAAAAGGAGAGTAATGTTCACTTAACTAATTTATTCTGTCTTGTGTATCTTAAACCAGCACAATGCCTCAATACCCAAAGTACCACCTTTCTTTTCACAGATATTAACACACAAGCAGACAGCCAAAACATTGCTGTATAGACATGTTCTCACTCTCAACTGGGGCAGGCAACTTGCACAGGTAGGCACCTCATAAAACACAGAGAATGGTGAAGATTTTTCACTTTTTTTTTTTTTATTTTTGTTTTTTAACTGCTTTTCATATAGTGATTGATTTTAAGGGCCTTAAGCGATGTGTGATTTCTTCTGCAAGGAATCTCATTAGCCCAGGTTCTGATGAGATGGGCAGGAAAACCCATGAAACTCTGACAGGAACCTGTCACAGCACAGGACAGAATGGCAACGCCCCAGTGCTCCCTGCTGTGTCCCAACCAGGTGTGTGAGCGTCACCCAGGGGCTGCCTTCCAGCAGTAATCTCTTAGGACAGAAATTCCATTTATTAATCATGTTCAATAAATGGCTTTGTTGCTAAAATGCTATTTAACTCTAATTTAATAAGAGTTCTACCTTAGAAGAGTATAGACACTGCCTGATTTTTCATTCTTTCTGTACTTCTACCACAACAATTAGAACAGAGCTGAACTGGAAGGTCCCGCATTGTCTCTTTCAAGTAGTTTAACACTTAAAGAGAAGAGAAAGGAAAAAAAAAAGGTACCAAATCCTAAATTTTCCTACATTTCCTTTCCTTTTGTTTTGCTTTAATGGATCATTGCACTCAGCCTAAAATTCCACATTGAAATCAATTCCAACAGGAAATAAAAAAAAAGCTTGCAAGTTTTTGCTGTGCCACTTCAATCTCCCTTCCAGATCCTTCAGGAATCAGTGAAGTGGATGGGTTCCATCTCCAGGGCTCCTCAGGTGCCCCTTTTCCTGCTCACACCTTGCTCCTGCACTGTAAGGGCTCTCAGTGCCCCCTGTCACCTCTGCTCTGCACTGACCTCCCACCACCCTGTCCCCAGCTGATAACGACTGAGTGGTTATCACCTTCTCCAGGTCAGCAGCTCTAAGTACCTTAAGACACTCCCAACTTTTTGTAACTTGACAGCCTCTGCTATTTCTACCTAATTGCCACTTTCTCCATCCACCCATCTCTCTTCTCAATTATCCTCCTGAACAGCCTCGTGAGGCAACTACTGCTGAAGTTGGAAGAATTGAGGTAAATTGGTGGAGAAGATTGATTTAAACACAGGTGATATCTTCATCACATCTTCCAGCCTGTGAATAACAGACATTCCTTAATTCCCACCTAATAACCATTTCTCACTGCAGAGAGGCTCCGTGATCCCTCACTCCCAGGCTCAGCTGAGCATTTTTCTATCAGCCACTCAGCACACTTTGAAAGGAAACCTTTAGGGTAATTTCACCATTTTGACTTGAATTTCTTTTTTTATTAGCTATCTTGCTTTCTTCAGTCCTGGCTTGTAGCACTGCTCTGCTCCCAGATGGCACAATCCTTCCCTCGCCAAGGACAAGTCTGACATATTTGTGAAGGCAGGATTTTCTTAACAGGAACAAAGAGGAGGCAGGGCAGGGGCATGCAATAATTACTGGCTGGCAATAGAGGATGATCCCAAATACCTGCTGTTAATGCAATCTAAGTCTCAGCTACAGCCAAAAAGAAAGGGGGATGAAGAAAAAATTTAAAAAGGGCAAACCCTGAAAGCTTTACCTGTGCCTGATGTAAGTGATAAAGTGGAACAGGTAATTACCTATCTTAACATCTGCAAAAATAGGGAATCTGGGGCCAAAACAGTTCAGCCTTGAAGAAGTGAAAAGATCGGGAAAGTTACAAAGAAAGAATCAGCACCAAAGAAAAATTCCTTGGGAATATATTTCAGAGCTAACAGTGCTGGTTTTAGCTGCAGGAATATGAAGCCTACCTAGGTAGGTATGAAAAATATTGTGGGTTTTTTCATCTTGCCTCAGGAATGTAAATAATGCATTAAAAAAATCACTTACTTACATATTTATGATGTCCTTTACAGAAGGGACGATATCTACCAGTAATTTTCCTCAATAATTGAGCCAGCAGTGTGCTCCCAGCATCAGGGCTGGTCACTGGAAACTCACCCCCAACTCCTGCAGGCAGGACCCAGCCATAGGAAGCAGGGCAGGATTCCCTGCCATGGCCCTTCCCTCTCCTTTACACAAGAGGAAAGCCCTGTGAAGGGGAGGATTTGGGACATGAGTTCCTCAGGTGTTCAGATTTTTAATGTTACAGACATGGGCCTAACAGGACCCTCAGAAAAGTTTTGGGAGGGTTGGGTTTGTTCAGCCTGGAGAAGAATCCAGGGAGAGCTCAGAGCCCCTGCCAGGGCCTAAAGGGGCTCCAGGAGAGCTGGAGAGGGACTGGGGACAAGGGATGGAGGGACAAGACACAGGGAATGGCTTCCCAGTGCCAGAGGGCAGGGATGGATGGGATATTGGGAAGGAATTGTTCCCTGGGAGGGTGGGCAGGCCCTGGCACAGGGTGCCCAGAGAAGCTGTGGCTGCCCGTGGATCCCTGGCAGTGCCCAAGGCCAGGTTGGACACTGGGGCTTGGAGCAGCCTGGGACAGTGGGAGGTGTCCCTTCCTTTTGAAGGATGGGCTTTAAGGTCCTTCCAACCCAAACCACTCTGGGGTTGCCTGATTCAGTCTACATATTAATTGGACTTCAGTGTCTGCCCCAGAGTTGCCTCTTCAGTTCAATACTGTGGTCCAGCTTTGGGGTTCAGTGCCTTCCCAGCAGGGCTCAGTGAAACACGGAACCTTCATCCCATTTAGGGTTTTTGAACTTCTTGCGACGAGCAGCTGTTTGCACCTCAGTCTGAAAAACACTCAGTTCTGACCTTTCCCCCCCCACAGAATGGCTCCCTTTCTCCATCCCCCTTCCCCCAGGGCCGCTGAGGCAGAAGTGCAGCTCCTGCCCTGCCCTGGGTGCTGCCTGTGGGAGCTCAGAGCTCCCCTCCGGCCTCGGCATCGCTGCCCGGGATGCCCCGTGGAGCTCAGCCCCAGGGAGGAACCTCTGCATGAGGAGAGAGGGCTTTGCAGAGAGCTCAGCTTAGGGCAGCACACAGGGGCACCAACTGAAGCACTGGTAACAAAGCACTAATAGAGAAAAGCTGCTAAATTGATATGACAGGAAATGTTTGTGACTTTCGCAGGCTCTGAAGTGAAAGATTGGAATTGTGTTTGAAAAGACCCAGGCCAAAACACTCTTACATTTATCTGATAAAAGAGTCCATCATGGAAAAATCTCTTTTCCTGACAGAAGCTGCAGTTTAGCAGGGCCATGAGAAAATTCTTCAACCAGCAGCCTCAGAAAACCTTTGAAAAGTGATCCCTGTTATTGAAGGATACATTTCTCTGCTATCAGAGCCTCCCAAGCCCTTCAAGGACAAAAGAAACCCAAACACACTCCTGTGATCAAGGATCTAAAACTCAATCCAGTGGGCAAGGTTTATGTACTTTGCCCAAAGCATGACTGTAGACATGGCTCAGTATTCCTCTCCCCAGTTTCCCTTCTACAAACAGAAATAACCTGATTAAGGCAGGACAGCTTAAATGGAACCCATGTGAAAGCCTTCTTTTGAACTCTACATTTCGCCTCGATTTTGGTGGAGTGGTAACATTAAACAGAGAAAATCACCACCTGATGGTGCTGGGCTCTCTGCCTGGGCTCTCTGACACTCTGGCAGAGTTAGAGGAGGGACCCAGGGCAGTGCCCAAGTACCCTAGCCACTCTCCATGGCCCATCTGAAACCCCACAGCAAGGGGGCATCACCAGGGTTACGAAAATCTTCTGGACTGCATTTACAGCATTTAAAAGGCCTGAAGATTTTCTTTCCAGAAATAAAAATATTTAGCTTGTTCAAAATGAGAATTCAATACACAAATCAAGCAGTCAAATGACAGACCAAATTCTAAACTTTGTCAGCCAAATTGTGGTTGTAGTGCTTTCAAAATTTCCTAATAATGCCACTGTTCTGTCTATATGTACAAATTTTCATTATACAGAGCATAAAATGCTCTGTCTCAGTAAGCATGTGAAAGGAAAAGTGTAACCAAACAGCACATCACTGCCTAACTTATGTAGTCCCCATTTTCTGTGAATACCTGGATGGGATTTAGAATCTGGTTTTTATGCAGTGGGACTGGGGAATCTTTGCAGGTCCCTTCCACCTGAACAACTCTGTTCTATTTTGACTGACTTTATCTCATGTTCTCTCTTTGCTTCTCCTGAATGACCACTGCTCCGGAATTTTTAAAAGAAATTCCACATTTGAAACAGATTTTGGATGCAGAAATTGCTCTCAGTTATCCCAGAAGGAAATTACTGAAGCAGTGACAAACATCAAACACATCTGCAAGTGTCCCATATTTGTATTCAGTCCACAAACAGGTTAAAAAAATCGCTAAGTAAAATCAAACCCACAGCAATATTCTTACCAAGATCTTCAAAGAGGAAAAGGAGAGTAATGTTCACTTAACTAATTTATTCTGTCTTGTGTATCTTACACCATGAGTGATGTTTTAGGTTCATTGTGTGCTTGCCTGGACAAAGAATTAATCATCAACATAAGGTATGGAGCTCTCAGTTTAAATGTTGTCGAGGCTCCAAGGGTAGCAGGTTATTAAAAGTGAAAATATCTGCAACTGGGCAGATTAAAACACCGGCCTCATTCCCAGTGGAACATCCTTCAAAATATCAGCTGCCTTTGGAACCAAAAGATGCCAATGTCTATAAAACTTTGCTACAAATTAATCCAAGAGATGAACCAGTAGCTTGTCAATGATTTTAAAAAATATATAAAACACTGCCCAGAGATAATTTATAAGTAAATGAACAGGATACTTTTTTTATATGCCAGTTTGATGATTTTTGGGTGTCTGCTCAGTATAAGTACAAAATGAAAAAATAGGATGTTTCCACTTCAGCAGACTCATGAAGCCAAAATGTATGGAAATAAACTTCTGAAATTCTAGCATATTTCTGCCTAATAAATATCTTGTGTGAAAGATATTTGTCCAAATACTTTTCATTTTGTAGGTATTTTTATGCAACCTATTAAACTAAAATATATTATAGATTGCCTAGACTCAATTTTACAGTTATATCTTGTATATTGCCAAAATAACAGGACAAGAGAAAATGACCTCAATTTGCACAAGGGAAGGTTTAGATTAAATCTGAGGAAAGAAATTTTCTCTAATGTCCAACCTGAGCCACCACTGGCCCAGCCTGAGGCTGTTTCCCCTTGTCCTGTCCCTGTTCCCTGGGAGCAGAGCCTGACCCCCCTGCCTGCCCCCTCCTGTCAGGGAGTTGTGCAGAGCCACAAGGGCCCCCTGAGCCTCCTTTTCTCCAGGCTGAACTGACGTGGGGGATTGCAGAATAGATGTGTGGGATTGCAGGACTGATGTGTGGGATTGCAGGATTGCTGTTATGTGTGGGATTGCAGGGCTGTGATGTGTGGGATTGCAGGGCTGATGTGTGGGATTGCAGGATTGATGTGTGAGATTGCAGGGCTGTGATTGTTATGAATGGATATTATGGGGTTTAAATAATTTTCTACCTCTGCTTAGGCCTATAGCAATAGATAGTAACTTACTGAGGCAGCCTGCACCCCAGAACCCACTTCCATTCACAAGTTCTTTTAATAATGGCTGATTCGGTGTATTATAGAATAAATCATTTATTCAATAGACACCAATTGAACAGACAAGAGACTTAAAACAGAATATTACTACACAGGGAAAAAACTATTAGTAGTATAACTTATACAGTGCATGTTTACAAATACAGCTAGCGGAAAAAAAAGTATAGTTAGGATTCAATGTATCTTACCGTCCAATTGTTGAAGGATGTTCACATACATCAGATCCTACGACTCCCAATCTCCGGAGAAGTTACCACAAGGTTTGCGACTTTCCTTGGGGAGAAATTATCTCAGCACATTCGTAGAATGTGCAAGAGAAACTTCTGACTTTGTGGCACATAGGTGATACTTTTATAGAACAAAAGACATGCCTTCTGTCACGTACACGTTTTTTATCTCTTCTCCCATCTGTCCTCCAGATTCCTGGCATGGGGTCTGGTCAGATTCCTGGTGCCAGGGTGTGACCCCCTGGTGAGTTGCTATGCCAGCTATGCATCTCAGTGGGAGGAAGGGGGGGGAATCGGCCTGCCACAGTGATGTGTGGGATTGCAGGGCTGTGATGTGTGGGATTGCAGGATTGATGTGTGGGATTGCAGGATTGCTGTGATGTGTGGGATTGTAGGACTGGTGTGTGGGATTGCAGGACTGATATGTGGGATTGCAGTGATGTGATGTGTGGGATTGCAGGGCTAATGTGTGGGATTGCAGGATTGATGTGTGGGATTGCAGGACTACAAAAACCAGTTCTCTCTGCCTTCCTTGTTGTACCCTGAACCAACCCTGCTGCTCCAGTGCTCTCCCGTGCGATTCAGGCCTGCCTAGATGGGGAATATAAACCTCTCTCAGGAGATGCACATCACGGGTGAGTGAATTTCCTGCTGCTGGAAGTCTTTGGAACATTTCGGTGTGTGTCCTGTGTCCACCTTCACCAAGGGGTTACAGTCTTACAGCAACCAGAAACCAAGCAGGACCCTTGGTGTGCCTGCTCCCTACCTAACCAAGCCTGAATGAAGGCACTGATTGAATTAAAGCACTCAGTGACACAGAGAAAAACCCTCACCTTTGAGGCAAAAGTAATTACTAGTAAATTTATTCTATTGTGATCTTCCTCTTCCTCATTTGAATTTCATCAGCTGCAGGATTTGCCCTTAAAGGTGTTTTCCAACCTTATTGATTCTTGACAATTAGGACATGCTTAAGTTTTAAGTTGTTTACTTTAATAATTGAAATGTTTTGGATCTTTTAAAGAAAATTTATTTTCTGTTACTGAAGGAGGAGCCATAACATTTATAGACCCTGGCTTATGCTAGTTTGTGCCAGGAAATGCAGTTTTTGCAACTTTCATTTTGATTAAACTTCTACAGTTTATTTTATGAGAAGTTTCAAATGTGTGTGTTAGTTACCAAGATTTGTGTTCTGTGTTTGAAAACTCCAGTTATACTTTCTAATTAAAGCCTTCAATGACAAATTTTAACCCACAGTTCTATGAAGAGGAAGCCAATAAATGTTGCTGAAGGTGCAGGCCCAGACCAGCACAGCAACAATGCCTGTGTTGAAACAGGGCAGCTGCTCATGGTTCTGCCTGCTTCCTCCCTCTTATTCTCCTTGTTGGAATGTGATCCCTGGCTAGAAGCACGCTGCTTCCCAGGGAACAGCCTCTGGATCGTGTGGCAGGGCCAGGGATCAAGTGAGCACATCATTCACTTGGGAGAAGGGTGCAGGACAAAGCAAAACTTCACAGAATCCCAGGATGGTTTGGGTTGGAAGGGACTGTCAAACTCATCCTGTCCCACCCCTGCCATGGCAGGGACACCTCCCACTGTCCCAGGCTGCTCCAAGCCCCAGTGTCCAACCTGGCCTTGGACACTGCCAGGGATCCACGGGCAGCCACAGCTTCTCTGGGCACCCTGTGCCAGGGCCTGCCCACCCTCCCAGGGAACAATTCCTGCCCAATATCCCATCCATCCCTGCCCTCTGGCAGTGGGAAGTCATTTTCTGTGTCCTGGCACTCCAGGCCCATGTAAGTAGTCTCTCTCCACCTTTCTTGCAGGCTCACTTCAGGTGCATTCCTTCTTTCCAGGCTTCTCCATCAATCTCCTCCTATTCTCTCTCCCCCTCATCCCCCCAATTCCACACCACCAAACGAGTGCTTCTCTCCTCCTGGGGCCAGCCTACTCACAGTGTAACCAAAATCCCAGAGCCCAGCTGGACAATGAAGGAATCAGAAAGCACTTGCAGCCCTCAGAGCAAAACAGGACATAGGATAAAACACTTGCTGACACTTCTGCTGCCAAGTCTTTTCAGACTTGTCAAACCTTTCCTACAAGGAATTCTGAGTGAACTTTTTTTTTTTTTCCAATTGTTCTGTTGTTTTCTTTTTAAGTAGAGTACTGGTTTTCGGAGTCATTACTGGATTGACTTCTCATTTCCAGTTTACTGCATGGTTGGGTTTTTTTGTTGGACAAGTTTCTGGGTTGCCCATGTCATCTGCAAATAACAAGAGCATGCCAAGAACCTGACTACCAAATCATCTCTGCTGCTAAGATGGAAAGACAACAGAAAATGAAAACACCAGACACCAGTTCTCTGAGAAAAATATACTAAATTTCAGCACTGTGTAAATTAAACATTAAGACTCCTGGTGTCTCAACTAAATACCTACTTACATGCATACCAGGAGACACCATTTATCCCTAGTTTTAAGTAACTTTCACTATTCAGCTCACAAAGAAAAGCCTTTCACATTCATAATATAATGCAAAGAGATAAATTATTCAACTTAAAACAATCTGATGTTTAAGAAGAACAGGCCAAAGGATGTCAGAACACATTTGCTGTTTTACCAAAGTTCATTAATCCCCTAGAAATAGGGTGCTGGGGCTGAATGACCAACACCAGGCGTTTCTGAGTGATTTATTAAAATATGGGCATTGACCTAATATCGATACCCAACTGAGACGGACAAAGACCCTCTAACAGAGTTAGGAAGTGTGTGTTTATTTCGGCCGGGCGGCTGCGTGGGATCGCTCCCTAATGCGCAGTGCGAAGTCACACAACACTGCAAGGTCTGTTTATTCACAAAGATTCAATACAGATACATATTCATAACATTGACCCCTCCCCCTCCCCGCTTCGTTGGTACTTAGCTGGAAAATCATTAAGCATGCGTAGTCAGTTCCTTGAAATGGGTCGGTGGTCCCGTGATTTGAGGAGGGGTCATTAATGATGAAGTAACCCTCATCTACCTCGCTTTGACCTTTCTATGTTTCTGGTTTCTGGCAATACATATTGCTCCTGGAGGACCTCCAGTTCCTCCCTTCATCCTTTCTAAATGGGTTTTCAAATGAAAAATTAGTAATTTTCTCCATTTCTTTAGATCTGTTAATCAATGTTGTCTGTTTCATAAGCACAAGCACAGCTGAACAAATATAAAGTAGCAAGCAATCAGTTACTTAAATCCTAAAAACTTATTCCAGGCCTGACTCTCTAGCTAATCATTAATATTCTTAATTAACTCCAGCTGGGCTTGCTTATGAACTCCATTTCAACTAATTTCAGCAAAGCTAACCTTTAACTAAAATTCTAATGTTGCAATGTTTAAAACTCTGTGTTTCATGAGGAGCATCAAAGGGCTTCCTCAATGCAGCCAAAAATAAGCCACACCTCCTTTCTTAAACTCTGAAAATTAAAATAAGTTTTCAGGCATGTAGTCCAAAGTTTATATGAAACTTCCATTACTGTTTTATTTATTATATAGTGTAATATGTTATATCCAGTTCACGCTCACATAAACTGTTTATATATTTAGGAAGGAACATTTTTCAGAGATGGTGATTCCATTAAGTATGTTTGATCCTTCTGATCATGTTTTAGATTGCATGGAGAAAACCTCTGATAGTACAGGAATGTTGCTTACAAACCATGGCACTGAAACACTGAGATTCTTTCAAATATTTTGAGCATTTTTGGCTTTGATTAATTTGTAGTGTTGTCACACTTGATATATAATGGGATATTCTGCCTATGAATAAGCAGTCTTCAAAAAAAACCATACTAATCTCTTAGTCTCCATGAAGTCTTGAAACAGCTAAAATATGGATAAAATACGGAAAGAATAAGTGATTTCCCTTCAATCAGGTGTTAGGTCTCTCATTTTAAATGAATATTTCTATTTCCTGTTAACCATGGGAGAAGGAGCAAAGGCAAGAGGCCCCTCTTGGCTTCACAGCAACAAATGGTAAGAGACCTTTCAAAATCTGTTTTTATCCTTTTCAGATCTGTTTTTGTTTACAATTTCTCCATAGTGAACAGCATCAATCCTTTTACTCTTTCATAAAAGAGTTTTTCCACCTCCCTAATCTTTCTTGTTATCCCTCCCTGCTTGCCGTGCTTTAACCTGGCAGAAAAAGCCATGATAAACTCCAAAACTAAGTGGAATGGCTTGGAAATGCCCATTTTACACTCTGAGAGCAGACACCTGCCTAGCATACAAAGAGATGTTCTTGCTTTCTGGTTTCCACTTCACAAATGGGCACTTTTAGAGATAATTTAGTTCAGCATTACCAGATAAAGCCCTTTAGCCAGGGCTATAAAGAACATCAGAAAAGATGACTCTAATGATGCCTGAATGTCAAAAATCTGTGGCATCATCCTCAATCTAAGGTAGTCAGCAGGAAAACTTGCACATGGCATCCTTCCCCTGCACCTGAAAATCTGCCTGGCTGTTCAGAGGAAAAAGGGGAGAGAAGCAGAAAAGTTTCTGCCTGGCTGAAACAGCTTTCTGTAAGAAACCCTGTGATTTTTTTCAGTCTCAATGTGGTGCCTTTCTGGACAAAATCTCATGAAGCAATATGAGGCATTTCTTCCTGCTTTCACACCTGGTTGATTTTCTTTGCTGCATTTGTGCACAGCTGGAAGAACCGCCCTGAGCAAGGTGAGGCAGGAACACGAACCCTCAGAGAGGTAATGACTGACACGGATGCATCAGCCTGCAAATGCATCAGTCTGAGGGGAATACAGAGCATTTTCAGTGCCAGGTTGAGGGAATAAGCAGCAGAATGACATCATTAGAAGCAGTATTTCCCAAATGCACAGGAAGGAATGGTCTTAAAGGCATTGACCACTGCAGCAGGGGAGGGAGAACAACATTAACATTTTGAAGAACGAAGACTTTTTGAGGACTGCTTTGCCATAAGGCAGCTTAGCCCATTTGCGAGATAAGGGCAGCCTCTTGCCTTTGAAAAACCTCCTGCTGATAAAAGCAAGAGCAGAAATCAAGGGGCTTAAAAGCACCCTGAAATGCTTTACTGAGCAGGGACAGGCCTGTGTGTGCCTTAATGCTTCGCACAACCTCTGGTGTCACTGACAGGGACTGAACAGTACCCAAATCCCTTGAATGCCCACTCAGACATTTCCAACCAGTACACAGTGTATATATTCCAGATTGGCTCCCCAGACACAGTTCCTCATGCTTCAGGAGCCAAACCCAGTGTCCAGAACTGGAAGAAGCTGCAGCCACTCTTAGGTCATAGCCTGCATTTTTCAAAATGCCTGCTTGGTTTTTTTCCCCCACTCCTCTGCTGCCATTGATTAAAACAAATGGGTGGAAGGAGGCAGACACTGGATCCTTTGGGCCCTGGGCAGGTGACCCAAGCACTTTGCCTCCTGACCATTTAACAGGGCAGTTTCTGTAGCCAAACATAACCACAGGGGCCAAGAACTAACGTGGTTGGGTGTTTCTGAACTTGAGGTTTCAGCTGCTGTATGCTCTTATCCCTCCTGCCTTTTGATGTGACAACACATAATGGTTTGGGCTGGAAGGGACCTGAAAAATCAGCCACACAAACATTTTGGACACCGTCATTGTTAATGATGCTTCACACTTAATTACATTTTTTCCTGCTTTAAGATTTTCATATTATGAAATGCCACCATGAGTCTTTTGAAGAAAAGAAAGAGAATTCTGTATGAACAGTAGCTTCATTTAGACAGAGATTACCCACTCTGAATTTGTAAATAGATTAGAAGATAAATATTAATAAGATTAGTGTAGATGGGGAAATTAGAAGGATCTATGAATAACGTTGCCCTGTATAATTGAACACACAGACCTACCACGCTATGAAGGGAACCTGATTATGTCTGATTTGCAAAACTGGAGAGAGTAAAATAATCAAACTGATTAATAAATGAAGCAGGGCAAAGTTGTCTGTTCTTAGCTCCTTGCCCTGCTCCACCACAGCCTGGCATCCCCAGCACTGATGTGTGCAGGGCCTCCTCCTCCTCTGCCACCAGTTCAGCTGTGTTTGCCCTGTCGCTGTTGAACCGATAGCGGAGCGAAGGGACACAGCAATCTTGAGAGAATGCTGAGTGAATTTATTTAATTATTAACAGATTTATACACACGCGAGAGGACTATTCAGATTGGTTGAGATCAGTCCCTCCCCCTGGGATTGATTGGGCAGAACTCTGACCGCCGTTTCCAAAAGCCACTCTCAGTAACATGAAACTTATCTTATATTTAGTAAACTTTTCAGTAGAAGAAGAAGAATTCCCGTGGGAAAGAGTCTGTGCTGTCACATTTGCCCCTGCTCAGCAAAGATGGGCAAAATCCAACACTGTGGGATAGGCCAGGCTGAAATACAGCAGGAATACTTCAGCTCAGGGGAGTTGTGGTGCAGGATCTTTCCCATGTGCCTCAGAAGGGCTCTGTGCAACTCAGCAGAGCCAGGACAGGCCAGTGCCAGTGGCACCTGTCAGTGCAGATGTTCCCTGGATGCCACAGGCTCAGGCATTAATGGCTCTGTCCAGGGTGGCACCAGAACAGACCACCACACATCCCTAGAAAACTGAGCAGTGTCTTAACAGAAGAGGCTGTTTATTTTCATTACAAGGTATTGACTGTTTAAGGAAACAATTAAAGTGTGCATAACTATAGCAGCAAGGAAAATCAGAATTTTCCATTATCTTTATAATGAATTTAATTTCCTGAACTTGGTTTGGGTTTTTTATTTAATTTACTGACAGGCACAATATTCAGTGATGCAATCTTCATGCTTCTCAAAGTGAAGGAGTTATGCCAGTTATGCCACACTCTTTACTAGAGGCTGTTTATTAAGCATTTCCCTTTCATGGAATTTATTTGCTGCATGAAACCAAATGAAAATGTAAACCTTGAGGGAAGGAAACAAAATAGTAAGAAAAATGTTACAGTTTAAACTGCCATTAGCAGTATCCTGGAATCTGAGCTCTAGACCCATAGCAATGGGAGGGCCTTCAAGCAACTATTTTTAATTTTTAAAAATTATTATTTATTTGTCTGTCTTTCTAAGACCCTGTCTGCAAAGATACAAAAGGGATCCTTCTTTGAAAGACATCTACTCCAAAAGACTCTGCTGTTTTTCTGCAGAAACCCTGTCTGGCTTGTTCCAGGTAGGTATTGAATGCGAGAGATGAGGCCAAGAAGGGAATGGTGCCTTGCTGTGAAGGCAGTGGTGGAACGATGAAAACAGCATGGGTGATGCAGTGGGATCCTGGTTTCAGGAATGAACACTAGACACGGTTGGAGGTTAGAGGGTCGAGGGTCATTTACCTCAGTATTTTAATAGGATCTTGTTCTGATACATCACATTGCAAAGCCCACCATGCATGCATGCTCTTCTCCCTTCTTCTCTTCTCCTTCTTCTGTTCTTCTTCTCTTCTGTATCCTTTGTATCTTCTGTATCTTCCTCTGCTGTATCCCCCCCACCCCACTCACACACACAACCCAATCTCCCCGGGGGCCCAATAAGTTTACAGAACATGTTCTACTGAGGGGAGCCATGGCTCCTCAAGGCAGTAGGATGTTTGGTCTCTTAGCTCTGCAGGACCTTGGAGCTATGCTGAGTTATCAGACTTAGAGAAGTACAAGGATGCATGCTAATACTTGTGGATACACAGAACTGGGTAAAAGGTATAAAAAGAAATAGCAAAAAATCTTTTCCACATCATGGGGAGGAACGACTCAGAGCTCCTTTTACACGAGACTTTTCACAGAGGGCCACTGAGTTCTCAGGGATCTGGGTCCTGACGGGGCAAGGGGGCTGCTGCACACCCAGTCTGCTCCTGCACAGCTGACTTAGAATATTTACCAGTAACTTTCTCCTGCAGAGTTATCCTGGAGACTCTACAGCATTAATATTGGCACTTTTCCCTTGTGCTTTGCATATCAGAAAATTAAATTCATGAAGTACTTCCATTTCATAATTGCTTGGTATCCTAACTTAGCAATCTGCAAACATCTACAGAGGGTACTATAACCTCAGAATACAGCAAATAGGGTTTGAGTATTTTAATAAAAGCCCACTTTGAGCTAAAACCAGGCTGTTTAGAGCCATGCTGGTCCCTTCTCCTGTGCTATGTGCTCAACAAGATGCTATAGCTATTAAAGAAAAAAGAATAGCAGTGACAAACATCTGTGGCTGGTGTTACTGAGGAGTCCCGCAGTGCACTGATCACCTAAATCACATGCAGGAGTTGTCTCTGCTCTTAGGTAACAGTGGCTGGATTTATAGGTGGTGCTGTGAGGCCACGGGAAATTTTCTCATTGCTTGCCCCAAAATGCTGAAGCTGACTGGGAGAGGAGGAGCGAGGCAGAAGGCTGCTCACACCAGGCACAACCCAAACCACAGGCAGGGAGACTGTTGTCTTAACTTCAGTCAAACTGGACAACTCCTGCTCACATTCTGGTAACCTTATAAAAAGTCCTTAAAAAAGTCTAACTATCACATAGGAATTAAAGCTCTTTGGGACACACACCACATTTACTTGGCCTTTGTAAGTGCTGGCTCGACCAGGCTTTGATCTTCGTGGTGTTGTTGAGGGTCACAGCAGCACAAACAGAAAATGACAACAGTTGCTGCACAAACATTGAGCATACAAGTAGAGGAATGGCAAAGTGAGACCCTGTTAACCATCAGCACAGATGGGAACAGCTACAGCTCAAATTGAAAGAGTTCAGTGGTTCTGAGGATCCCAGCAGCTGCTGGATTCACAGAACAAGATGAAAAACCCCAAGCTGAATGGAGCAGGAAAAAGATGCAGCAAGACATTGAAATAGATTCTCCAGAAACAGGAACAGGAGGGAAAGGATTGCACCAGTAATCTGAAGCTATGCCAGCAGTGAAACTGAGGGCAGGTGGATCTTCCTTGCTAAACCATCGTTTACAGGCTCCATCATTCTGCCAACTTTGCTTCTAAGGAAAGAAGCTTTCTGTTCCTAATGTTCCTGGGAGTAGCTAAACCACAGATTTCTGGGGATATGACTGCAAAGACTGAGGATAACTTAAAACTTGTTTTAGAACTTGCATGTGCCACCATGGCCTGGCTGCAGTTTGCAGTAGTAGCTTCACTGGTGTCCCAAGTGTTGGGATTTTATCCAGTGACAGAAGAATCCTCACTGAGCCCTGAACTGTAACACCCTAAAAAGCCCCATACCCTTCTTGGAGCAGGAGACCTGGGTCTGGAGGGCACTGCTCTGAGCCAGACTGCCACACTGTGGAGAACACACAATCAAGGACAAAAAGCATGCAGGAGCTGCTGCTGCTGCAGCCATACCCAGCACAGAGAACCAGGATACGGCCAGGAGTGTTTGCCGCTCTGCCCAGAGTCTTACAAGGATCTCCTGATGTAGATTCTCAGCTTTTTCCATATCTGACACAATCTACACTTCTCTGTCCCTCCCCATTCTGCTGAAGTTTTGCTGACTTAAATACATTTATTGTGTGCATAAGGCAAAATCCCCTCAGCACCTCTCATTTTGAAGATTTTGGGAGCACAAAGGGGCCAAGAAACAGAGGAGTGGTCTGCTGGAATCTAGTGAAAAGGAGGAGTGACAAGGGGAAAGGACAAGCTGACAGACACTAACACACTTGTTTTCATGAGTTTATTAAATGAAGTGTATTTTTTACAGACAATAGCACAAATATATCACACAGTAGAAAAGAACTTGGTAAGGTAAGAACTTACCACAAATCACCCACAAATGTCTGAGTGCAGGCTCCTGCTAATCACAGCCAATAGCTTCCAGCATCAGGGTCAAAAGCCAAGAACCTGGAAAGCTGAGGGGGGAGCTTTATGTAAGTGCCTGCTGCCAGGTGTGAGCTGGGAGAAGCTGTTCCAGGGCCCCTGACCAGCCAGGAGATGCTGTGAGCTCTCAGAGTTACGTGGCCTCTCGCTAAGAGCCAAAACCAGAAAAGCTGCGGGCAAGGCTGGGACAGTCAGTCAGGGCAGTGGGTGTCAGGGAGCAACACGGTGCCATGAAACAAAAACAGGTCACCTCACAAAAACAGCTTAAATCAGGCCGTGCTTCCCAGCAAGCCTGAACAATTCCAGGCTGGAGTCGGGGAGGAAAGCAGCTGGTCTGGCTGTGGCTCCAGCAGGTGAAGGTGCACTGGAGGTACTGTGTGTACCAAGGAACCAGCAGTGCCTGCTGCTCTACCTGCCGTGGTACAATCTACTGTTGCCCTCCAGGTGAATCTTTTTGCCAGGTTAATTTGGGCATGCAAGCACAGCAGAGGAGCTCATTGCCAGGGACACAGGGGTTCGTTTTCCTCGGGTTTCCAGGTACCAGCTGACCCCAGTCTGAGCTCAGCTTGCTGCACACCGAGCGCCAGCACAGAGCCCACCTGTGCCAGTGCTCCCAGAGCACCCTCCAGCACGGGGGTTTTGCTGTTTGCCAGCTGGAGAGCTGAACTGTGGGATGTTACAGGGATCCCTACCCATCTAATGTGATTCTGTTGCTGACAGCCAAAGCCAAGCAGCAGAATGCAAAACACAAGTGAGGAGTGGGCAGAAGAGACTTTTTTTTTTTTTCTCTTGAGCCTTAACTCTAACATTAGAAATCCAGACTTTTCTGAGAAGGTGGTGACTCTGTGTCAGAAAACTGACTGCACATTTTTAAAACAGCCTTAGTGCCTGCCCACAGGAGGATGCCACAGCTTTCATCACTGTTATCACTTCTCATCCTTTCCACTCATTTCTGCTTTGCTGCCGAGGGAGCGGGTGAATAAATTAGTTCCATTTTCAAACCCAGGCTGTGTCATTTTTCTTGGGAGTTAGTTCCTAATAGTATTTTCCTTTTTGTGATACCACTATCCATTTCAGTTCTGAAATCAGAGACACAGAGAAGCGCTCTTTACTGAAGTCAGTGAAGCAACAGAGATGTACAATCACAATCAAGCCCATTAAATATAGAAGATCAGACTCAGTCTTTGCTCTGTCCCTCCTGAATACGAGGTACCAGGTGGAGGATTTGGAGTGTCTAAAGAAAAGTTCTGGTTCAAATGCAGCCCTGGAAGAGTTTATGGCGTACAAGAAGTCGGTTGTGCTCTGACACTCACAGATGTGGATTCCAACTTTCTGTTTGCAGATCCCTGGGGTTCACCTGACCGTTTTCAAAGCATTCATTAAACCTTCAAAAAACAGCTGAGGAAAGCAAGCAGTGTTTGGAGAGAAGGTGTGGAAGAATATGTACAAATCAAATCAATGGTATGCACAAATATAGGATATATACAAACCAAAACAGCTCAACAATGACTTATTAATTCCATTTACTTATTAATTCCATTACCTCACTCTTTTTTCCACAATTTCTGTAAAGGTAGCAGCTATAAGCAACACCTATATAAATATAAATAATATATTTTTTAATATTTACATTATTTATATCTATTTATTCTGCTCCTGTTTTTTGCTTTTGGAAGCAGGCATATTCCTAACCCATGGGAGGGCAGTGTGGCAGTCAGCCAGCACGAGATCCAGTCAGGATTATTACAGCACATAGCCACAAGCAGTGCAGCAGTTGGATATCATAAAGCCATGTAGAGTTAAATTAATCCCTAGCTTGGGAAAAAACATTCAGTGCAATCAGGAGATGTAGTGTGGAGTCACTGCCAAATCCTATTCCCCAAGATGCCGTTCCCTCCAATTCCAGTGATCCCACAGGACTTTGCTCCACGTTCACTCTGCCAGATCAGAGATCAGCACTGACTTTTCAGACCTCATCCAGTTCTTAGTTGAGGCATAACACGGGCAACAAATTAACTGCCAGGGGCCAACACAGAACAAGAGATCTCTTTCCTCACTTCGTTCTGTCAAATGAATCCAGTGTGAGGAGATTTCCTGCTGCAGCGTTGTCAGATCAGAGGCCATCAGGAGCAGCTTGTGTGTGACTGTGGCATATGCTGGAAGCTGCATGTAGAGAAATAACCAGAACAGAAATCATAACTTCAAAACTTAGCAGAGAGCATAAAACCAGTCCACCAAGGCAGTGCTGCCTTGCTTTGGCTCTCTGTGTGTTGTTGGGATGGTTTTTAATAAATATTTCTCAAAAGTTACATGTAAACCTTTCACCACAAATGGAAATTAGATTTTTTAAAAACTAAATGTATTCTTTTACTCTCTGTAATTAAGCTGCTATCAAGTCTGGCTGGACTAAAGCCCATCCTTTGAATAAAAGTTGTAATATAAGGACCTTCCCCAACAGCATTAGTTTTTCTCTGAAGCTGTGTGGTCCATAACAGTAAAACCAGTTTCAGTCCAAATCTCCATCACATGTATATGTTTACACATTAAAAATTAGGTTTTCCACACAATTCCTTTTGTATTTCTTTGCAGATACGCAAGCTCACTAAAAAGCAGATGGAGTCTGACACTGCTTTCCAGAGTGCTTCATGCCAATTTTAGTCCAGATCGAAATCTGAAAGAATATTCAACCCCTTCAAATATTGCTCATGTTTCCTTGTCACTGAGGAAGTTTTGAATCATTTCTGATGCAATCAGTGCTTTTTATGGTGTCAAACATGATGACAGCACAGCTCCATGGTGATAGTTGCTGATGGGTGGTACCAGATTTGATTTGCCAAGGCAGACACATTTTCCCACCACACACCCACCTGTAATTAGACGAGGCAGGAGGAGAAAATTCCAGAAGCTTTCCCAAACCACACAAACAGCAAGCAGCAGCAGGCAGAGGGCAAATGTGCAGTGCAACTTTGTTCACAAAGCCGGTATAACCCCTCAGCCAAAGCTGCATTACTACAACTGGAGTCTAAAGAGCAGTTTGGCATCTAACCCTGAGACAGAGCTGCGGGGCAAAATCCTTCTCCATGGGTAACACCCACTCAGGACACTCACGGCACTCCTGCTCCCAGGTCTATGCAGGGGAACCAGGGTTTGCCTCCATCCGTTTTTTTCCAAAAGGTGATGTGGAAATCTGACAAGTTCACAAGTGGAAATCATCTGAACTGCACATTTTCCTCAGGCTTGGCCATGACTGTCATTACATTGCCAAGAAGCTTGAGCTTTCAAGCAGCATCAGCAACACCTGTTAGAACAGCAAAGGTATTGGCAAGGCTGAGGCCAAAAGATTTTTGCTTTTTATATATATTTCATATATTTTTAGCTCTGTAGACTATTACTAAATGTTTGTGTAAGTGCCAGTGCAATATTAAATGTGTGCCCTGAGAGAAATCCTTTAGCAGCTTGTCTGGAGGTGCACTGTGTGAACAGGGGCTTTCTGTATTTTCATCACCTCTGTAAGACACTGACCTTACACAACCAAGCAGCCGTTTGCTACTTAGAGCAATATTGGAAACAAATGTAAAGAATAAACTATTGGAGAATTTCAGAAGAATTGCACTGAGTTCTAATTAAGCCAAACTTATCAAAATGACTGTGTTTGCCTTAACACAGCTTGTGCCTGTCTGGTTAAACCAACTGCCCCCTGGGACAGGGCAGAGAAGGCAGAGTCAGAGCACCTCACAGTGTGCAGGTAAAGGACAGGGATCCAGAGGCACAAGGTAGAACAAGTTGTTGGGGAAGATGAAATAGGAAAGCCTTATAAATATTATTACCTGGCAAAAGATGCTGAGAATATGGAAACTATAGGTGAGATTGAAATGAGAACAAGCTTTGAGTTACCAAACCCCAGTTACTGAACAACTGGAAAACAATGGTAGGGCCAACTGAAGGTAATCCCCCCTTTGATTAAACAATACCCTCTGCTTGCAGACAGGTCCAAGGGTCAGAGCAGACCCTCCCAACTTATCAGAGGGTCCAGAAAGTAGATTTTAGAGTTTAAAATATAACCTCGTATGGTAATGCAATGATTCTTATAGGCTGTATGTAAATGTTATAGGATTTGTGGCTTATACCAGATTGGTTAATGAGAATTAGAATATTCAGCACAGAAGATGATTTATTGGATTGTAAACGGGAACCGCACACCTTTTCTACCCCTTTCTGCACCTTTTCTTTACTCTCTCTCTCTTGCTTGCTCTCTTGCTTCTCTGACCTGCTTCGAGCTGTGTCTGGCAGCTCCCAGCAGGTCCCCTACACCCACGCCCTTTCACAATAAACCTCATGCTCTAAGACCTGACTTCAGAGATCTCTCGTCTCCATCCGTCCCGACCGTCCAGAACCAAACAATAGATCCTCACAACAAGGGAACTTTTTTTCACCTCAGAGTGGTCAAACACTGGAGCAGGGCTCCAGAGCACCTCAGGAATCTCCATTCTTGGATATTCAGAGCTCACCTGGACAAAGCCTTGAGCAACCTGAAATATTATAAACCTTGCTCTGAGCAAGGGATTGTTCTAGGAGCCCCCAGAAGTCTCTTCCCACCTCAATTATTCTTCAGTTCTACAACTCTAAATAAAGTTGGGGGAAAAAATTACAGGGAAAGAACATACTGATTCCTTCATTCCTCTTCCCAAGATGCACCTGAAACTAGGCAATGGAAATGGACTGCTTCCTTCCAGACCAGGTTTGAGTCAAGTTGAAAAACTATTTTCCACCCAAAATACTTTTATAAAATGCACATAGGTGAGGATGGGAGAAGAAAGGGGACAGAACAAAGTCTGTGTACTGCTAGCATTGAAGTAAGACTGCTTAAATTCAGAGAACAGAAAAGGAAAGAAAATGTCTTGGGGGGAAAATCTGGTAGAAATCTGAGAGCAGACTGATATTATCAAGAAAGCTGTTACGGGACAGCTGTTAATAAAAGAGGAAAGCTTTCTGGATTAGATTTTATACAAGAAAATATGATTCCTCCTCTTACATTACTACAGCCAGAGATTAGAGATGGACAAAATCATTTGTGAAACACCAGCATTTTAACTGGATTCTCAGTGTGAAATGCAAGATTTCTCTCCTAGAGGAGCCTGCCTAAGGACCAGCCTAGAAATATCATCAGGTGCCTTTGGGTGGAGAGAAGGGTTCCTCAAGACTTTAAATGCCTCATCCTTTGAAAATAGGCTCCAAAATCCTGTAGATCTTTTAGAAGTATTTAAAAGGTGCTATTTTCTTGCTAGTCCCAAACACCACAAATTTAAATACACTCAAAAATCTGCTGCTGTAGACACAAGCCCAAATACATGATGTAAAGAACACAATACAAAGGAAACAGCTAGAACACATCTCTTTCATAAAACATATTCCTTGAGGATAACACTGTCTCTCCAAAGATGAAAGAATAAGTGCAACAACTACTGAGTTTGGGAATAACTGGGAAAAAGGTAAATGAAAAGAGCAAGGAGCTTCAGCTTCATTTAAAAATCATTTTTAAAGCTTTGCTGTTTCTGGCATGGAGGAATGAGAACTTAATGCTTCTCAAAACAACAGAATGGAAACTTCAGCTCCAGTCAACAGCACATCAGAGATGTTTTTAAACGAAGCATGGTGGATTTCTAGCTTAGGTTTCCTGGGTTCTTCCTCCATTTTCTCTTCCAGCAATTTCTTCTCTTTCCTCTCCCCCTGTCATTTGTCAGCATACAAGTGAGAATACAAGCCACTGGCAGGTGTGATGAAAGGATAACTGAATAGTACAGGTACTTTCTACAAACACAATTCCTTTCCTATGCTTTCATAAAAAAAAAAAAAAAAAAATCACTAACTGACAGCAAATGAACGCACGAGCCTGATCTTAAACCAGAGATGGTGGCAGAATGAGACAAACTCCTTCCTCCTGGAGTAACTCTGGCACGTGGCTGGGTAACTCCTTTGGTGAAGGCAATGTGTGCTCACTGTGTGAGAAGCACTGCTCACACTCCGGGTAAAGAGCCTGACGAGCAGAGTCTGTTTGCCACATCTACCCAGCAATAGACCTCAGCTCACACAGATTTCGGGCACATCAAATAACTCTCAACATAAAAAGAAAGCAACTTTCAGCCCAGCTGAAATTATATAGCTCAATCCATCTCCTCTCCCCTGTATAATCTCGCTGAGAACAAACAAACAAAAATAGCCAGGGAATCGATTTTCTCCTGCTGTTGCTTCTCCAGTGCTATTGTCCTTTTAGTAGCACCTCTGGAGACCCGAGCAGCACATTTCTTTTCCAGCAAGACCTCTTCAGAAATCAATAGCACCTATTCAAGGGATTTATAGCATGATTCTGCAAAATCCTTTCATGGTGGCTTGCATAGCTTGTTAGGGAAACCGTGTGCAGCATTATCTGTACAAGAGCTCTTCCGAGATTGGAAAAAATGAGTCAGTGAAGGGATAGTAGAACAAGTACCACACAAATATGTAAGGAATCGATGCAAGATTTTAAGATAACTTTGAGAATGACAAAGGGGAAAATTCTTGTTTCTTTGGCTTGGGGAAAGGCATTGACACTTAAAGGCAGAATACCACTGCCACTTTAAATGACTGAGAACATTGTATTATTTATTATTTTAAGTTCTCTGTTGCTGTATCAGAGGAAGAATGAGAGAACATGAAGTTTTCTGATCAATAGCTGTCATCAGCAAATTCTCAGTATGTTGCAACTGAAAGGTATGAAGTCAGTAATAAAACATTTAACAATTTTCTTCACAGAAGAACGAAGTGTGACCCAAGCACAGCAAAACCACAGGCAAGTCCCAATTAGAGCAGGCCTGTTAATCAGCTCCAGTGCTTGGGCCTTGTGCAGCACTGGGAAATCTTGTTCCCTGAGCAAAGCTGTTTGTGGAGGTGACCCAGCCCGCCTTCTCCATGAGAATTAATTACATCAATTGGGTTAATTTTCCCCCTCATGACAGTGGGTCTGAGGGAGAGGGAGAAGGCGTGGCTGGGGAACTTCCCAGGCTTTGAGTTGTCCATCATTTGGTACATCTCCACCCCTCTTCCCTCAGAGTGATTTTAATATTCATAGAGTTGATTTAATATTCATACTGTTCTAGAAAGTCCTGTTGTTCTGTTATCCCCATTGGTCTGTTTGAATTTTTCCCTCCTTCCCTTCCAAGTTATTGGGTACCTGTCACAACCCATCATTTCCCTCATTGGTGTATCCCTGTTCTCCTCCCCCTTCTCTGGCACTTTAAAACCCCCTGTAACCGTCCCTCGTTGCTCATTTCATAGTTTTTGCTCTTGCTGGTGGTTCTCCTGTTCCCTGGGGGCAGGGAATACACGCAAGACTGCTGCTACATTTGAGCCCCTCTCTCCCCCTTTGCCTTCTCGGTGTTCGCAACATTTTAACCATTGTCTGCTGCCAGCCCCCGCCTGGCCTGCGAGGCAAACATCTCTCTTCAGAGCTCCCTCGGAGGCTTAAAGGCACAGAGAACCCTGCCGACGTGGTGCTTTGGATCTTGTCGCCTGCTGACCAGCCGGGCGGTCAAGCGGGCAGCGACAGCTGTTCCTGCTCTGCCTCTGAGTGCACCCACAACAGCTGAGCTGCTGGTTAATGTTCGCTGCAATTGGATGATTCCAGTGCCCTGAGCATAGTGGCTGTGTCAGGGTATCTTCTAGACCCTTCCAGGGGACACCACAGAACACAAGCACAGAGCCAGGTGCCATTCCCTCCTTGCTGAGCTGGGCCACACCAACCACAGGGCAGCCAGCAGGAACTGCTCCACAGGACAAGTGGCTTTGAAGAAAATTTTTCCCGCTTTCCTCAAAATTCTTTCCCCCAGAAATCAAACACAACCAGAGAGATCACAGAGAACTGTTCAGGAAAGTGAAGTAGCGAATAAGCTGACAGCCAAACCTCTGACAACCCCAAATTTAGGATTACCTCACAAGGATAACTGTGTGTTTTCTGTCAGTAAGGTTTGCTTCCCCAAATGCAGAGTTTGCTTCCAAAGAAGACCAGGCAGAGGAGTGTGAGCAGCCCAGATTTTTGGTGATGGAGCTGCCCAAGTATTTCCCTGTATGAAACTGGAAAATCATTCAGCACAGGGAAAGCCAAACTTCCCACAAATAATCCACAAATAATCAAAGAGATTTTTTCCCACATTGTTCCAGTAGAGTGACAGGACCAGACAGCTTCAGGAAGCTTCAGCTTTCAGAGAGTGAAAGCAGAGCAAGATGCTGTTGTTATAAATGACTGACTGACAATATTACTGCTTCCCATTAGAATGTTTTATATTTTTAAGCCAATTAACATTATTCCCACTGATTCATGTGCATCACTAAATTGAACAGTGTTTAAAAATAACTTATAAAGAAAACAAGAAAAATGTGTTTGTTTTTGGAGTGTTGGGGGATTTTTTAACATTTGTTTCTTAGCAAAGACAGAGAGACTAACCCATCCAGCTCTCAGAAAGCTCTTTAAACCCCTGGAGTGCAGGAATGACTGCACTGTGAGCAGGGAGTTAGCAACAAGGATAAAGGGAATACTGTGCTTCCCTGTTTTCAAGCACCCTGTGCTCGCCTGTGGATGACTGCTCAGGGCACAGCTTTGGGAGAAAAGACATCAAAGTAACCTGCCTCAAAGAACTTTAAATTAAAGAAGTAGTTCCAAGATATGCAACAACGTAAAATATAATATTAAATGAGTTTAAAGACTAACATATCTTGGGAAAATGGAAACCTAAACTCTCACAAAAAAACCCCAAAAAACACCAATATAAGCAGAGAGAATGCAAGGAAAGTAATTTTCTGTCATGATCTCTATAAACCTAAACAAGATTTATAGTTGTGTGAAGGTCTTGATTAAGGCACAGGGAACAAAGTGAAGTGTTGTAGTGAAAGATTAGTTTCTTTGTGCTGTTATATTAATAACATTTTAAACTGTGCCTCACTGTGCACAAGCAATGTTGTTTTGATAGAATCAAGCATGCAAATTTATTAAGGGCTTAGTAAAATGCCAGTCAAAACCAAAGTGACAACATCTCAGTGACAGTCAGGAGATTCAGCTCATTGCTCAGTGCTGGTGAACAATAAAACTACAGCTGGAGATGGCAGGAAAATTATCCCAAGCACCATAGAAACTGACACAGCCTGGAGAATATCGTTGAACAAAATGCTACTGAAAAAGAGATCTGAAGGGGCAGTGAATGCTGAAAGTCTAGAGAACACTTGGGTCAGCAAAATGCTTTACTGGTGACCAGAGGAATTCTGGTCTACGATGGTTCCGTGAAGCTCAGGAAATGCTCAGTGTTCTGATCCAGGCATTGGTTTCCTCCACTTCCAGCAATGGCTGGGAAAGGCAAACCTGCTCATAGACATATCCAGATTCTGAAAGCCTCTCCTTGAATGGAGAGCAGCAGGCCCAGGCCCCATCAGCTTTGTATTCTCAAATCCTGAATTCACTTGATGGGTGCAGCACTTGGGAAATGGAAGGGCTGAGGCACGGCTGTGTGCCCCGACCCTGTGACCATTCACTGGTCAGTGTGGGGGACAGAGTCCCTCACAGGGCTCCACAGGGGTCACTCATGGCCTCACATCCCTGTTAAAGGCAGCTCTGAAACATCTCCCAGGTACTGACCCCATGCTCAGCCCAGAAGTTCAGTGTTTTCATCTTCCCTGCCCGAGAAGACGCCAGAGATGGAAGAGAGTAATGTGGCTAAATACTCTCCTAAAAGACAAGGGACAAGTTCCAGGGACAATCTTAAGCTGGATGCTGATAATAAATACAACTTTCGTAAACTCCACAGAAAACACCTTTCCAAAACTTGAACTGAAGCAATGACAGCCAGTGCAGGGATCCTGTGCCAATGGGATTTTCCCTGTAGAGCTTTGACATTCTTACTGGAGAACATCTGCTTCCGTGGGAGGGTTCACTTTGAGACACTGAAACAAAAATCCCAGCAAATCGCTCCTTCTCAGGCCTGTGGTGTGGGTTCCAGCCCCTCACAACCCTGACACCAAACCTAACCAGTCAGGAACAGACCACAGACATCATTCTCTCCTTTAGCAAAGAACACCACATTTGCCAGATACTGACAGCTCTGCTCCTCTCCTGTCGCTGTTGAGCCAATGTCGAAACAAGAAACGCCCGAGAGAATTTGCCAAGAAGAGAGCATGATTTATTTAATACAGCTTTTATATACAAAATGACCGCTGACTGGGATTGGCCACAACCGTCCGCCCCCCTAGCTGATTGGACGGAACTCTGTTTTAAAAACAATTCAGGCAAAACATGTACTTATCTCCATATTTACAACTCTCAAAGAAGAATTTCTCACAAGAAAGCAGACTATGCTGTCACGTTCTCCTGGATTTATTTTATAAAATCTCACCTTTTCAGACTGCACCAAACACAAAGCATTAACAGTACCCTGCAGGTCTACAAAATGCAAGACTATTTTTCTAATGAATACAAGATTACAAATGTATTATAAGACAATCAGAATTCTTTAATAAATATTACAGTTATTCCAAGACTGTGTTCAAGCACAAGAGAACATGTGACTTACCAGAGTTTCTTAAAAATACTCAGTTAATATTTAATTGTTTACATGAAAGAAACAAAATTTGTCAGTCAACTGGAGATCCTCAGAGGTGCTTGGATGATGGAATCATCACATCATTTTTGATGCCTGAAGAGCTGATGGCTTGTGATGTCATTTCCCAGGTCAAATGCTAAATCCAGAGGATGTTTTTTCCCTCCTCAGCTGCCTCACTTCTTGTACAACCATGGCAGGTTGCAACCACCCTACATTGCCAAAACAAACCAATAAAGTCTAAACAATTTTCACACAATGCACTTTGCTAAGCGCTTAAATAATTTTTCATAAAAAGCCACTGCTAAAATACTGTGATGAGCAAAGCATGCCCAAGATCTGTTGGCTTGGCTCTAAAAATGAGTGAGTTCTGTGTCAAAGCTTGTGTTGGCACAGTGCAGCAACTGTGGAAATAGGAACACTTCCTAAATTTTAACCTCCAGCTTAATTATCTAACCAAAATTCAATGTATACATCATGAAGATGATATCTTGCACTAATCATTTTCCTCTCCTCCTCCTTTTTTGGTGTTCACACCATGATCTTCAAGGTCTTTTCCAACCTCAACAATTCTATGATATTCAGCAGTCTTGGTATTAACCAACTAGAGAGAGCAGTGTTGAGGAGGACAAGTAAATAATTAAAAGAACAATCAACAGAAAAAGCAATACACGATATTATAAAGGATTTGAGATATTTGGCATATTTTCAGGAAGAATTTAAGCCTTAATTTGTAAAAGACTCTTCAATTTTAAAAGTCACATCAACACAGACAGCTCCTCTAGGTTTGTGCGAAGATAAAAGGAAATTTCAACTTCCCAAAATAATGTAAACCGTTTTTGTTTTCCAATGCAAGTATTTGCTTCCTTTCTGAACATTTCAGAGAACTTTGGCTCCAAGGACACACTGAATTGTTAGCCAAGAGATAAGGTATCAAACGTGACCCTGATAGGTTTTCTACCTTGAATAAAAAAGCATTTACAGACCACCTTACAGTTAAGACAGGTTCTGCAATTAAAGCAACCATCTCTTTGAACTATGCTTTCCTTAGTTTTGATGAGTTTATTTTAGAAGTTACAGCCATTACACTTTGCTTAATGTATTTTAGCAAGAGAAAAAGCCTCATCTCTTTTTTGTGGGTGTTTTATTTGATTTTGATCAATTGTCATTCAAGTGTCTGCCTTGGCAGCAACTGCAACAAGGAGTTCCTGTTAGCAACAACCACACAAACTCCCTTTGCTTTTCAAACTGGAAACTTTCTGGTAAGTTGGGATCGTGAAAGAACCCAAATCTGCCTCAATAGTTCTTGGAAATTACCTTGTCCCTGCACACACTGCACATTTTAGAAGGCATGCAGTGTGTTCAGTGTAATTCAGGGAAAATGGGAAAAAAGAATACAAGGACTCTTATTTTGGAAATTGGAGTTTTCAATGGAATTCCCCTTTTAAATGAAGGTTTGGTGCCGTTAATGGAATCCATAAATTAAAAGGAAGCTGCCATGCCAAGCTTGGCCCAGCACTGAGGATTGTACAGAGCAGTCACAGGGGCCGAGCAGGAGAAACACCCATTGCTGTAATTAGGAACAATAGGTTTGACAACTTACTGTCTTTTTCCACCAAAGCACCAGTTCATTTGTTCAAGTTTAATAGTTTATTATACCTTTAATTGTAACAGTTATTCCCCTACCACTTTAACTTCAGAAAATTGTCTCCTATGATGGGTGACTGAAATATTTAGTCACAGAGAAAACAGTGGCTGAATGAGATTTGGGAATTTATTGCTGTGTAAATGAGGTCATGAAAGCCTCAAGAGCTCCCCGCAGGATGACTTTATAGCAGAATTGCAATTTTGGAATATACATGCGGGTGATAATTCTAAAGCCACAGAACATTAGACCCAAAACACTGACATGGGATTGTAATGGAAGAATCTGGTGAATTTACTGGAAGATAAACAGAAATGAACTGTGTGCAGATTGGTGTAATTACTCAAGATACCAAGAGAACATATTTTTGAAAAACATTATGGTGGAAATATTTTTCTTAACATGTGGATATTTATAAAGGAACACTTGAACAGCCTTCTTTAGACACCAACTTTTAATGCAGTAAAGCATCAGGGTTGCTTTTCCATGTCTGAAAGTGAACTGAAGCACAGGCAGTGATCCCACATAAAGCATGAGCTCACAATTATAAAAATGTTCTGCTTTTGCCATTGCTAAAGGGTCACAGGAATTGATTTCTCAGGCTAATAAATCTGAGCACAAGAAATGCATGCAGCAAGCTACAGAATGGATCTGGGGTGCTTTACATGGAGAATGTCCCTGTAACATCCCCTTCCTCCACTGCAGGCAGTGCTGCTTCTGAGACTCCAAGAGCCTGGAGGAGCATTTCCCAAAGCTACAAAGGACTTTCCAGCCAGAGCAGCTGAGCCCCTTCGTATGTGATACGTGTATCTTTTCCCTTCCATCAATATGATAAGCATTGATCCTGTGATTATTTACACTTGCAAGGAAAAAACCACAGACCTTCACTGTGAAGCTTCCTTGACCTGATGGAATCACACCTGATGTCATCTCTTTGCTGGTCAAGAAGGAATGGGTCCCAACTGCATAAACCCTCTGCAGAGAAAGTTCATCTTGTTGCCTGTCAGTAGACCTCAAATCCCAGCTAAATTTACCTTTCAACCCCACCCAGACACATCTGTGACAACTTCTGCATCATCCTGATCAAATCACACTCCATGAAGATGGAGGTGATTGACTCTCTGCAAATCAAATCCAGACAGTGCTCCCTCTCACTTAGTGAGATCCCACTCCTTGCAAGCAGGGTAACATCTCAAAAAAAGCACAGAGAAGGATATAGAAATAAAGGATAAAAGCAACATGGATAAGGAAGAATTGAGAGAAAAAAATGGCAGCAGACAACAAGGCACAAATACAGGTCTTGAAATTCCAAGCTGCACGTTCTGCCTGGACAGGAGCTCACTCCTGAGGTCCTGGTGCTCTGCTGAGTGTCTCTCTCTCATAGACATTTTTTTTGGTGTTCACTTGTGCAAGCACACCAAAGGGCAGCCCACACTGCCTGTGAGAGCAGGAACACACAGAGGGCTCAGTGCCCTTCCCAAGTGACCCTGCAACCAATGCTGGTTCCAGGAAGGAATTAATATGGTCTTCAAATACCTGAAGTAAGTCAAGGACTATGAAGAGAAAACGACAGGAGATCTAAATGCTGTCTTCAGCTCCCCAGTGGAGCAGACAGAGGCAGACTTCCCTCAGGGTGGGGCAGGAGAGTAATTGTAGAAAAGGAATTTGTGGTTTGATTATGAGGGGAAAAAACCCTCCAGTGGGGGCACAGGGATTCCAGGATCATAGAGGAGTATCCAACCCTGGAAATATTCAAAACTCAGTTGGACAAAGCCCAGAAAAAACCAGTCTGCGTTTGAAATTAGGGAACTGAATTTGAACTTTGAATTAGGGAACTGAGAAAGGGACTGAACTTCGTGATCTTCAGAGTCTGATCACTTAGGTTTTGTGACCTGACTGGGATGCTTTGGAGCCTGGACTGTGGGCTGGCCCCAGTGTTTCCTATGTGCTGTATGCAAGTGGAGCTGGAGGGAACAAACTCCTTTCTTCAGAACAAACAAAGTGGTCTTTCCTGAATCACCAACAGGTTTGTACATCTCTCTCTCTTCTCCTCCCCCTCTCTCACGCCCACAGTAAGGAAATGAGTTTGTCTCTCAACATCTAGATGGTTTTTTTGCTCCGGGGGGATGTAATTCCAATGGATTACTCTAATTCTTTGTGTCTCTCTAGCAGAAAGAAATGTTATTGCAATAAAGACCTGTTCATGTGCCTATTAGCCAAGATGCACAAGGTCACTGAATGAAGCAAACCAGTGACTGAGGGACAGAAACTCTCTATTCTGCTGCTGCTGTTTCTCTGCTTGCAAATGAGTCAGCAAGGATGACCAATTATTTTTATGTGAAATCAATGACAATCTCTTAACAGGCAGTAAAAATTTCACGAAAGAATATGAGACACTAACACAAATAAAGGATAAGAGAGATCCTGAGAACACAACCGATCCAAATCTCAGTTAAACAAAGGACTTTTTAACTACCAAATGAACTAACTGAAAGCTTGGCTCAATGTCTGCAATCAGCCAAGAGGGGCCCAGGTCTCACCCTTGTGTTGCTGCAGACTGGCTGCCACATCTTCAGCTGCTGCTGAATGTGCTGGAGCAATTTCCGTGGAACCCCAGGTTTTTTAATGCCCAATAATGTAGTAGCAATTCTGGCAATCCCCAGATTTCCCAGAAATACAAAGCTGACACTGAAACAAAATGATTTGTAACTATTTGTTTATCAGGAAAATCCCCAGTGATATTCTAAAGGATAAAAAGAGATAATCTTACTAATTCAGTGGCATCTTTCCTTCTCCCTCACTTTCTCACTTCCAGTAAAGGGTTTCCTGAAAAATCTACAAATCCTGTAAGTCCAACAAAAAACCACAAAGGACTTTCCAGTCTATAAACCAAATGTGGTTGTGGTCAGTTTATCTCGTTCTAGGCATCTTACACAAAGATAATTTTAAAGACAAAAGCTGAAAATTGAAACTTTGGGGAAGCAAGTTTTTAACACTACTTGTACTTAGCCTGAGCTGCTCAATGACTTAAAGGATCATTGAGGTCAAGAGCTTTGCCAGACCTAAAAGGAGGATTAGCCATTCATACAGGCACCAAGAATTCCCATGGTTCTTCTGACATCATTAGCATTTATAAAATATATGAATCCTTTTATTTTAGGTGTGACACTCACTGCCAAGGGTTGAGAAGGAGCTCGACAACCCTGAACACCAGAGATACTGAACTCATGGCCCGACCTTCTCTCCTAATTCCAGTACCAGAACAAAACACCTTTCTGCCCTCACTGAAGTTTGTTTCTGCAGAGTTGTACCTGGATGGGCTGTAAGGGGGTTTAGGAGGGTTAGCAGGTGACTCCAACAGCAGGCAAAGGGGAAAAGGCACCTGCAAAGCACCCAAATGGACATGTGCCCTCAGAGCGAGGTGACAATCAATTACCATTGACAAAGTCTTTCTAACTTGTTTTCAGAAGAGGCAAGTTACAAAAGTAACATGGAAACCTCCTTACCAAGGACACCAGAGGAGCAGACTGTTGTTCATACAAGAGACGGAGTAAGAGGCTTTCCAGAATAAACCAACAGACACCCCGAGGGTGAACGGAGTTAGCATAATCTTCAAAATCCTTGGAATATGTTAAAGACATCTAGGAGGTGACGAAAAGGAAATTGAAAATGAAAATTGAGCTGTGACACAAGGAGACAAGCATTTATCACTCATATAGAACAATAATGCAATGCCTTTCGAGTCAGGAGGAAAAGTGGAAAATCTATTTTCCACAATTAGCAGCAAAGGCCACCACACTGGCATTCATACAGCACAAAAAAGGTAACTTCCATACTGAACTGTACAAAAAAGAGAATAAACCTCATTCTTCTAACATCCAAGAACACTAAAAAAATAACAAAATGCCCTAGACTGGCATCTACCTGACAGTGGGGAGATTTCAGCACAAAGGCTGGTCGCATTTACCAAGAGAAAAACAACTGCAAAAAAAGAGAGACATGGCAAAACAAGTCAGGCTTAAGTCAGAACAGTGATATTAAATCTCCTCGTTGAGGAAAAACACTGCCTCCCAAATAAAATCACCCAAAATGGAATGAGACCGAAATGCTCTGCCTGGAGAGAAAGGTTCACACATTGCTCAGTATGACATGCACACATCCCATCCTTGGATCCAGCCCCAGTTCTGGTGTAAATGGCAATTTTGGGGGTTCCAGCTGCTAAGGCCACCCATAAGAAGGGCCAGGAAGACCTCTGGTCTGTTGTGGGGCTGGGCTGGGGAGGAAATTAAGTGAGAAATCCTTGCATCACTTTGAGGTGATTCCCAAGTTACAGCTTGAAAAACGCAAGAAAAAGTGGCATCCAGTTTAGCAAGAAATAGCCAGCATGAACAAACAAACTAAAAATTAACACCAGCAACATCATCTCCAGATACACTTCAGAAAGCAAAAGAATTCAAGGCAGGAGTCAGTCTGTCAATCTACACATCTCGTTACTGATGTAAAATGTCAGTTTTTGCCAACAAATAATGGCATCTGTTCCTAAGGCAGAGAAAACCCAGGAATTCACCATGAAAAACTTCCTTACAGCATGATTATACAGTGTTTGTGGCCTGGTCTGAAGTCCTGCTGAGCCTGCCAGCCCTTCCCTTTGGACAGAGTAGCTCCCTCTGTGCACATCCCTGCCCTGAGACAGGGGATGGAGAGCAATCTCACTGTTTGTGGCCATTTGCAAAGAAGTTTACAAAGTACCAGATAAATGCTGTTGGCACTGTGCTACAATTCACTTTGTGTCTGTCACAGCTGCTGCTGAGGCTCTCCCACAACGCTGCTGACTGAATCCAAACAGGCAGGGACTCCCCAGGACACAGGGAAAGGGCAGAACCAGGCAACAGGACAGTGCTGGGTAGGTCAGAAAATGGACGTAGAATGTGGATGATTCTGGAATTACACTCCATTACTTCATTTGAACCTAAAATCTGAGCTATTCTCAGATTTAAAATATAAATAGATCCTTCTATGAAATCATGGTCCTACAATCCCAGAGGGTTTGGGTTGGAAGGGGTGTTAAAAACCAAATCCTTCCCACCCCCTGCCATGGGCAGGGACACCTCCCACTGTCCCAGGCTGCTCCAAGCCCCAATGTCCAACCTGGCCTTGGACACTGCCAGGGATCCAGGGGCAGCCACAGCTTCTCTGGGCACCCTGTGCCAGGGCCTGCCCACCCTCCCAGGGAACAATTCCTTCCCAATCTCCCATCCATCCCTGCCCTCTGGCAGTGGGAAGCCATTCTCTGTGTCCTGGCACTGCATCCCTTTACTGTAAACAGTCTCTCTCCATCTTTCTTGCAGGTTCCCTTCAGACACATGATTATTATTTATACCTGAACATTCAAAAAAGATGGAAATCTACTGGAAATAAGTGCAAAACTGAATTTTATCATTGATTTCAAGATCTACAACAATCTCTTACCTGTAAGTTTGCTCACAAAAATATAAATAAAAAATATTGGCATGTATGTTAAACCCACACCAAAACTGTTTCTATCTAAACATTTAAATAATAAAATAATCTACCTATTTTAGGACAGATACTTTATGCAAATTCCAGCATGGATTAAATCTTGAATTGAAATAATATTCTTTAAAAGTTACAAAATGTTTAAAAATAAGTTACATAGAAATTTTCAATGCAGTTCACATAACTTCTCTCCAAATGCAGGCAGTATCGACGACACAGGAAATCACGCAGTTTTAAAATTACCTACTTCCTAAAGATCTTTTTTCTCCAAGTCAAATAATTAGAGGCTGGCTAATCTTCAGAAACAAGAAATACTTCTCATCTTACATCCCACTACTTAGGGTAAAAACTGATACTGTTACATAGTTCTATTCCTTTAGTTGTTTTTCTCAGAACAAAAGATTTCATCATTCAATAAGAAGGATCAAAAAGCATAAGGGAAATTCTGCAGTGTAATACAAGATACACAAGAGGCTGAACTGGCCGTAAGCAATACACAGGAGATTCTATCTGGGAAGTGGCAAAATAGGCAATTTATGGTGGGCTTCATCCCTTCTGATGTGAGATTAACTCAGTGTGGGGGGCCTGCGTCTGTACCAGTATTTTGGAGACACTGTATAGTCACTGGTGTAGGGGGTTTTTGTTTTGTTTTGTTTTAAATACCAACAAAACAACAAAAAACCCACATCACCCTTGTAAGCTGCTTCAATCTCTTGTGTGGGGTTTTTGCATGAATCAACAGGAACTGCAGAACCTGGCAGCATTATCACCTAAAGTCACTTACAAACTGTACCTTTAAATTGTATTACCAGGAAAGGAGAAAAGGCTGGTCTGTAGAATGCAGCCCCTGTACCACTCCACTTTCTACACAAGTTAGAATTTGTCCCCAGCCACTGAGTCTGCACTGAAAAAAAACCTTCCAAAAAGTTTGTTCCACAGATTTCCTTCCCTACAGTTACTGATTTATCTGCACAATGGAGCAGACCTTTTATCAACTGTGCAATCACTTATAGGTTAATTATGAAGTAACCTAAAACTAAATCCTTTGAATTTCTTTGCATACAAGGCACTTTCCCTTTTCGTTCAGCAAAGACTTCTGAACTCTTGCAAGAAAAATCGTTATTATAGTAATTAGGAATCCTGTATGGATTAAAATCTCTAGAACACCCTGTAATCCTTTTGCAAGCCAAACAATTTTCATTGTGTTGCATTTGTATTTTGACTTTTAGGCAGGAAAAGAAACCCTTAATCTCCTTGTGCCCCAGGGATCCATCCTCATATCCTGACACTTAGAATGGGCTCAGTCTGTCTAAGCATTGTAAAATGTATTAGGGAATAAAGTAATCTGATCCTGAATCCGGACTTCTCTTCACTGTTATTTGCAGTCAGATAAATCCACTTACATCCTTCACCCAAGAACACCCAGGGACAGTGCTCCTGCCTGTCCCCAGGCACAATGACATTGAACTCTTTCAGGGTTCCTTGGATCACTAGCGAGTCCCCTCACAATGTACATTTCCCATTCTCTGCTCCAACTGTGAAACTCTTCTTCAGTCTTTTCCCATTGTATGACGAGAGGCGGACTCTGCTAAGAGAAACCTTGGTGTGGTTCAGTAGTTGAAAGCATCTTTTAAAATTGATTCTATGCCATAGACTGTCTGGCAATGCTTCCCAGATAGAGACGGTGACAGCTTTATTTACACCAAGCTTATTCCCAGGATAGCTTCCTCCCTGGGACAGCAAGGGCTTCTTGTCCCAAAGTGTTATCTACAGAGGAGACACAATTTAAGATGAAGTTAAATGGTTAACTCAAATTCAGGTATGGACCATGAGAAGTCACTGTGCAGATGAAGCCGGTACCTAATTCTAGAAGCTTGACAGCACATCCCAACAGAGGCCAAATGCAATCCAGCTCCATGGAAGCCTGCCCAAGGACAGAGCAGCCAAGAACTCGGTGGTTCCCTGGATTTCTGCATGTCGTACCCTGTGGGAAGGAGCTTTTCACATGCACTCACCCTCTTCAGACCGCTGGACCTGTCGGCTGCAGGTGTGGTCACAGCACAACCCCCTGGGAAAGGGTGGGAAGGGGAAAGAGCGGCCTGGTTGTCCTGACAGACCTTAAACAGATGAAGAACAAAAGCAGGGGAACTTCAGCTTCCAGGAAACGTGATTACAGCACAACACCTACTAACCATCCTTATTATTGGAAAACTCTCAGAAGAAGCAGCTTTTCTAGGATTTCTGAGCCAGGTCACTCCCCAATGTTCCTGTGCATGATACTACAGGAATAAAAGCACCGTCTTCTGACCACTTGTCCTAGGTTGCAATATAAGATATATTCTATTACCATCTCCACAAGTTGTTAAAACAGGTTTGCTATCTCCTGTCATGACTCATCCCTGATAACTCCCTCCAGCTGTTATCTCTGTTAATGGGCCATCAAGGACCCACCTCATGACATTACCTCACTGGACTTACCTCATCCCATTGTGAGATGCTCCGCCCAGGGGGGAGGAGCCAAGCATTCCCACCTGGATATAACCTGGGCTTTGGAAGTGCACAAGTCAGCCCTGCCTACTGGATTCCCAGAGGACAAGAGCTCCTACTGGACTTTCAGGTGGAGACCAGACCCTTCTACAGGATCACTGCTTCAACTGAACCACTTCACTTGGACTGCTACCACCACCCTGACTAACAGGGTGTCAGGTTGTATCCTGACTCTGTCAGGTTTTTTTTCTTGTATTATTGCATTTATTTTAATTTTCCTATTAAATTATAATTCTGACTTGCAGTCTCCCACTGGTTTGTTTTCAAACTAGTACACCACTTCATTTTGTTCAACTGTCCTTTAAGTGATTAGAGGAGATGCAAACAAAATGCCATTTAACCACCTCGTATGAAGGAGACATTTTTGTTCTCAGCTCCCAAAATGCTGGCACCAGTAAGAGTGACCCGGGAGGTCTGTGCAGCACTGGCTGTGTCTGTTCAGTGGCACCGTGTTCATCCTGGTTGAACAGCACAAGAAGTGTGTCAGTGAAACAGCTTCCAAAAGGCCCTGCTAGGCCCCTCTCTCAGTGTCTGATACACAGGGTGGGTTTCTCTGCCTCTCAGCTGCATCCAGACATCTGTGTCTGAGGACAGACTTTAGAGTAACAGTAGATCAAAAGAACAGGTTTGAGAAGCTTCCTGGGAAGTGATACAAAAGGGAGAGTAAAACAAACCAATCATCAGCTCGATACCTTTCTCTGTCTGGTGTAAATGCCGAGCAATCCCCAAACCCTCGGGTACCCAAGTGGAGAGGGAGGCTTGAGGACTGCAAAGGAAGCTCAGTGAATAACAAGGGCTTAACTGAAACAATAGGAAGTGCCAGAGCACATTAAACAATGTTCAGCTGTATAAAGGAGAAGAAGAACCTCAATAAAAACAGATTCACATGGGTATAAAGCAATTGTGCTAGGGAGGTGAATAGGGAGAATATTCAGTGTCTACAAACAAGCCAGGGCTACAGCAGAAAAGCACTTAACTCTTTCCACCTGAAAGAATCAACCCTGCAAACACCTTGAATGAAACCTCTGCAACCAAGAGAAAGGACCTGAAACACCTCATCCCCACCCACCAGGGTTCCTCACACACCTTCCCCCCACACCAGGCTGATCCACCCCAGCAGAACTGCCTCCTGAAAGTGCAATAATGAGCCATGATCTCTCAGCCTCCTCCTTAGGTTTCCCAGGGACAAATCCCATTTATTGGTGAGTGACATGTGAATGTAGGAAAATGGTTTTATAAAATACAGAAGATGCACCAAAAAAAATGGTTGAGGTGTCTATTACCGAAATTATAGAGTACTGCTTAATAATTAATTTAATAACTAATAGAAATAGTTAATGGTGGCTCAAGTCACAGCTATAACTTTTGCTCTTATTCCAGTCAGACACTAACTCTAAGTGTACTACACTTAAAGAACTCCTAACAGGCCTGTCACTAATCAATCCTGTTTAACTTAAAAAGTCTTTGGAGAATGCTGTCATTTGCCTGTGACAGAGTGGTCAGCCATCTGAACAGAATCCATTAACAATCTGATGAAATACAAAAGGTTGCAAGCATTCCCCAGCCATCACTCTGAAGTGTGCAGCAAGATGTGAAACAGACCCAGCAGCAGCAACACCCCAGCAGGAACAACAGCTTAATGAAAAAACAAACTCTGCACTAGGTCTTACAACGAATAATCCAGAATTACAAAGTATGACAAACACAGAGTGTAAGAAACATGTTCAACATCCACTTCAACTGTCTGCTTTGGTGATGTGTGACTTTTGGTATTAAGTAGAACTAATAACTGATACAGTGGTTATATCACACCAGGATTCTGTGAAAATTTTCATTAAAATGGAAAGGCCCCCAAAACATAATAACTAAGAGCAATTAAAGTTATTTGATTAACTTATTTTTCATTTGCAACTGCAATTCGTCTCAGAAGCTTAGGGGTGTAACACATGTGCTCTTGGAAATTTTATACCTGGAGAAAGTTGTGAGTTAGGCTGTTGCCTCCATCTGTGGTTTTGATGGTGAACTTCTCAACAAGAGTTTTCCAGCTCCCAGGTAATTGTGCTAAAACCCTTTGCCTCCTCTCCTCCATCTCTTGCCTCTTCTCCTTGTCTCCTTTTCCTTTTCCCTCTGACACCTCATGTTTTGTCTCTCAAACAGATTGGGCATCAGGCCAGGACGCAGCAGCCACAATGTCCTAGGATCAGGGATAAGGGACAGGGTACCCAAATATGAGCCAGAAAACACCAGTTCAGCCCTGGCTCATGGCCAGGAGGGAAGGCCAGGCTGGACCACGGCACCAGCAGAGCAACCAAGAGAAATACAACAGAACTTCACAGCAGTGAAATGATGCACCAATTCCTGGCTTATTCAGTGTTTGTGTTGGGGTGGAAAAGCAGATGCTTCTGATCCTTTTTCACCTTCCACTTCCAATTCTGTCATAGCCACTAGAGTACAATGTCAGAGTTGTGTGCAGTAGAATAGACACATCTCATATTCCCAAATGTATTTTCCATGTAAATCTCACGTGTCTGTCAAAAATATAAATCCACAAATCCTATATTTCCAGTTCTTGTCTTCTCCCTGTGTTTTCTCTGTGTACAAAACTCTCATGAGGCTGTTATGCAGCATCAAGGGTTTTTGTACCCAGTCATCACCACTTTTCTGTGTGGCACAAACAACAAACTTCCCTGAACTGCTGCAAGGGGTTTAATGCCACCAGATCTATGGGACACCTTCTGCCAGATTCGATTGCACTCTGCTTCTCTCTTAAAATACACTCTCTGGGTGCCAGGGTGGCCAAACCACACCTAGAGGCGCTTCCTTAAAACTAAGGTGTTTTACACTGAGTTCTTTGTAATGGCTGAGGAGGTTCCCTGTGCCATTAACCCCGAATTCAGAGGGACAGGACAGGGGCTGCACCCCAGCTGGGCAGCTCTGCTGACACAGGAACCAGTACAGCAGTGGTCTGATCAGCATGGAGCAAGTTCATCTAAGGGTTTCCCAGTCTCTCAAGACAGACAGATATTGATTTAAAAAAATACCACACAGCACAAGGGTTTGAGCCTTATCCACCTGAAAAGCACAAAATGATTATCAGTCGTGTCCTCCAAAAACAACAATATAGCCATTTTATTTCCACCTTTGCTGAAGAGGGACAGTAAGTCCACACAAACCTGCAGATACAAATAAAAGAACTCCTCTTTGCTCACCTCAGCATTCAAACTGCCACATCAAATGCTGGTTGGAATTTGCTGCACTGGCCATAGACCAGGACTTTTCAAATTTTTGGTGAGAACACTGTGAGGTGTTTTCCATGGCTGCTTTTCACAAACCACTCACTATCATCAAGTTTTCATGAAAATAACAAGAAATTGTTTTCCCCTGAGAAACAACTTTGAATTGCTTTGTACTGCCTCGATGATGTCCTCTGGGAATGATTGTCTTTAGTGGTTAGAATAATATAGGAGGAGTGCTCAATATGGGTGCCAAAATTTAGGCAATCAAGTAATCAGCCTGATTTTTCAAAAGGCTATGTACCAACCGCTCATTTTGAAGTTACTTCTGAAAAATGTGACAATTTCGGGTCATAGCAATGAAAAAAATGTCAGTTTACTCCCATGGAAACAGAATAGGTCTTTATTTAACTACGTGCATTTTAACATTGTGACTGAACATTGTTATCTGTGCCTGAAAATTGTTATCCCCTGGCAAAAAAGTACTTAAAGTGCTATTAAATTTGTTTTCTAGAAGTTCTTCTTCTTTAACAGGCATTTTAAAGAGCATGAGTCATTTTAAAGTGTGTCAACTATGCAATCAGTAGTACTCAACAGTGGGTTTTTTTTTAATTTTAATTTACTTGAAAGGGCAGTTTGCCTCCTCTTTAGAGAGGATGTATGTGTATTTTCCATTTCACTTGTACCAAAATGACTTTCCAGCTCCTTCATGTCTTTACTTCCACAAGTGCTACTGCACCAGCCTAATACCAAGCAAGGACCACAATTGCCTCTCAACCATTAAACAGCCACAATATTACAGCAGTGCAGTAACCTGCAGTCACCAGGGCTGGCACACAGCATCCTCTCAGCTGCACAGGACCTTGGCAGCGTTTGAAACAGGTAAATTGATGAATTGTCTGCACGACCCCACTTCCAGTTAATCTCATCTTCTGCTTTTCCAAACGGATTATCAACGGTTCGATTCTGTCCAAATCTACTGAGGGCTTTTGTTGAAGGAATGAGGGTTGCAGTACAGTCCAAGAAAATAACTGGCATTCAATTAACCCCGAGTGTCCAAGACAGAGGATATAAAATATGTATGGCACTTGAATGCCTTCACAGCTTCCCCTGCCAGGGCACCACTCGTTCTCTGACACCACAGGACTCCAAGATCTTGTGCCTACATATCCTACTCGTAAGACAGAAAGCAGTCTGTTAGTCTCAGAATCCTGCCAGGACAGGTTATGACACAGAATTGTCTAAAACAATATAATCTGGCAATAAAATACTACCCATTAATTTCCTTCCAGAGACAGGATTCTGTGTAGTAAGGTGTGACCGGAGGAATAAATTTTCAGAGCTGTTTAAGGTAAAATAGTTCAAAGTCTTTAGGCATCTCTGGCAGATTTCTCAGTCTCATTAATCCAGAGGCAATATAAATTTGAAAATAAGCTTCCTCTGATAATTTTTGCAATTCACCGATTATGTGAATCACTCAGAGCTTCACAAGCCACCATGAGAGACAGAGACACAGAGTCCAGCAGCACAACACCTGCATGGTGGCCCAGGTGACTCTGCTTCACCTGCCAGCTTTACCCCAGACCCACAGGGCTCACCCAGCCAGCTCTGGTCCTTCAGCTGCCCCCTCCTCTCAGGGAGACAAGGCTCCCAAAGGCTGGGTGTTTTCCTAGGCTCTTCCCAAGAACAAAGCGGGAAGGCAGATTGCGGATGTGGGGGGAGATGGAAACATTCATCAGACTTCAGCTTCTTACCCAGCACAGATCTTTGGTGAGGAAGGAGGACAGGGAGACCACTGGGAATTATCTTTCTTCTTTAATTCCTCCTCTGAAAGGTTCTGCCTGAGCTGCTTCTAAAGAGTTACTCAGAGGATGAGGGAGAAAAGAAAAAGGCATTGACTGGAAAGGCACCAGTGCAACATCCCCTGTGTGATTTTAAGCTGGGAGCTGAGTTATATGGAAAATAAGGCTCCTTTAGGGAAAGTAGGGCTCTGCCAGAGGAATCCCTAAGACAAGCCTGTCCCCAAGCCTGTTACATGCCATTTGGACATGCCATGAAATACTGCCATTCTGAAATATGATGGAATTTTCAAGGAGCCCAGCAGAAACAGACTTCAGTGGTGGCTGGCCTGGCTGTTACTCTCTCTAGCAGCAGAGCCAGCCAAATTAATATTGCAAGCGATGTATTCTTCAGAAGAAGCACTTGGCTCAGAGTATTTTGCTATTTGAAATATAGATATACATGCTTTACTAAGTTTATAACGAACATTATTTGGGCCAACTCCTGAGAAAAGCTGAATACTTTTGCCCAGCAACTGCAATTAAAATCCAATCCAGGTGGTTGATGGACGTGTCACCCATTCCTGCTCCTCGATGACTGACAGAAGGAGCTTCTGAAGAAACCCGTCAGTCAAGCAGACAAGGAGGTTTGGAAAATGGTAGTGTACCTTCTTTGGTTCCAGCCCAGCCAGTGATGTTCAGAATTTCTGGCTTGGAGGTTTTCCTTCAGCTCCAAGGCTCCCACAACCCGGGCAGGCGTTTGTTGGCTGTTGCCATAGTGACAGCAGGCAGGGAATGTTCCGACAGCTCCGCACTCGGCACAGCGTTGCCTCCTTAGCTTGCTAACAAATGTCTGATTAAACATTCATGCTCCCCCAGACATCCAATCCATATGGATGGCTGACTTCATAAACACTTGACCCAAATGCTGCTTCATAGCGTGGGTGAGGTGGGAGTGAGATGGTGGGGAAAGGACCTGTCACAGCACAGCTTCGCCGCTACCAGGCACGGTTCTTATTTGGAAACTAAATGAGCAGCAGGCATGGGATCAAGCTCTTCTATCTGCATGTACCACTCCAGTGACATGTCTCTTACAGTCTTCATGATAATCACAGCCAGCCACACAAAAGGGTGCTGAATTCACCACAGATCACAGGGAAAATGTCTTTTGGAAAGAGTCATAACTCTTTCCTTGGGATCTCTGTCCTTCACTGATCTGCTCCACAAAAGAGATGAAGATCTTTCTCTGCTGGAGCTGCCAGAGCAGGTGCTGCTTCTCTACTCTGAACAGCTCAGATAAAGGGATCCTCCTCATCCTGCTCCTGTTTAGCCTCACACAAATCCTCCCACTGCCCCTCCAAGGACTACACATTCACCTCCTGCCCCATCCCTGTGCACGGCTGCAGTGTTCTGTGGGAGAGGGACCAAAGCTTCGGCCAGGGAGGTGGAATGCCAAGTACAAGAGGTTGCCCCTCCCTGCCTCCCAGGCTGGAATGAGTATGTACTTGTGAGGAACACACATTTGTGTGCTGGAACCCAGGGCCTCAGCTGGGGCACAGCAAGAACATGAGGACTGCGGGTAAGCATCGGGGCAGCAGCACAGAGGGAGCACAGAACACCTTCTGGAGATCCTGAAATTGCTGCCTCATGACTGCAGGGATTGGTCATGGCAGGTTTTTTGTCCCTTTGTTTTACTTCTAGGATTTCAGGTTAGGGATATATTACCCTGTGCTGGGAGGGGCTGCACAGGGACACTGCAGGGGCTGAACTGAGACCTTGATGAAGCCACTGAACACTCTCTCCTGGCCTGCAAAAAACCTTCTTTTGGCCTTTTCCACAGTAACAGACAACATACTTGTTACCAACTTATTTCCTATCCTAGGACAAAAGAAGTTTGACCCACGCACAAGAACAGAAGGATGTGTTTATGGAAAATTTATTCCATGTTCATGCACATTATCCAGGAATAACTCCCGGAAACAAAGATCTATAGGAAATTCCATCTCATTATAGTTTCATCTTGCTTTAAAGATCCCTTTTGCCCCTTCCTGCTGGACATCATGCTGCCAAGCCTTGGCTGTGACACTGTGATGATATCCAGGGCTGCTAAATCCCAAATCTCAACTCAGCAGCACTCTGAGGGTGTTGGGGTCTATGTGTGACAGCAAAGTTCCAGAATTCTGCTGATGAATTCCTGTGAAACACCAGCTGACAGGTCCTTGCTGCCTGGTGCTGGGCTCTCACAGCCTCAGCAGCAGGAGGAACATCTACAAATAGGGCTCCTGTGAAGACTCATGCGATGATCAGCATCACAGATTAGAGGCTGGGGATTTTGTGGTGGTTCCAAAACCAGCATTTATTGAAGTCAACCTCTGTGACTCTCAGTCTTCTCTCACAGCCCCTGTGAAGCTTCAGAGCAATCTCACTCTCAGTGGGACACAGTTGCCCATTTTGGCTTGGGCTTTGCCAGAGCAGACCCAGCACTCCGGCAAAGAGAATCATCCCAGCGCCTCCAGCCCAAGCACAGCTCCAGGAATTCATGGACACCAGTCACATCAGCCATAAAACCACTCACAGCAGCAGAGCATATTGAAAAACCTGTATGGCAGCCCTCCACCTAGAGGACTGTAGGGTAGAAAATACATGTTGTTTTTCCCTTCAAACAGAGTTATATTTTTCTGGATGGATTTAAGCTTTGAAATGTTTAATCCTGCAAATGTCTGGTGTTATCTGTTAAAAGCCTAAACTTTCCCCCTTCCCTCCAGATTGTTTGTGTAAATACACCACCAGAAGGACTTTGCTTATAAAGAAACCACATAACTCTGACACTTCTTTTGGAAGAGGTTAGAATTGAATTCATTTAGTACCAATTTGTTGAAGAACACTGGATACTTTACAATCCCTCATCAAGTAAAGCTTCTGTATTTTAAAATGAAAATATGAAGCCAAGCCAGGAATGAAGCACCTCAGACACAAGACTCAAACCATGGTCAAGTTTACCCACCAGGAGCTACACAAGTCACAGAATTAACAAGAACAGCAGCTTTTAGCCATCTGGGGATAGCATAACATGCAGGGATTTTAAAAGCTGAAATTCACCTACCTCAGTAACTCCAACAGTACACTAGGTCAGATAAAATTATGCTTACATATCAGTCCTAGACATTTTAAAAAAACCATATTTTTCTGTTATGTGCGTTTCTGTCTCAACATTACTTTAAAGATAGGAAAGCACTGAAAAAAGTGGTTGACCCTAAGCCCAGTCCTTCAATGCATATCCATGTCCTGCCCATAATTATCCCTGCCAGTTACATACCCAGTTTTTCCCAAGAGTCACTTCTGACTGGTCCTTCAGAAGGTTTCCACATCTGTGCTGGCAGGTGACTCTTCCTTCCTCTTTTCTCCCTGAAGGTCAGGGACTCCATTTGAAGAATTTGTAATGAAAAGACATTTGAAGAATCCACATTTCTTGGTGCTCCACCATGCTGCTCTCCAGCCTCTTGCTGACAGCTGGTATTAAAATCCTGAGCTGCCTCTCATGTCAGGCAATTGAGAGGCAAGGCAGGCTCAACAACCAGAGCAAGGAGACAGAAGTAGTTCGAAAGCATTAGAAATCCCAGAAATTCTCAGGAGATTCTGACTATCAATCAAAAAAAAACCAACCAACCAACCAAACAAACAAAACAAAACAAAAAAACAACAACAACAACAAAAAAACAAACAAACAAAAAAAAACAACAGAAAAAAACAAACCACAAAGTTTTCAGACAGGTCTCAGGCTCGCTAACACAAACATCTGAAAAATGCTAACAGTCTGCTACCCCATCATCTATCAGCAAACATGAGGGACAGAGCTGGAGGGGAAAGGAGGGTGAATTTCATGAGACATACTAATTTGGCAAGTGAAATATGACTTAAATTGTGATGAATACCTATGTCTGCTTCTGCTCTCTTCCTTTCCTGTATTTAGTCACCAATCCCAGTGTGAAGGCTTGTGCTTGCTTTTCTCCTGAGCCATCCTGAGAATAATCCCAGCAGTGAAACACTTGTTCCGTTCCTTCTGCTCAAGACCTGTCACACCTGACCTGCTCCCTGAGCTAACTGGACATTTCTAGCTGGACATAAACTAAAACCTCACTTCTTACAAACAAACCGGGTTTTTCCCAAGGATTTATGTTGAAGGATCATAGAGCAAAATACAAAACAAAGACTCAAGTCAGGCCAGACCAACAGGCACCTGAATGTCTCAAGATCACAAAGATGACAAACACCAGCTCTGAGAGGTTCCAGCATTTGACAGGCTGGGAGAGCTGGGGCTGCTCTGTCTGGAGAAGGCTCGGGGAGGCCTTCAGAGCCCCTTCCAGGGCCTAAAGGGGCTCCAGGAGAGCTGGAGAGGGACTGGGGACAAGGGATGGAGGGACAGGACACAGGGAATGGCTTCCACTGCCAGAGGGCAGGGATGGATGGGATATTGGGAAGGAATTGTTCCCTGGAAGGGTGGGCAGGCCCTGGCACAGGGTGCCCAGAGAAGCTGTGGCTGCCCCTGGATCCTCTGAGCTCACCTGGCTCCCTGCTCCTTCCCCTCCACACCAAGACGTGAACAGGAAACTGCTCATCCTCACCATGGAAGGCACTGGTGGGCGGCAGGAGAGAGATGTCACCTTCCCAGAGAGGGGTCTAAAATGGGAACAGAGCTGGACATTCGCAAAGTTGAGGCTTAGTGATGTTTGCTCAGTAACTGGCACCTAAACCTATGAAAATGTGTCATGAGCACTGAGAGAGCTCCAAGCACAATCCACCTCTACTGCTAAAGAGGACTTTTGGAAACATCTGTAATATGAATTCATCATTATTATTACGAATGCATATAAATTGCCTTTTAGACCCTCAAAGTAGCACAGCAAAAATAAATTAAACATTAGCATATTTCTTACAATTAGATTCTCATCGCATTGCTAATCATAGTCATGCCAGTGAATAGGGTTATTTGAATAATCTTAGTGGCATTTTTGTATTGAAAGAGACACAGGACAAAAGAGATTTTCTGTTAGAACTGAGGGAGCCATACAAAAAGTATAATTAAGTATTTCGCAACTGCTCAGTATAAACAAAAGTAAAATTAAAGTGATGGGTTCTTACTTGGAAGTGTTGTCAAAATATGATGGTATTTTAATTAAAGACCAAAATCTATCTGTGTGAAGAGGGAGTTGAAGTAAACAGTGGCATAAGATATTAGGACTAAACAAAATAGAAGCAAATATATAAGTTTGCAGTAAATCTTCGACTATAACTTTATATAAAGTTTTAAAATAATTCAGCAATCTCATAAACATGCAGCTGCAAGAACTAGTCCAATATTCTTGAGTAATTTTTTCTTCCACAAAGACATTCTTCCTGGTCATTTCCTATCACTTCAGAAGAAACCCAAGGAACAAAACCAAATTCCTTGCTGTGCCTCAGCCTCACTGAGCAGGACACACAGAAATAATCTGCACCTGACATGTAATGGACACATCAATCCCCGTGTTCAGGTGCCAGCAGGCAGCATCTGCACACTCAACCCACAGCAGCACTGAATTTGTGCCATCCAAATCATTCCATTGTTGAATTTGTGCTGTCCAAACCATTCAAATGCTGAATTTCTTCTGTCCAAATCTTTCCAGTGCCTGTGGATGGCCCAGCATGCTTGACTGGGAAAGAGCAAAATCCAAAGGTGCAAATAAAGCCAGGCAACAAAAAAATATTGGAAGCATAACTTAGGTTGTGCATAAATCAATAGTTTAATGCTTGATCGAAAAATCCGCTGTGTGAATCACTACAGAAGGAAAAATGTTGCCAGTGAATTTGGGCTGACCTAAATTAACGCAGTGCCCTTTTAACAACTTAGGGGTAGTCTGACATATTTTAAAAGGAAAATGTCCCTTCCTACCTGTGTGAATCACCAGCAGCATCAGCAGATGCCAGAAAAAAGGACTTGAGGTGTGAAATGCTGGGTTGTGCCATTGGCAAGGCCTGTTTTGTGTTGGCACCGGGCACTGCCCTGGCAGCAGGGCTGCTCACTCAGCCTTGGTGAAAGCCCCTCACTGCTGCAGCTGGTGCTGAGCACTTCCACTGCTCTTCAAAATGTCAAAAGCCAGTAAACCATGAATTATTCTCCAACTACATGGGCAAAAAGGGGTAAGAGAGAGGTAACATCACCAGTCACCAGCCAAGCTGATTCATTGGTCCAGCTTTATTGAGGGACAAATCAATGTTTCCCAACCTTGCACCAAAATTCCCTCTGCTTCCCACGGGGCAGCCTGTTCCAGGACACTCAATGCTACCTAAGGTGTCTTAATAAGGAAAGGCATTTCAAACAGGGCCCTACTTCTGTACCTAGTTTTGCCAAAGGATTCGATGCTGGAATATAGAATATATTCCTAAACCTATGGATGGCTCCAAGCTGGGATGGGCTGTGAACACTCTGGAGTACAAGAACAGAATTCAAAATGACAGATGAGGGACACGCTCTGAAATCAAAGGAACTAAATTCAATGTGAAACAAAACAAAGCAACCAAACCCCCAAACGTTCTCATCAGAATAACCCATTTGGGGGAGGAAAAACAATGCCCAAATAAACTGAGGACTAGATGGTGAATCTCAAAATATGAGACAGTGATTATACCACTAAACAAATGAATGCAACATGATGCTGATAAAGACAATGCTCAGGCTGTGATGCACTCACTGAAAATCAGAATTCTCTTTCCCTTGCTCTACCAGGGCTTCAGAAAGCCATTTTGGAGCGCTACCCTGCCATGAAATTATAAACCAAGTGGTCCAAAGGAACCGTTTACAGTAACAAAATTATAAGATAGCATGATTCATGACCAAAAAAAAGCATAATAAAAGAAGATTAAGTATGACTACGGCCTTCTTCAAATGCTTCGAAGATAACAAGGATGCTGGCAATCGGCATCTGTGCTGACTTGTGATGGCTCTGCTAAGGACAGAGAAAAAGTTTTAATGTACTCAAATATGAGTAAAGAAAACCTTGTTAAACCCAAATGGTGAATCACTCAGTCCAGAAAGGTGGTGAGACTTCCTTTGCTGCAGGATTCTAAAAACAGATTCGACAAACACCTTTGTTAGGAAGAAATCCTTGGCTGTGAGGGAGGTGAGGCCCTGGCACAGGGTGTCCAGAGAAGCTGTGGCTGCCCCTGGATCCCTGGAAATGTCCAAGGCCAGGCTGGACATTGGGGCTTGGAACAACCTAGTCTAGGATTCCAGGATAAACAGAAAAAACCTAGGACACAGTTTCTTAGCCACCAGTTCACAGGCTCCTGGCGTCGACACAAAACTAAGGAGTAATCCAGACAGTTGTGTCTCCCAAATAATAAACTCCCTACAATGGAACCCCTTTGTAACAAGGAAGTGGATGGTAGCTGGAAGCAGAAGGACATCTGGAAACCCACAGGGTAGCTCATTTCCTGGGATTGTACTTCTTTTTATTAGCTAAAAAAGGAGAAGATTAAATTCAGAAGCTCAGAGACTTTTGGGCCAGTGAACACTCTTGATTCTTAAGACACCCAAGAGAATTTTCATTTTTACAGCTATTAAACATCTGTGTATGAGGATTGTGTTAAGCAAGCAGGGACCTTTGTATGGTTTTAACATAAGAGGGGATTAAAGTCCCTGCTTCTGCTCTGAATAACACAAGGCTTAAATATTTAGAACATGTTTCTTCTGAAGCCATTTCTACTTTTCATTTTTATCCCTCCCCTTCAGTATTTTTAGAAAACCTGAGTCTCAGAAAGAAAAATTTTCTTTGCGTTCTGTGCCAGTGTAGATGCAGGAGCTTCAATATCATACTTTCTAGAGGGAAATGGTTGAGAGAGACAGATGGCCCATTCTGCCAGAATTGCAAACAAAAGCTCAACTCTCCTACCTGAGGAATTTTGAGTGTCTGAAAGTTAAACCATTTAAGCTTCAAGATTTTGAAAAGTGAATGTGAACTAGGAAATTTTTATAGCGTTAAACTTCATTTAAAGTGAACATATCATTTATGATCATATTATCCAAGTATAAGATGGGAGAATGAGGATCCAGCTGAGCAAAAATCTTCTCTGACTCCAAAATGGGCAGACACAGATATATCAATGGGTTATGATGACAGCCAGGTGATTTGACCTCTCAGTGTGTAATCATTGAATAACAGATGGGTTTGGGTTGAAAGGGGCCTTAAAGCTCTTTCAGTTCCACCCCTGCTATGAGCAGGGACATCTTCCACTGTCCCAGGCTGCTCCAAGCCCCAGTGTCCAACCTGGCCTTGGACACTGCCAGGGATCCAGGGGCAGCCACAGCTTCTCTGGGCACCCTGTGCCAGGGCCTGCCCACCCTCCCAGGGAACAATTCCTGCCCAATATCCCATCCGTCCCTGCCCTCTGGCACTGGGAAGTCACTGCCCCTTGTCCAAAATCTCTCTCCATCTTTTCCATCAGCTCCTTCAGGCCCTGGAAGGCCACAATGAGGTCACCCCAGAGCTTCTCCTGTCCAGGCTGAACAATGCCAGCTCTCCCAGCCTTTCCTCCCAGCAGAGCTGCTCCATCCCTCTGCTCATCCTGGAGCCTCCTCTGGGCTCTTTCCAGCAGCTCCAGGTGCTCCCTGTGCTGGGGCAGCTCTGCAGGTGGGGTCTCACCTGAGCACAGGGGCACAGGGGCAGAATCCCCCCTCCCCTGCTGCCCACGCTGGGGGCTCAGCCCAGGGCAGGGGGTTTCTCTCCTGTTTTCAATCTACACCCACAAAATATGTCTTTTCAACTCTTTAACACTTTACACAGGAGCATTAGAGCTGAATTTCTTATCCCTCTGCATCTCCTCAGTGCCCAAGCCAAGTGCCACCATTTCTTGTTTCAAGTGCTTTCTCTAAATCTGTGTGGAGAGTTTTATTTTTGGAAACCCCAGAGATTCAGAAGGGACAGAATGAGAAAAAAACCTCAATTACACCATATAAGCAGGAAATCATCTCCATTCTGATGACAAATTGGAGATGATAAGTCCACACTGTCGGCATCAGAGGACACCTAAGCAGCCATGCAGGGCTTGCAGCTCCCTCTGTCTCACTCCTCACTGTTCAGAGGCATAACCAGCTTTTCTTGCTGCTAATTGATCTGGTGTCACCAATTCAGATGGGTGTTTCACTGCTACAAATGCAACACGAAATCAGAAGAGTCAATGCTTAACTCAACGCTTACTTTGTGCCTGTCTAAATGGCCAACTTGACAGGAATAAATCGAAGGAAAATGCAGTCCTCTTACAGTTTCCCAAGTTCTCTTACTATCCAAAAGGCAAAGAGAGAAATCTCACAGTGGTTTTACAGTGACGCAGGGTTTGGGAGCCTGTAATTTGCAGTGCCTTCCACCCCTCCCAGTGACACAGCCTCTTTCCTGGGAGAGGAGGCTTCACAATTCCCTTGGTTTCCCAGCAGGGAGGGCAGATGTCGCGGCGGCGTGTGGTGATGGTCAATGGCCATGACCTTTCCAGAAGCATCTCCAGCTGTGGAATCGCTTGGTCAGGAGCTGCAGCCTGGGCACGGACTGGACAGTCTGACAGTGAGAAACAGGAAGGGTCTCTGTGTGGTATTCCGAGGTGGATTTATTAGGAAAAATCCAGGGAGCAGGAGCAGGGAGAGTCCACACATGAAGGGTTCCAGGGACGAAGATAAGGAGTAGAGAGGTGGCAACGAGTTTTATACAGGGGGCGGATAAGGTACAACAACCAACGGGGAAGGGGCGAAGGGGCAGAGTGAAGGTGGGACATGGGTGAGGGACCCAATTAACAGGAACTGGGGGAATATTGACAACTGGTTAACCAATGGGGTAACCGAGAAGGGAGAACTTTCTGGTAAAAGGGGAAGAACAAAGGAGTAAGGGGTGGGATGGCAACAGGCCAACCGGGAGAAAGGAATTTGGGTACATTCAAATAAGCACTCAAAGGATTAAAGGATTATGAGGGGAGTCCTTTTCCTCACCGTAAGATTAAGGAGAGTTGACAAAGGTGTATCTATCCCACCAGTGGGCTCCCTGGCGATTATCAGTAGCAGACCTCTCTGCCCCCACAGGCAGACTCAGTGGCACTGGCACTACGCTATCTGCTCCCTGGGTATTCCCAGCACTGACAGATTCCTTCAGAGAGGAGCCCTCTGGAGCCATTCCCGTGAGTTCTTGGCTTTGCCTTTGCCACTATTCTGCCTGGAACGTGACAAATATCGAGGAATTTCCTTCATTGCGGTTTAGATCCCTTAACTGCCAATGGCAAATGCAAGAGGGGTTTTTGGTTGGTTTTATGTGTGATACAGCTCCATCTACAGTGAAATGCAGCTGAGACTCAACTAAAAAGCACCAGGGAGGATGGTACGTCTGAGCAGAAGGCTGCTCTCACAAAACAGAACGTATTTATCAATTGTCGCAGTACTGTCACATAAAATACCAGTAAGCATCTGGATTTGTTTAATTTTGGACTATTTATTAAATACATTAAAGCACAACACAGAAAAGCTTCTGTTTTATGAGAGGAATTTGTATTTTGCTAACAAAACCAGCTTTTCAGACCTGTAGTGAAACAAAAACAAAAACCAAATGCACAACTCCAGTAATAATATGCAAGTGCTGAAATTTCTTCATCATACCAATCTGGGAAAAAGTGTGTTTTGACAATAGATCAGCAGAGCTAGAACTTTATTTTCAAGACATTAAATCATACAGGTGATAGATTGGCAAGGAAAGAAAAAAATCAGAGGGAAAATTATAGATTATTTAGTGTAGCAGATCTACAAATAATAGATTTTCCTTCTTCAAAATCTCATCATTTCCCTTCTCATTTTAATGAGATAATAATAAGCATCAGAAATATGAGGTTAGATAAATGGAGAGTAGAGACCAACAATTAAAACAAAAACAGAAATTTGCTAAAATATCCTATTATCTTAATTAACTTTCTTTTTAGTTCCTAGTTTTGAATATCTGAAAAATAGCTTTCAACTGTGAGTGACAGTGTTGTAATAACATACAGTAATAAACAATAACATACAATCTGATTCCCTTCTTCCTAAAATGACGAGAAAATAACTCCTGAGCATACACAGCAATAAAAGCACAGAACTATGATATAACCTGATACCTTTACAAACCAAACCACATTTGACTAAGAGCACTAAAGCTGAACTGGTTTGTCATTTATAGATCTGGCACAGAGGGAAGAACTGAAATACAGGAATTTTCTTTCCATTCATATCCACCTTTGTCAAAGGGCTGCAGAATTTGATTATTCCCCAGGAAAGCAGCTCGTGGAGATGAACTGCTGCATGGCACAATCTCCCTGCTCACATCTCATGCTGGACAATATCACCCCATGGTCTTTTCCCTTCCCAGGACAGCTCAGCAGTTCTCCCTCTCCCCTCCAGACACATCCACAGCCCCTCTGAGGGAAAAAGGAGGATCATTCCCTGACCTCCCTGCACTTTGATTTCCATCCAAAGGATGTAAGCAGGTGACAGCTCCTACTCTCAGCCTGCCTGGCTCCTGCCGTGCAGATGTGGAAGGCTGGGGGGGACACAGACAGAGTAAGAGTCTCCAAAATGCTGTAGTTGGAAAAGTGCAACCAAAAAAACCCCTTCTCTTGCCAGCTTTTGATGCTGAATTACCAAAATATGGGTATAGATCTAAAATCAACACTCAAATGAAATGGACAAAGACCCCCTAACAAAGTTAGAGGAGTATGTTTATTATGGCTGGGCGGCTGCGTGGAATAATTTCCAGATACGCAGTGCAAAGTCACAAAGCATCACAGAATCTATTTAACCACAAGAGATTCAGTACAACTACATATTCATAGCATTGACACCTCCCACACCCCGCTTCGTATGGTAATTAGCTGGAAAGTCATTGAGCATGCATGGTCAATTCCTTAAAATGAGTCGGGGGTCTCGTGATTTGGGGAGGGGTCATTAAAGATGAAGCAATCCTCTTCTTCCTCATTTTGACCTTTTCCACCCCTGTGATTCTCCACAATGCATATGACCTACGTGACCTCACAGTTCCTCACTCTAGGCTCTTTAAATGAATTGTTAATTGAAAGATTTGTAACTGTCTACATTTCTTCACATCTTTGTTAAGCGTGAGCACAGCTGAACAAACAAGGTAACAAGCAATCAATCCCTTAATTTCAAATCCTATTCTAGGCCTGACTCTCTTAGTTAACCATTAATCCCCTTAATTACCTGCAGCTGGTCTTGCTTGTTCATTTTTAACTAATTTCAGTAAAGCTAGATTTCTAACTGAAATTCTAATACTTCAATATTTGAAACTCTGTTTCAATGCCCTCTCAGGAAAGTTCCCCTGCCCTTTCTGCGGGGCTTTGCTTCTTAGCATAGGCTTAAAGCCACCCCACGAAGCAACATAAAACTCCTGCAAGTCTCCTTCGGGTTTTATAATCATTCTGGAAAATGCAATTTGATATTTGTAATTGCACATACCAGACATAGCAAGAATAATGACAGATCCCCTTTCACTTAAGTTAATAGAGCTGGTGATATAATCATGTCATTAAGCCAGTCTGGCTTCAGCATTGCTGTGCTCAGATAGAAAGGGAATTACACTCTCTCTAAGCCACGACCTGTAAAAATGCTGCACAGCTTGTTTAAAATCTACTGAATGGATTAATATGAATTTACAGTAGACCTGGATGACCCCCTAGAACCCTTTGATTTTAGAAAAAATAGGGAAAAAAAATCCTTTCTGGTTTTTAATGCTTCACATTAAAAAACAGGAGACTCTGATTTTGAGAATTGCTGGAGAGCTGGAAGATAAAACAATGAGTAAAGCTCTTTGCCTGGAACTTCCAGCCATGTTAGAGGCTGTGTTCCATCTCACTTTTGTGGGAATACTGCTGTCCCTGTGTCCACGTTACAGCTCTGACATGAAACCAGCTCTCCCTTAGGGGAAAATGCTGAGGGTGGATATCCTGATGCTTCTAAAATTCACATACACTGCACTAATTGCAGCTATCCGTCTGCACAAGGTGAGGGTTTGCATGGGCAGGCTGGTTTGAGGTCACAGCATCCGTAAGTCACAGGCACTCCCAAGGGTGCAGGGCTGCAGCAGCCTGTCCTGGGAGTGTAAATCAGGCTGAAGTGGCCTAGGAAAAGACAAATCAAGCAGCTGCCAAAACCCAGGGAATACAGCCTTGCTCAACGTGCTCAGGAGCACAGATGGATTAAACGCGTGCTATTACAGCTAAAAATTAAAGAGTTTTAAACATTGAAACATTAGGATTTTAGTTAAAGGTTAGCTTTGTTGAAATTAGTTAATATAGAGTTAATAAGCAAGCCCAGCTGGAGTTAATTAAGAAAATTAATGATTAACTGGAGAGTCAGGCCTGGAATAAGTGGTTGCTTGCTACTTTATATTTGTTCAGCTGCCGTTGTGCTTATGAAACTGACAACATTGATCAACAGGTCTAAAGAAATGGAGACAATTACTAATTTTTCATTTGAAAACCTATTCAGAAAGGGTGAAAGGAGGGACTGGAGGTCCCCCAAGAGCAATATGTATTGTCAAAAACCAGAAAGGTAGAAAAGTCAAAGTGAGGTAGATGAGGGTTACTTCATCATTAACGACCCCATCTTAAATCACGGGACCACCGACCCATTTCAAGGAACTGACTATGCATGCTTAATGATTTTCAGCTAATTACCAATGAAGCGGGGAGTGGGAGGTGTTAATGTTATGAATATGTTTTTGTATTTTGAATATTTTGAACTTTTGTGAATAAATAGACCTTGCAGTGTTGTGTGACCTCGCACTGCGCATTAGGGAGTGATCCCACGCAGCCGCCCGGCCGAAATGAACACACACTTTCTAACTCTGTTAGAGGGTCTTTGTCCGTCTCAGTTGGGTATCGATATCAGGTCAATGCCCATATTTTAATAAATTACAGCCGTGTCCCATCACCTACTGCAGACCCATCATCTCTCTGAGGGGTTGCTGGAGGTTACAGGTGATATTGCTGCATTCTGTTTGCTCCCACACGAACACAGGATAGCAAAAGGATCTGATGCACTACACATTTGTGACACTCTCCAAGTATAATTTAGTTTTTCTTGGCTCGTGGAACACGTGTTTCTATAGAAAGGACAAAATAAGGGAAGAAATAAATGTGGTTCTCTAGACCACAGGAAAAAAAAGAGCTGTAGGAAAAAGAACCAGAGGCAAAAACAAGCTTCTGAAATTCTTGTAGCTTCAGTCTGGGCCAGACAACTTCCTCTGCCTTCAAAATTCGAATTACTTCGAAAAAGGTTAATTGTGATTCTTTCCAGACTCTCTGGGGTTTTGCTGTTAATGTCAGCTGCAAGTTCCCAAGTGCTCCTCCACAAGCAATTACAAATTGCAATTATGTCTGCTCAGTCTTAGATCAGATATTATCTATATTTTCATCTTTTTAATTGCACTTTCCAATAAGATCAGTTTCATTTCTAGTTCAAATACTGTATTCCTTAGATCTTGACTACAACACAGTTTCAGAGCTGCCCCACCAGTTAGTGGAAAACCATTAAAAGATAAGAAAAACTAACTCAAGAAAGGAAAATAAACCAACTCCCAATATTTTTGTTAAGGCTATTACATTTTAAGGCAGAATCAAGTGCTGTTTGCACACTTCTCAATCATTCTCCTGCAGTCACACAAGAATTTTCAGAGAATGTTTGTTTTTGCCATACTTTCATTCGGAAATTTCCATAGGTTGCTCTGCTCCTGATCCCAGGAGCTGCTGAGGAATTACCTCGAGCCCCTTTCCAGGGAGGCTCTTGCACAGGAATAAACCATGACCCTCCAGACAGCCTGAAAAGGCCACCAGTCTAATTTGCCTTAAGCCAGTCTGTCCCTCACAGGGCACCCGAGACACAAAGCTGCAGCTGAAGATCACCTTTAACCTTCCAGCAAAAGATACATAACACCCATTAGGAGATTAATTCATGTGGTTTTCCTCTGTACTTTTTACATGAATTTAAAAATGCTTAACACAGAATATAACTTTGCAATTCATTTTCTTCTTTCTCTGTGCTTTTTTAAATCCTTTGACTGTACTTATTGAAAACTGCTTTTTGTAAGCCACTCCTTTGAGAAATATTCATGCTCCTACGTGTCTTAAACAGGATTTTCATTGACCTTGTCATTTAGAAAATCACTTTCTTTCTGTATTAAAAAAAAAATCAGACTTCTAAAAGAAGAAATGATCTTATGACAAGGTCAGAATATCTTGAATTCCATAGAGGAATGAACCAGGAAGTCTATATAATTTATTTTAATACGAAGCTTGAAAGAGGCTGAAATATTCATTTGTATTAAACAGAAAATATAAAACCAGCTATACCCTAGAATGACCATCTTGAGAAGAAAAACAGCAATCTGCCTGTCAACTTCTCTCATTCCCAATCTGCCATTCTAAATTCCTGGCAGATGTCACCGTTATGGAGTCTGCAGCCTTCACACACACTGAGTCCTGCACTGGCAGCCCTGGGACAAAATCTTCCCCCTGCAGCCACTCTGAGCTCGCCTCTAGGTCCACTGGAAGCACTTGGAATAGCTCAGGGGTGAAGGCAGAAAAATTGGCCCAAGGCAGTTAAATTACCCAGCTTTCTGCTGCAGCCTTTGAATGCTGCAGCACTGCTGCCTTTTTCCCAACCTGGAAATGAAACTCGAGATAGTTTTTAGTATAGGAGGTGATATAAAGGTGGATCTTTATTTGGAGGCCTCCAGGGGAGTTATGGAAGAGTGTCCACAAGAGCCCACCCCCCACAGGGGTGAATACAGTTTTATAAGTTTGGTAAATTAGCATAATTGACAAAAAAGCACCAATTAGAAGCACAAGTGGTGATGCAATTTCCCCCCCAGGTTAAGACCCTTCTAAGTCTTCCCCAACTCGGATGGGATTGTACTTTATTTGTGAAAATGTGTCTCAAAGAGCTGTTTTCAACCTTGGTAGCCAGGAAGAAGCAAGACGGGATAGGGCCGGACCCTGGAATTTCTTTTGTCTTTCTGCCTAGGAAAATGCTGAAGTTAAGTTACAATAGGAAGCTACAAAGCTACAAATATATGTGTAAAGAATACAGAGAATATATAAAAGAAAAAAGGAAAAAACCAAAACGGCATCAGCACCACGGAGAGGTTTAGGGCTCCTGGGCTTCATCAGCGCTGAAGGAATAAACCAGAATAAGCTGAGCCTGCAAAATGGTTCTGCTGGACCCAGCAGCCAGGATGGGCATGGGAACAACCTGAACTCACACACAGTGCTCTGGCCCCTCACATCCAAAGGATACAGATGTGACAGAACACTGAAGGAATATGGATTGCGTTGCAGCCTCAAGGCAGGACCATCGACAGGAACTTCTGGCATGATTTCTCCCAAAAGAACAGCTCACTTGGGACACAGTGACCTCTTGCAAGAAGGATTTCTGTCACCTCAGCTGCTGCCCACACAGACTTCCTGCCTCAGGGGGCCTCTGGAGGATTCCACTCAGCAGAAGCCAGAAGAAGTTCAGGCTCAGCTCACAGTAAATCTCAACAGACAGAAGAACTTCATGTGGTTTGTTAAAGTTCCTGGCTTGCAGTTTTCAGACTCTGTATTTTCTTACACTCCACTGTTTAACTCAAAATACTAGTGAACTCCAAAACATTAAAAAATCTAGCTTCTAGACATACCCTTGCAGTATTGAGAACCCTGTAGCATTTTCTTCCAGTTGTAAATTCTTTGATTCCTGGAAATAAAGCAGTAGTTGACAGGCCCTAAACAGGATGCAGGCAGCAGTTCCATCCCAGAGTGAATCAGCCCAGCGTCTGCCTTTGGGAATAAAGAAACATTAAATACAAGCCCTCAGCTTCTGCACTACACACAAAGCCCAGGTACAGCCATAACATGCAAGAGTTTTAAGAGATTAACCATTCATCCTTTATGATCACTATTTTTCTGCCTGTGTTTTAATGGTTTCTGTATAATTATGTACAAAATGTGTGACTTAGGGACTTTAAGCAAGTCACACTCAGGCAAGTACATGAATTTGCATACTTAGTAATGTAGCCCTCATACAAATCAGCCATTTGATTTCTGTATGTGCCTGCATGACTAAAGAGGAATAAAACAGTGTCTGTTCGCAGCAGGACTGGGGCAGAAAGTGGTTTCCCAAATTTCCTCAGCATCTTGTGGCATGCATGGCCACCATTTCACACCTGGGGAGTGCTATTACAGCTAAAAATTTCGATGCATATATAATTGGTATTTACTATTTCATGTCTGCTTCACACCAAATTGAACAGATACGATCATCTAATCCCAGTTGATTTAAAATGAGATTTTTTTGTAGTCATTTCCTTACTCTTAAGTACCTTCTGAAGTACTATAGGAAAATTTTCCTTTCTAATTTGTTCTGTGTCTCTTAAAATGCAGGCCAGTCCTTTTCCCGTATTCCCACCTCCTCCGTGCAGAGAATTTCCAGTGCCGTGGCTGTACGTGATGAGTTTGTTTATGTTATGTCTAATTAGTTATATCGCTCACGTAGGGACATCTGAGAGAAGCAGCAGGGAAGCAGGACCAGGATAGGGCCAGAGACCACAGAACTGTGGGGAGAGGAGAATGGGAGCCAGGGAAATGGCACCGGTTAGGAGGGAAAAAGGGAACATGAAGTCTATATTGCACCATGTTCTTCTGTACGTAACAGTAATTCCTGTCTGGATTTCAGGCCTTCCTTAGCAATCAGTAAAGTGTCAATCTCATTCCACACAGACACAAGGAGCCTAATTTTTAGCGAGACATTAGCAATAAATGATTTAAAACTTTGTCAAGAATGGATGGGGTTTGACTGCCTGTGTAGTCGGTTTGACGACTTGAGAGGCAGGAACAAAGCCCCGGCAAGGGTGAGAAATCCTGTGGCTGCTGCAGGGAATCAGAGAACCTGCAAAAGCAGCCTGTAATGATCTGAAACCAGAGGTACATGAAACGGCCTCAGATCAGCCCATCAAATCCATTTATGCTGCGCAGAAACCCCAGACAAGGCTCAGCTTTGCCAGGCTGAGGTTGCAGGGCCGTGAGGCTGAGGATGCAGGCTGGAATCTCAGGATCAACACTCGCTGCCAATGTGCCTTTTGTGTTCTACAGAAAAAATAAATGCTCAGCTGAGTGCTGAGCTCCTGCTCCCCCCAGTGATTGTAACACAGGTTCTCTCTCAGTATCTCCCATCAAGCACATCAACCCTGGCAATCCTGGCACAATTTGTACAATTTGTACCTCCTTTGAAAGGTGCTTGTCCTGGGCTGCTTGGAGCTGGGCTCAGCAGTAGAACCATCTCAGATATCAATCTCCCCTCATATCAAATTCCAAACTACAGCCTACTTGATTGAAATGCCAGGGATTTAGTCTCTACTACCCCTCAAGGCTTTTTGTGCAGTTGCCTTGAGAGCTGGTGCTTTCTGCCAAGTGATTCATGTTTTGCATTGGAAGTGATTTAATCCCTTCCTAATAATCTATGGTTTATATATACAGGGCATCCCTGACTGGCATTTCTAAGGTCCCAGGAAGCTCGTCTTTAAAGACAGAATCAAATACTCAAAATCAACATCTTACTGGAAATGCAGAGAAAGACAAATCATGTCATCTACTCCTTTATTCCATTCAGTTTAAAAACTTGGGATATTATTGGAAGACTCCAACATCTTCTTTATTAAGAAGGACAATGAGAATGGTTGTGTTCTTATTAAGGATTAGAATTTTCATGTCTCTGCTTCCTAAACTATGCTCCTCTGAGAGAGTATATGTACCAGGATTTTAAGTTATTTTACACACAAACACACCCTCCATCTTCTTCTATTTAAATACTAAATCATTTTCAATTTGATATGTCCTAAAGCAGAAATTTTCTGTCTTATCACACAGTCTCTGGACATTATTTTCCCTCCTCCTCCATCTTCTAATTCTGTTTCAATCAATTTTAAACTCAGTTGCAAGATGCTTTTGTGGCTTATAAAACTACATATGCAGAACCTGAATTCTTAGAGGTCTGCAGAACAAGAACATCTGACAGTAAAACTGGTCACTCGGTGGGAAGTTAAGCACAGGCTTGTTTTCATTACAACCAATCCTAATCAGAGGCAATAACTTTCCTCTACTAACAGCAAATTAAAGATGGGCAATTGACATTTATAAACCACTGCTTATTTTAAAAGTTAATTGAGAAGAACTTTAATGAGGTAAAAGAGAATTGTCTAGTGCTTTCCAAGTCAGGCTCAAAGCACCAAAACACTTCATTGATGCTGTTTATTATTAGTTATTATGGCCACAGCAGCTTCTGTCTTTCCCCACTGCTCTGTACAAAATCCCAGTAAGCTGGTAAACCCTGGCAACACAGAAAAGGCATTTCTGGATAATACAACAACTCCTAATTGTTTCTAGTCTAGCACAGCTACAAGATTTTGAAACAGTATTTAGAGGACAACCTCTACAACTTCATCCAAGAGGAGAAATTCTGTGGCAAGAATCTGTGCATCACTGCATCAGTGTATATTATAATGTGCATTTGCATATTAGATCTAATTCAATGCTGGCAGTGGCTCAGCAGACCACTGTTATTCCTGACATGATTTAAACCATGAATCACTCAAAGATCCTGAAGAAAATGAAAGCACTCAAGCAAGGATGAGGGATGAGAACCCTTCTTGGGACAGCAATAAGTCAGGGTGCAAACACGGGGACAAGAACAACTGGGCAGGCAGCAATTGTGTAGAAGATAATCAAATCCATCATGAATCTAACTCAGCCTGCTGCAGCACTGGGAGGGTCTGTGAGTGACTCCCACTCTGCTGTCTGATTCTGCAGGAGGATGTGCAAACACTGTCAGGGGTCTCAGCTGGGAGATGGAATTACCTGCAAAGGGACTCTGCCTTCCCAGACTGCCTTTGGCAGCTCCTGAATACTCAAGACCTGCTGCTGTTTCAGGGCAAAGACAAGGGGAAAAAAAGAGCAGCTGTGCTCAGATCACCTATTTGATTTTGGTCCATTCCATTCAAGTCATTCATGAAGTGAGAGGTGATCAAGCAATTTCCTGAAAGCTTCTTCATTCCAACTGCTCAGCTACGTTTGAAAGCAGCTCCACTGCAGGGTCAAACATGAAACTTGGGATCAGGATTTGGAATTCACCTGTTTGACTTTGCCTTTAAGTGGTGTAATAGTTTTCATACAGGCTAGAACTGCTCAGAAGCAGGTTAGAGTTGAGTAACCTCTGTTTGGGAAGATTTCAAACATGGCCTGTCCCTCTTTCAAACCTGTGGGACGACAATTCACTGCAATCCAGCTGCTGGGTCAGCCCACACACACTCAAGTGTATCTCAGTACGAGCTACAACAGGTTTGAAGTTGTACTGAATGTATTTCTAGACTTACTGCCTTTTTCAAACTGTCTTCCTTTTTTGGATACTTTTCTAGGTGCTATCACTGGTCCTGAAAAGGATAGAAACATAGAAACAGTACTTTGAGACCTATTGTAAACTTTGGGAGATTTCTGAACTGAACATGACATTCTTGTCCCTAGAGCAATTTCATCCCAACCAATTAAGAAGAAGTAAAAATTTATATGATTCCATGATTTCGGATGAGGGGTTCTGTGCATTGGTGATAAAAGACCTCTGTGAGAGAGCTTCACCATGAAGGTTAGCAGTTTCTAGATGACCACACACAAGTTCCCAGGTACAAAATTATGACATCAGTGCATTTGCAGTTAGGATTACGACAGATGCCTTATTCCCATTTTGATTCCCTGTGATGCATGTAAGGAGTCAGTAGTGTTCCAGCACCTGGGATCCACACACAGCCCACAGCAAACTCTGCAAACCTTGTACCATGCACAGCTGAACATCCAGGCTTCAGCTCTGCAAACTGCTCAGATTTCAATCTGGGATTGCTAAGAGGTCTCAAATGACTCCCTATTTACGTGGGTATGGTTAATTAGCACTTATAACTTCACTGAATGATTAAACAGAGACATTAAAATGAATATTTACATTTACTGTTAGAATTTCCAGGTTTGTCCTCTTAAAAACTGCATTTACAGTACATAACCTCATTAAACAGAGCCATATATGTCACTCTGGGGATGTTTTTCACCAGCTTTACATATTTTCAGCCATCTTTCTGGGAATTCAGAGTTCCTCTTTTTCTGCAGGCATCAGGAGTGAAATAAAATTGCTTGGACAGGTAGAAGACATAATACAGAGAATAAGAGACAGAAATAAAGGAATGTCAAAATAGGTGTGGCAGAATACTTCTGCATGAACAAAAGCCTTGGACTGACACAAACTGCCCTTTACAGCACCATGGGCGGGACAGGCAGTAAAATCTTCTGAGTGGGGCTCAGATTCAAAGGGCTCTAAGGCAAAGAAGGGTTATGGTGTGTTGCAATGTCACATCATTTCTGTGATCACAAAATACTCACTTTGAAGGGCAAGGTAAAAACTTTAACTTGGACCTGTCCCAGCATCACTCATGGGGAACTCACAGTTACAAATCCTGAATTTGCATTTCTTCATAATGTGGATTTTTTTTCCTAGCATTTGTATTTTCTTGGTTGACTTTAATTAACTTCTTGCTATGCTCATAAACTTGGAGAGGATTTGCTTTAAGCTCTTACATCTCTAGCCTATATTAAGATATTTTAAGTTTTAAACCTCTAGAACATGTAATGGATTTAAACAATTTAAGAAGGCAGGAAAAGGTGCTGGCAAAATGCACCCAATCAGAACAATTTTGCATGAACTTTCTATTTGGCACAACCTAAAATTTATCTTAAGATGGTCTAGAAACTCCTGAATGGACCCAATCACAACAGAAATGTACCTTATTTCCCATGAAATAAAACATGGCAAGCTGGGAAAGAAAAAAATGGGGAGAATGGGGGATGGGACAGAAAGAGCTAATGGAAACTGAAGCATGAAAAGACTGCAGTAAACAGTAACTAAAAAGGCTGCTTCAGGGAAGCAGGTTTTTGAGTCCATTAATTTAAGAGGCTGGGCTTTGAAAACATGTTGGGGAAAATGGAGTATTATAGAGAAAGCAAATCTAGAAAGAAAAGTGAAAGGTAATTGTTACGGGTGACTGTGTGGAAAGAAGCACAGTCATATACAAAGAGATGCTTCTTGTAGTGCATGGTGGACCTGACTTTAAAAATGCCTCTCTATATACATTATTCATGTTTCCAAATATTTATTTGATCTACAGTGACAGAGCACTTCTCTTCCATTTGCTCTCTAATACACAGAGCATTAATAGTGTACCCTTAAGCACTGCCTCCACCCCATGGAACACCAGTCCTTCCAGAACATGACAGGAGTGGTTCCTGCAGATAATTTTCCCTTGTAGTCTGATCATTAAGAGAGATAGAAAACATCCCTTTCTGCTCACCTCATTTTTACCCACAAGGAGATCTTCAGGAGATGGAGAAACCTGGCTGGTGTTGGTACCAGAGGAATCAATGGCGGAATCAATGGCATGACAGACACAAGTCTTTCCTGCCCCACACAGGACTGGAAGAAGACCTGGATATTGAAGGTCAACTACATACAGATTTTGGAGTCCCACTCACCCTTCAAGCAGTAGTTCAAGCTCTTTCCCTCCTGTGGAAGCACTGCTCTCCCTTGCAAGCACATTAAGGCTTCTCTCTCTTACTTGAGAGCTGAAGGAGCACTGTTATGATCCGATTATAAGATTCTTAGAAATACCTCTGCCCAAATTAAGGTGCAAACGAGACCATATGCCAGTCAATAGTATGGGTTTTATTTGATAGTAAATATGAGAGAGAGAGAGAGAGAAAGAGAGTTAAAGAAGAAGGAGTAGTAAGTGGGGGGGACAGAAGGAGGCTAACAGAGAGAATAAAGAAAATATCACCACTCCATGGATCCCAACGCTGCTCCATTGATCCTTTCCACCCGGTGTTCTTGGTGGTGAAAGTCCCCCCAAAATGCATGGAATGCCCCGGGTTACTAGACCCTCAAGCCAGGTGGTGATGTCCAGGCATGTCCCTGGGGGGGGGGAGGATTTTGCCAGTGTCTCTTTGCAACAGACTTTGGATCTGTCACATCACGTGCAGTCCTGTGGTGCAAGGCTTCTGGGGAGCACTTTTGGGGCTCTTTGAGGGATTTGGGCTCCCCCTCAGCTGCTTCTCACCTGAATGTCCCATAGATGTGGCCTGTGGGGTTGGGGGTTCCACAGCTGGGCCAGTTTGTGTAAGGGAGGATGGGTGTTCAGTGCCTCTGGCCAGAGGTTTATGCCATGCACCCAAAAATCTCCTCTCCCCCACCACGCTCAGTTGGGGGAGAGTTTGTGTAAGCCTGGCTTCTGTGACCTGTGTTCTCCCCCCACCCCAAACTCAGCCAGGGATCACTGTCTCAGCGCAGCTGGTGGATGCATACCTTTTCCCCCAGCCTTGTTTGTTTCAGGTGATTGAACAGAAGGGTTTTCCCTTTATCTAATCTCAGGAGTTTGACTTACAGTCCGAAGTTCCAGTCTTCAGGGAGGCTTCTTTATAATGAACAAAACTTATATCAATGTTTGAGGCATGAACTATTTCAGTCTCTGACAAGCACAAAAAATGCTGAAAAGAAATGTGATCTTCAGCGTTCCTGCTCCCTGAAGCAGCCACAGACAGAATTCCTGTCTTTCCATTCATCCACCATTTAGAAGGGAGCTGTCAGATGGCTTTTTGCTCAGCCAACAGAAGCATCCTGAAAAGCACCATGAATCAGTTGGAGTCAATGATCTTAAAGGTCTCTTCCAGCCTAAAAGATTCTAGACATAAAAAGGTGCACAAGACATCCTCCTGACCTTAGTCTTTAGTACTTATGAGCCCCAAGGTCATTGCAATAAAAATGCTGTGCTACACAAATCGTAATGTCTGATTTAAACTGTCACCTTCCTAAAAAGTGAATTACACAAGGATTATCTTATTCTTGTAATATTTCTAGGAGTGGTGTGGTTTGCACCCTTGTGAGCTGTGTAACTTGCACAAGTTCATTGCTGTAAATGCAGGTGTGACTGAGTGGCCTGGCCAGCAGTGGCACAGGAATCAGGCCAGACACAGCGAGTGCTGTGTCACAGACAGGGACGTGGGGGATGCTGCTTCTTCCAGTTTTGTGTTCCTGTTATCTCTTAAGAGTTGCCTGCTAGATTAACTGATTTGAACAAATACTTCAGTGGTTTAAATACCACTCCCTGAGAGGTGACTTTTGCATTACCACAGCAGTAAGTGGGATGCAATCTCTCTGTAGATAATACAATGCAGAACAGCAAGGGATTGGTAGAGGATACACACAGTCAGTAATCTGTAGGTTCTGTGAGTCTGCATCTGCTGTTCAAAGACATGTTAGGATGCCAGTTTGAAGAAAACCCAGAACCATGTGATGTTGGCATGGTGCTCTCAGATACCAGCTGGGATCTCAATGGGTAGGAAGTGCTGCCCCACCGCTTCTGCTGAGGCTGTTGCAGCTCCTGGCTTCCAGCAGTACCACACCAAGCCTGCAGGAAAGCAGAAAGCAGAAAGCCACAGCTCAGAAAACCCTTCAGCCTTCAAGACATTAATCTGCAGTTGCTCAGATAGGAGGCAGGTTCTCCAGACTCTGCTCTTGAAGTGAGCAGGTGAAGCTCCGAGCAAAGTGGATGCTCACAGCTGCAGAGCCCATAACTCCATGTCCTAGAGTGATTTTATGTTATGTATTTTATGCTATATATTCTATGTCATCTGCTATGCTCAGAAATGAGTTTTTGTCCCTTTAATTCAGTCAGAGACAGCCAGCACAGGTTTTGGTTTTGGTTACATATTTTCAACTCCAGTAGCAGGACAGTGGAGAGATAAAGGGAGAGTTTTGTGCTCTGGAACTCTTGTCTTTTTCTCGGCTTCTGGCAGGGAGCACGAGACAGGGAGTTTGTCCTTTGGGGTTTTTTCCTCGTTGGCTGAAGCAAGAAGAACTTTACCTGGACTGTAGTTCCTTTCTCTGGGATTTGTTCAGCACCTCTCCAGTCCAAGACATCAGAACACCTGCCTGGGGGGCCCCCACCAGCTGCATGCCAGCCTGGGCTTCGGGCCTGAGCTCTGAAGGGACTGAACCTGACTGAGCCGCAGCCAAGGAGGGATTTCTCTGACTCATTGACTCTTCAAAACAACTAGAGGTTTCCATTTGTTTAATACTATTCATTTTGTTTGGTAAAGAAATAGTTTTTTCCACTTTTCTCAAAGGAAGTTTTTCCCAAACTGGTTTAGGGGGAGGGGCTGCTGAAATCTGCTCTTCTGAAGGAGACTCTTTTAGAGGTCCCCTCTCCAAATTTGGCCTAAACCAGCACACTCCCACAGGGGCTGCTGCTGCAAGGACCAGCTTTAACTTCCCTTCACGTCTCACTGGGCCTTGGCTGTGCAGAGTAGAATGGAGCATAGTGAACCCCCACCTATGTGCCCTGCTTGTCCTAATTTCGTTTCTCACAGCGAGTTTAAACTACTTCAGCATTTCCCTCCTTTCTTTTGAAAAGAGGTAGAGACAATGTCATTCTAGTCCTGATCCAAGCAGATTTCTGAATGGGTTCTGAAAGCTTGCTAGTGTGAAAATAATATAATTCACCCCCAGGATACACAGTTAGGGCTTTCAATCAGAAAGATTTGAAAGCTGTAATGTTGTTTCTGTATTCTCATTTTAAGATCTCGTTTAGCAGACCTACATAATTTTGCTCCAAGGGACCTCTGGGCTGACTCAACAAGCAAAGGAAAACTTTGTCACTGGCCTATGCTGCCAGCTAAGGTTCCTAAATCAGGCAATATAAGCCAGTTGTAAGCACATATCTTTTCCACAGTTACTGTGTTGAGTATACACACCAGGGATACCAGGAAAAAAGACACAAGGAGATGCAAAGGGAAACTGGAGGTAGATGTGGCACCTTGTAGATGTGGCAACTGGCTGTTGTTCACTGTCTGTGACTCATCCAAGTAGTCCTTTTCCCTGATGACCTGGTGGTGATTAAAGTTTGGATCAGATGATCCCTTCCAATCCCTTCCAGAGGGTCCCTTCCAATCTGGAAACAAAGTTTGCTTGAAGGTCTTCCAAGACATCTCTGGTGGCCTGTCACCATTCCCAGGAGCAGTGTTGCAGTTTTGCTCTCAAAGGTATCTGCCAGGGGCATGTAAAATCAGATATCCAGCCAAAATAAAGACTATGAAATTGAAATTAGAACATTTGCATTGCAATCTGAATATTTTAATAGTCCTTTTTTTATCCACAAGAGGCACTCCTGCAAATTCCACAAAGCTCAAAAATCCTGAGTAACCGGTGCAGCGTTTATTCACCACCTTGTTTTATCTGCTTCTGTATTGAGCCAACAGCTTTTCTTGACATCTCTGTAGCTGAAGTCTTCAAATTCACTTTGCACAGGGCTCTGGACCACCCAGTAATATTTGTGGTAACTCATTCACATGTGGCTGTGGAACCAGACGCCTCAGGCACTGTCAGTGATGGGCACACAGTGCCTTTTGTCTGCCCAATGCCCCTCACAGCCTGCAGAGCTGCAGGAAGGCACCTCGTGCTGCAGGAGGGACACCTGGCGTGGGCAGTGCTGCAGCCTGGCTCACACAGCACCCTCTGTGAGGTCCCCGAGCTCCTGCTGCTCTCCCACCACAGCAGCCTCCTCTTCCCAGGGCTCCAGGTACCAGAGGCGCTCGGCAAAGCTGGGAAACTTTCACACTTTCCCTTTGCTGGAGATTCTCTGTGTCCTTGGCTTGGGAGCCTTCTCACTTATATAGAGTGTGCTGAGCTGGAAGGGACCCACAAGGAACATCGAGTTCAGCTCTTGGCCCTGCACAGACCCCAACAATCCCCCCTGAGCATCCCTGGGAGCGGTGTCCAAACACTCCTGGAGCTCTGGCAGCCTCGGGGTGCCCATTCCCTGGGGAGCCTGGGCAGTGCCCAGCACCTCTGGGGGAAGAACCTTTCCCTGATCTCCAGCCTGACCCTGCCCTGGCCCAGCTCCAGCCCTTCCCTGGGTGCTGTCCGTGGCCACCAGAGGGAAGAAATCAGTGCCCAGTGTCATGAGCTATCCCTTGTTGTATGGAACACAGCATCATATAAGCAAATATCCCCAGTCTGACACTTGTCTCCACGGAAACACAGGAGGCTGTGAGGCTGAGGACATCTCTGTAGCCTTCCAAGTTCTGACTCTCCCAAGGTGCTCAGATGCTGGCTCTGCCAATCCTCTTCTCTGCTGTGCTGATCCATGGCAGCACCCTCTGCCTGTGAGGATGGAAGGTGTTTATAATCTGCCAGGATTGTGCCTTTGCAGTGTGGCTGAGGAAACAGAGTTAGGAAAATTGAATAATCATCCTCAGCCTTCAAACACAAGCATTATTGTGACCGATGGAATTCAGATGTAGCACCACAAGCAGCTGATAAAAAGCATATCTATAGAGTGCTCAATTCAGTTGTGAAAATCTACACAAGTTCTAAATGAGATTTAAAACATAACAACTTTAAAACACTAAGGTATTTCTTTATTATGCTACTGTAAAGAAAAATAACCATGAAAGACCTTCAAAAACAAATCAACAAGGCATCTAGGCTAAGAAAATTCCAGCAAAACTCACATCATTGTTATTTTATTTATTTTAAAATATTTGAAACATCTGACACTTGCCTACTGTCACAGAGAGGATCCTCAACTACAGTGACTTATGCTCATGCCAGTTACTATGCACCCAATTTTTTTCTTTTACTATTTTTTGTAAAGTCACAACAATAGCTTACACTTTTCTTTCTAGATACAGAGCTGTCATGCACTGGCCCAAACAGCTTAAAATGACAGAGAAGTAGGAAAACATGAAAAACAAGGGAACAAAATCTCTGCCCTGAAGAAAGAGTAATGAGTTTTGCAGTGCAGCCATGCCTTGGAACTAGTCAAAATCTGTACTGAGAGCAGATTTTCCTTGACATACAAAACAACCCTTTTCATTTTTGTAAACTACAGTCATGAAGTGAACAGATTCAGTGAACAAACATGGAGCAAAAGGGTCCATGTCCAACCAGCCAGGAGCCCCAGTGACAGACACAGCCCCTGCACTGTGGCTGGACAGAAATATTTGCTTTCCTGTGAAATGCTGGCTGCTTTCACTTGTACAAGCTTAATTAATCTGTCTGCTGGTGCATTCTGTGTTGCAGAAACATCTGAAGTACATCTTCCTACAAAAACAGATCAGCAGAAGTCACATGCAGAAAGCAGTGAGATTGGTCCTAAGAAAGAAATGTGCAACATATAAAGTGGAACCAACACAAGTTTTAGTTTTTGTTTTACCACCCTTCTGGTATGTACAGAGGAAGGTGAAAAGCCTCAAGCCCTGCTGCAAATATCTCCACACAGACTTGCAGCACACACTGGGCTACAAAGGCCCCTCAGGAAAGCTGAGATGAAAATTCTGCTCATTGCGGGGAGTTTTAAACAAAACTGCAACTGTCCAGACAATCTTCATTTGTCAATGCTCTTCTCCTCAGAGATCAGATAATCCCAAGATTTTACGAGAGTAGGCAGCAAATAATTAATATACTTGCTTACTAAACACTTCAACTTTATGGATTCCCTCCCCTTACAGACAGGGAGAACATCTCCTGCCATATTCCCTGTGCCAGCTGTCAAGTGGTAGCTATGGGCTAACATGGCTTTCAAAACTTTATCATCCAGTGCTGCTAATTAGCCCTAATGGACCTAAGCAATATAAAGTTCTTTGATTGTTTTGATTTGGACATTATTTCCCTTGAACAGATTTTAAGCCATGGGCAATACTGTTCTCTGTTGCTGTATCCTTCTGCTGAGCTCCCACTGGCCCAGTTCTGTTGTCAGCAAAGCCAAGCAAGCCCTCAAGGGTCACTGGCTGGACCATTTCACAGAGCAAAACACAATCTGCATTTCCTAACAGGAAGGGTATCCAATTACCTCTAGGTTGTCTGTATCTCTGTCTGCAACCAAACAGTTCCAAATCCTGCTCAGCTCGTTTTTTGGAAATAATGGATAGAGAGCTGTTCACCGAGTTTTTATTGCCAGACGTCAGCATTTATTTCCTGCAGCATGTCCTAACAGTTCATCTGACTGCACCTGGCCTTTGTTTTGTTCTTTTTCTGTTTCTTTCAACACCCTGGCTTTAATGGGATCCCACAGAGTTCCCACAACTGATCTAGGAACAGAGAACAGCATGGCCAGGCTCTGTTCAGGCTCTGCACACAGAGCACAGAGCCCGTTGCAGCTCTGGGAGCACTTCCCCTCCTTGGAAGCACTGCAGAACCTCCCACAGCATCTGAACATGGCCAACACAAACATTTCTGCTCTCATTTTTTGCCTGATCCAAGCTCTTCCCTCTCTGTTCCTCCTCTTCCCTTCTCACACAAGTTCTTCAGAAGATCAGACCTCACCTCTCAGCAATGGACCTGCTCCTTGAGCCAACAATGTCAATGACAAAGTCCATGCTTATGTTGATGTGAACAGAGAAATAAAGTGGTGTCCATGCAGAACAGAAGTATGGACAGAAGTGTTCAATGGAATAGAGGAATCTAAATGGAAATCATATTTCTAGCATGACAAAAACACAGGCAGGTAGCTGGAAAATAAACCTGTAGGTGTGAGTTGTTTTCTTTAAACAACATTAATGATTTATTTTAGAATGACAGCACATCAAATTTCACATATTCCTCTAACAGGCTTCTGGGTCCTTATTCCCACTTGTGGTATGTTATTCAAAAGATCAAAAATTCTGATTTGAGAAATTCCTGTAAATGTTCTCTCCTAAAATTGCTCTAAAGATGCCACTGGCAACATCTACCTGCAGGAAATGATGCACTGGCATCCTGTTGAACTGTCAAAAAGTAAAACTTAAAAGCAAACCCCTTTTCAAGAAGACTTGTGAATTTATTTTGAAAATGTGTTCTTTAAAACAAAGAGAATGAGATGTTAAGATTATAACTGAGATATGTTGGAAACTGCCTGTTCAATATGAGTCCAACCCCAAGAGTCAAAAATGCAAAATGAATGAACATTTTAAAACTTAGAAAAGGAAGGGTTTCCCATAAGTCATTACTGATGGTGCTGATCCTCTTACCTCGAGGGAGTAGAGCAGAATTGGAAAAGCACAGAAAGGGTGACTGGCATGCTTAGAGATAAGAAACTGTTTCTGACCACGGGGTGACCGGATTAGCATCTTTCTGCCAGGAAACAGAAACCAAGGTGGGAGAGGTCAGAGGGCTCTAAAATCATGTTGGGCACAGCAAACAATGCTCACTGCTCACTGTCTCTTCTTTCTTTGGAGGAAAACTTTTGGAGGAAAACTTTTGGAAAACTTTTAGAGGAAAAGAGTAGCTATCATTCCTGACTATGTTGTATGAAAAACTCCAGCAGGATGAGTCAGTGAATGGCAGATCTCCATTATATCTCCAATTTTAAATCAATGGGATCTACAGAGTTAACTCCCTGAATGCCTTAATGCAAATTGCCCCCAGAACTCAGCAATCCTTAAGAACAGCCATTCCTCACCTCTGGTGTCACCTGTCAACAACCAGGCAATGGCACCTGCTTCTAACAGGCAGAAAGAAACCCAAGCAGAAAGAAAACAAGCAGAACATGCAAATAAACTCAATTCCTGGGAACTTACCTTTCTTTTTCAGACTGTAACGCAAATTTTTAAACTCTTAAATCTGAACTGTTTGGTGGTAGATTACACACCTCCAGCATGGCAATCAAAGTTGTCCCAAAGCTCAGTTCTCAAACAATCTTCAGATCTAAGCACTCAAAGTCATGTCAGCTGCAGAAGGAGTGGAAAGGTGGCAGTTCCAGCAATGCTGGCTGCTCAGGGATTGCCTTCACCCACCCAGTACCGGCAGCCTTTGGCAGCAGAGTTCCTCCCAGAGGCCAGGCTGTTCCCAGCAGCTCAGCCTCCAAAGGACTTTCTCATTTTCTGTATTCATCTCACCTGCCAAGATGTAGCTACACTGAAGGGCCAGGGAAAAAAGTTAGTTAAATATTTTTTCATCAAAGTACTAAATCTGCTGAAACTAAAGCTTCCTGCAGGATTTGGGCTCTTTGGGATATACAGCTTGCTCCAAAAGGAGAAAAAGCTACAGGAAATTTCTGAAATTGCCACAATAGCTGCCACAGAAGTGCCCTCATTCCCAAACTTCTGCAGGAATGGCTCTAATAGATCACACTCACTGTCTGTTGGTGTTCAACCCTGGACACAGTGAGGAAAGGGAAGTGCAAAACACAACAGGTTATGTCACTTCATGAGGCAAACTGTGGCCCTTGAACATGGAAAAACTCCTCTGTGGGGCACAAGGAAAATGAATGTTCTCAACTGGAGGTGTCTGGTCTCTCCTCCCATCTACTTTAAGACCTGCTTGGAAACAGAGTTTCACTGCAGCTTAGGCTTTAAAGGTCGACTTCTCACAGCACCTTAGCTTAAGGCTTGGAGTGTTTTAGCTCAGCTTTGAGCTGGGTAAAGGAACATCATTTCAGTTTCTTAACACTTAAAGTGCCCTATTATCAGATTAAATCCAAAATATCAGCAGCAGCACTGTTGCAAGCTGGCTTGATTTACACTTCGTGAAAATTCAGAAGGGCAAAAATCAAATGAATGTGAGGGGACATATTAGGAAAGAAAGAACAGAGATGATTTGTGATCCCCATTTTCTGTACTTAGCATCTTACAACAGGAACAGGACTTTTAACCTCCAAATCATGATGTGAGGAAGGGTAACTGCTATTTCAAGGTACTGCTTCCAAGGACCTAACAGCTATAATGAAGGTTATAGAGACAAACTGAAACTTTTAAGGAGAGTAAAGCAAGTAATAGGGAACAATTTCGTGTAGCTGGACAACTATTCCATTACAACTGCAGCAGTCTGCTGCTACTGAGCAACTTCACATTTACAATTAAAGCTTACTGAAGTGAAAATACTCATACACTGTTGGGAACCAAAAGCCCCCCATAAACCCAACATGCTATTTCTTACATGACAAAGGTTTCTGGGATTAAATGCCAGCTAAATCCTAAAACACCCATTTCCCAAATGGGAACTTAGGCTAGGCTAGGCAAAGCTCATGGCCCAAGCCTTTCAACAGGAGCATGCAGCAAAGCTTTACAAATGGTATTTGGCATCCAAGACAGGAACCCCACCTTGGAGGGTTCTGGCCACTGAACTTCCAGGCAAGGTGGAAAAAACCTTCAAGCCCACTCCCTGAAATATCTTGAAACAGTTGCAATACACAGGTAAGTACTGGGCTGTGTTTTAGGACAGCTCCCCAGATTCATGACACTGTAAGCAGATTTGGATTATCTCCTGCTGGCACAGTAACAAACAAATGGGGAGTGCTGATGTTCACCAGGAGTTCTGGGAGGGTGTGGGTTGTGGCGGTGACCCAGGCCACCTTCTCTATGAAAATAAACAACATCAATTGGGTTGACTTTCCCCCTCGGGACACTGAGCCTGAGGGGAAGGAGGAAGCTGTGGCTGGGGAAATTCTCGGGCTATAGCTGTCAATCTCCTGTCACATCTCCACCCGTCTTCCCTCAGAGTTATTTTAATATTCATAGAGTTGTTTAATATTTATGTTGTTCTAGAGAGTTTGGTTACTCTGTTACCCCCATTGGTTCGTTTAAATTTGTCCCTCCTTCCCCTGCCAGTTATTGGATACCTGTCACCCTACATCATTCCCTCATTGGTGTATCCCTGTTCTCCTCCCCCTTCACTTACCCCTTATAAACCCCTGTAACGGCCATTTGAGGCTCTTTGGCAGTCTCGAATGCTGAACCTGTGTTGGCCCGAGTGGCTACAATAAATCTTTGTGGGTGCTGGTGCCAAGAGTCCCTCCGCTCCTTTATCCTCGCCTCGCGGCATTGCCATCGGCTGCTGCTGATCACAGAGCCCAGGAGCTGATGGCTCTGGAGAAAGGTGGACAGAAGCCTGCACAGCCTGCGGGCAGTCTGACCTGTGCCGAGCGTTACGTCGCCCGCCGGCTACCGGGCAAGCCAATGGTCATCAACAGTGGGTCACCAGGGAAAGAAAGGTAGGAAGGATGCTACCCCAGGGCTAGGGCCTCACAGCTCTTTGCCTCTCTCCCTTCACTAACCCCTCCTCACCAGCCAATCCTCCATCCCCAGCAAGGTGTGCTCCAGCTCCCGGGGGAACCGAGGAGTCAGCCACTGCTCCCTCAGGGAGCTGAGCACAGAGTCAGCTTTGCCTGATCTCCTCCAGCCTCCCCACTTCTGCCATCAGAACTCTCTTTCCAATCTTAAGATCTTCTCAGTCTCTTACATCGAGGGGAGGGATCCTGGATCTTGAGGAAAAACTTCTTATTTCCCTACCATGCCTCAAAAGTTGGATCAGAGCAAACCCCATGGCTTTCCTTAGTTCTCCGAGCCTTTGCTAATCTATATGCAAACAACACACACGGGTGGATAAACGGCCCCACATTTCCTCCTTGCTCTCCATAACAAGTAATTCCAGATTTTGTGGGGCACCAAGCACAGGAATGAAAAAGCTGCAGTGGGAATCTTCAGAAAATGAACAAGGATAAACTTTCCATGCATAAGAAAGATGTGCAAGACTCTTTTGTGGAAAACTATGTAAATATTCACCTCCTTGTACCCTTGGTAGCAAAATTTGTGTTTGATAACGTGTAGACTATTTCCAAAATATTTTTTATTTATAACTATAGGCCTCCTGAAATTTATAAAGACTGAGTGAATAAAAAAGAAAGATGTATGTTCTTGAAAGGTATCACCACAGCTGTAGTTCAACTATCTCAGCTGGATGGAAAATTCCATGGTAATCTCTACTTTAAGACGTTAATGTGGATGAAGGAAAGGGAAACAGTAACAATCTTAATTCTTTACTAAATATGATACTATAAAGCATTACCATGAAGAGTTAAATATTATTTCTTAGTTCTAAACCTCATATATAAATTCCTGTCACAGCAAAGAACACATGAGCTGGGAGGACATGAAAAGATAACCAGAGTCCCATCTAATATTGTACTTATTTCTTGTATAATTTAGATTAAGATAACTTTCTCATTGCTGTAGAATTACTGGATTGTTTTCTGCTTCTGGCTTGCAATGGGCATAAACCTGACTGCTGACTTTTAACAACAGGCTATTGAATAACCACAGGAACAAAACAAAAAAAATTTCTTATCTAAAGCTGGCATGAAATTAAACCACTCAGCGTAAAGCTGCTATGACATTAGAATTCATGTTGTAGAGATCTGTTCACCACAAATTTCAGCTGCAGTGAACAAGACCCTCTAGGCTTATGCATACAAAGCAGTCCTCATGTCCCCTGTTCAGCTTGTTCTACGAGGCTTGTGGGGAACAGCTGAAACTCAATTTTTCCAGCTTTAAGCTGGAAGCCAAGGATACTGTTCTTTTTCCCTGCCCACAGCTAAGAGCACGTGGAGAACAAGCTCATCAACAACCTGGGGATGGGAGAGGTGTTCCCATGGCTTCCTGCTGTGCACTGGGGCAGTAGAGAAGACAGCAGGCAGGATGTGCCAAAGCACAGCACATACAGTGCCTCCACACAAAACACAGGACATTCAAAGGGACTGTTGTAATGTTCTGGTGGTTGGTTCAAGCAAGTAGATTGGGTTGACTCTTCCAAGACAAGGCACTGACTCTCTAAGCCCTTGGGAGCCTGGGGGAACAGACCTTTGCTGCCAGAAAGCAGCAACAATGGAAGAAATCAAACCATTCCAGGGTTATTTTTGCAGGACTGGCCACCTCAGTGCAAAATACTCAGAACTACAGCAGCAGAGGCCTGCAGTGTACAGCTTTTCTTTTTTCTAATCAGCCAGGGCTGACACAGGAGAAGCAGCCAGTATTATTGCATGGCTCCTCTCTGCTAGAGCTGTTTACCTGTTGGCTTCTCTTAAATGGGAAAGGCCAAGATGCTCTGCACTGACCTTCACATTAAAATCCTGGGACACAGGATGTCCCAAAGCATCCTGATGAAGGCTCTGCTACCTGTTTCTGAAATGTGTTGCTGGAAAAGCTTTCCTACAGATTTGTGTTAGCTCCCTATAATGGAAAAGGCAAAAGATCTCCTGGCTGGAGTACAAGACTTTATGGGACTGAAGGAGGAAGGTGAGAATGGTTGCACTTAAAAGAGCAAAATGAAAAATGAGAAGTGCAAGGACTACACTGAACACATTCCCAGTTTAATCTGGAGTTTTCAAACATATTAACTATAACCATGTACCAGAGCAGATACAACCCAGAAATATACAATTTATCTGGAAATTAAAGCAAAATATCCTATTTCTTTCAAACACAGAGCCCCCAAATCCAGTCTTTTGGTTTCTGCTGTCTTCTGAAAGCTAAAAACATCAAAATCATTAATTCACACAACAGACGCTTCACTGACAACATGAAAAATGCTTTGAACCACATTCCAAAATAAGTAGTCCCTTTACATGAGAGATAACTCTTGAGAATTTGTTCTACTACAAAGAACCCTCTTAGTTCAAGTCCTTCTGCTTCAAACAATACTCTCTGATCAATACAAATCTCACACTGTGGTGGTTGTCTCACTGTGAGCTTTCAACAGCCATGAGGCAATTATTTAAACTACACTTAGGATTATCTATTAAATAACTGAGGATGATGAACCACTTGGGGAGGGAGGAATCAACAACGGAATGAAAATGTGTATCAAGACCTGCAGTCTCTCCCAGACAGATTTCATAACTGGCCAAATGTACTTTACAGCGTTATGAGGATCGTGCAAACTCTTCAGTGATTGTATGTGAGCAAACTCATTCTTTATTGAGCATTTCTGTGAGGAAAATGCTGGCACAAAATGAGTCCAGATCCATATCTTTAAAACCTACCCTTCCTGGAATACTCACAGCAGTGTGTGCCTGGGCTTGCCACAGAAGAGAGATAAAGCAATCATTTGTTTTCAGCGCTGTATAAAACAGGGCCAGATCCACACTGATAAAACAAGTGGCTGAAATTCCATACACACACACTCTTTCTGAAAGCTGAATTGATGAAAACATTCCTGCTTTTAAAGAGGAAAAATAATGCAGAGGCCTAAAGTGTAAAATTGGCATTTCATGCCAACCTACGATGTGGAAGACACAATGTGGGGCTTTAACATGCACTTCTCTTTGGCACATTTGAGATTTCAAACCTACCTACTATTAAGCACCAAAGCAAAAAGATACTGAAAATCAGAGTATATTAAGTACCCTCTCTGTACTGGAGATGTGAAAGTGGGCCTGGACAGTAATAATTTCCGAAGAAGGAAGAAGGAGAAGAAGGAAGAAGGAGAAGAAGGAGGAGGAGGAGGAAAAGGACAAGGAGAAGAAGAAGAAGAAAAAGAAAGAAGAAAAAGAAAAAAAGAGGAATCTACACTATCTCTAGAGTGAGCTGAAAAGAGAAAATGATGTCACCACTACAAACAGTTCCACAGAACTTTAGTTAAAAAGTGCACCTTCATTCAACCAAAACTAGTGACATGTTCTCAGTTTTGACTAAAAAATTGATTGTTGTGGAATATTTAGTTTTATTTACAGCATTCATGTTTTTATTTAAATCCTTCTCCATGCTGTATGAGAAGCTGAGGGATTTCATATTTTTCTTTTTTCTTTTGATTTGAACAAAAAGGAAATACAAATAGAAATATTTAATATTCTTGACATAAAATAAAAATATAAAATAAGAAATTTTAAATGCTCTCACACAAAGCTTATGCCTCACCTCACCAAACTGATTTGGTAATATTTTGGAGAACTTATACTGAATAGTTAATTTCAAAGAGTTAGCAAGAGAAGAGATGAGATTCCTGCCTTCTCGAAAAGTACAGAAAAAAGAATGTACAATGTGCTTTCTCCTGGATATGTGGAGGGCAGGGCACAACAAGCAAATAAAGCCAGATGCAAATCAAGGACCTTGCCATTAAGCCATTTCCATTACAACATTAGCACTCATTTTTAAATCTAAAATTAGATTTTATTCTGAGAAATTTTATGTGACATGTATAATCTTGGATATTTTGGAGGGCAACACAATTAACAAATAGCCAATAGCCTGTACAACAGAACATTATTTTATCCTTTACATGCCCCAGTACGTGCTTATATCGTAAGATTACCGGGAATTTAATGGAAGGAGAGAGTTTGCCATATAAAAACATCTGATCTCATGCAGACCTTCTTACAGTAAGCTCGTACATGCAACAAACATGTCCAGCCTTGTACTCAAGGATGCTCATCCACCAGCCAGTGCAGCTCAGTTATTTTCTGGTTTGGTAATACCTGAAGAATAATCCACTCGCTTTGGTAGGCAGAAAACTGTAGCAGAAGTGTTATGAATAATCCTGCTGACTCATAATTATGTCTCACTGTCATTGTCTTTACAATTTTTCATACAAAAGGTTAAGAAGTAATCAAATTGAGGAGAAACTGCAGCGGGATGAGAGGTGTCTGCAGTGCTCCACATGATTATGTTTATATGATCTCTACATTGACAATGAAAACTGTTTTGTCACCAGCTGTGGGCAATTCACTTTCCCAATTTATTGAAATCAAGACTTTTGTCTTTTTAGAAAGTAAGAAAAATTCTTTTAATGCATTTAATTTCAATCAAACAGCACAGCAGAGCTCTCAAGACCCCCACTCAAAATTACTGTGATCTGGTGGCCCAAGCCCAGAGAGGTGCATACCATTAAAACTTAATTAAAATTAACCTACCCAAAGGGGCCATATCCTAATGCCAAGCAGAACAATCAGCTTGAGAAGTGGGACTTGATTTTATTAAGTCGTAATGCCATCACTGAAAGGAAAAGTGGTTTTATCAAGTCAGTTCTCACAAGAAAAACTCTCCCAAATTATTCTCATTTCATCTGCAGAGATAAAACTTCATGGGTTTGTAAGAAATTCCTGCTTTCTGTTAGACCAGATTCCTGTGCCCAAAGTGGAAACCAATCTCACAGATCCATAGACATTTCTCCAAACGGAGCTTGTTTCTTGTAGAGCCATGACACGGCACCTTCCATATACATTCCCTCACCTTGGAGTCTCTCTGTTCAGTAGGGAAGATCCTGGAGCAGCAGGACATTTCCACATGGGTCCAGTGAGCACTGTCACACCCAGTAAAGCCATGCTGCCACCTCTACACTGGCCAGCAGTGACCACCCAGGGAAAACAAAGACAAGTACATGGACAGAATTACTGTTGCCTGCAATCTGTAGCCTGAGGGTTTCTGAAGCTGAAGGCACAGGAAGGACAGACCAATGTGCTTAATATTCAACCGCACATGCTCTCTACAAACATCTCTTTCACCTGCACCTTCATGAGCATGTTTGGACTCCTTTTATGTTTATATTTTAGGTCTCAAAATACCCCATGGGCAGGAATTACATGATGTAACTACCACATGTCAAAGTCAGGTGGGATTTCATTTGCTTTAAGCCACAGGCTTGATAATTTTACCAGGTTGCCCACATGCGTTAACTCCAAGCAACAGTGAGAAACCATCTTCAAATAAATCATCTTCTCCCTCTCCTCTCATAATGACTTTCTAGATAATTTTCATCTCTTCTCTTACTCACTGTTTTTTCCAGGGTGACAATCCAGATTCACTTTTTCCCTGTATAGAAGCTGTTATATTCTTCTTAGCCTTCTCTGTATCTTTCCTGTTTCTGCCCTGTGACTAGAGTGACCAAAACCCTGCAAGTACCCCATGGAAATGTAGAATGACACGTGGTTTACACAGCCGTGTTTGCAGGACCCAGTACTCCAACTCCTTGCAATGACAGCTTTCCAGGAAAAACCACCACCTTCAGATCCACTTGCTAAGCACTACAGTTCCTGACATAAACCATACATCATCCACCTTCTTGCAGCTTTGCTTGGAAACAATATCCACATGTATTCCACATCCCAGTTGCTTTCCTCAGTAGATACCCACGCCAATTGGACGTTTTATGCAAAATGTAGCAAAAAGTGACAGTGAGGAGATGTTGGAGTGGTAAGAACTAATGAACTTACCATCAGCATCTTGTGCTGGTAAACAGCAGCAGCAGAGGAAGCCAGAAACACAAGAGAGGGATATGCAGAAGCCTCAACCTCTTACTTTGCAGACTGAGTAGAAAGACCAAGAAATTCTTTTGACTATATGAATTTGTAACAGCGGTTAAAACTGTTCACAGAAACTGTGCGGAATCTGGAGGTGATAGCCAAAAGATGACTCCTTTTATTCCTTAGGAATTTCATTTAACTCATGTTTGATCCTCCCAAAGGCACTTTCCTTTGACAAAGCCCTACCTTTCAAGTAAATAAGAAAAAACGGGGATAGAAAAGATAAAAGAGAACTGCTTATTCACTACAGACATATGATTAGAGGAAAGTTGTGTGTCCTGGTGAGAGACTTTCTGGCCTCAGGCTGCCACCACTTCCTGACTGAGCTTTGATGAGTCAAGCACTACCATACCCATCCTCTCCTTCCTTTCAGTAATTTTTCACCTGCTTTTTCTTGTAATATATATAAAAACTCAAAGTACATTTGGATAGTAGCTGCACATACCAAAAACTTTTTTGCCTAATATTCCTTTTTCATGGCTTTGATGTGGAAAGGCTATACCAGTTCCCTTTCCTTTAATCTCCCTATCTGTAACTGCTTCATTTTTGTTGTAATTGTGCTGGCCCTGCTGAGGGACCTCGAGGGCTGTGTCCAGTTCTGGGCCCTCCCAGCCAGAGAGCCCTGGAGGGGCTGGAGCGTGTCCAGGGCGGGGAATGGAGCTGGGAAGGGGCTGGAGTGCCTGGAGTGGCTGAGGGAGCTGGAAAGGGGCTCAGCCTGGAGAAAAGGAGGCTCAGGGGCCCTTGTGGCTCTGCACAACTCCCTGACAGGAGGGGGCAGCCGGGGGGGTCGGGCTCTGCTCCCAGGGCACAGGGACAGGACAAGGGGAAACGGCCTCAGGCTGGGCCAGGGGAGGCTCAGGTTGGACACCAGCAGCAATTTCTCCATGGAAAGGGTGCTCAGGCCTTGGCAGGGGCTGCCCAGGGAGGTTTGGAGTCCCCATCCCTGGAGGTGTCCCAGGAAGGCCTGGACGTGGCACTCAGAGCTCTGGACTGGGGACAAGGTGGGCATCGGGCACAGCTGGGACTCCGTGGGCTGGGAGGGCTTTTCCAGCCTCAGTGATCCTGGGATTCTGTATTTATGAGATTTAAATTTCTGTAAGAAATTCTGTTGGAGGTAAACAAAATTTAAAAAGGCTGCAAGAAAGACAAGCAGGCAGCCTGATTCTGTTTTTCTGATGGAACAAAAGCTCAGATACAGGAAGTCTGCAGCCCCCACATTACTGTCACAGCACCTCCAAGACTTGCCGAACATTGACTCCTTCTGTCAAACTGCCACAGGTAAAACACCAGTTCCAATCATTGATGCACACACAGAATCAGCAGCTGTTGAGTAGAGCTGTGCTGTGAGAGATGTGGGAACACACAACATTTTCAACATTTCATATAGAGTTTTATTTTTCAGGTGCATGAAACCTATGGAACACAGTACAGAGGAGGCACAAGTTCCCCCTGTTTTCTGTCCCCAAAGGCTCCCAGCAACACAGAAACCTGTCTGGGATCCCATCCATGATCCCAGTTAAAAACAACATACTTAAACCTCAGCTATTCCTGCTAAAACAATGCAGTCCAACAGCAGCTGTTTTCTATGTCTCAAAGCCCAGGAAGACAGAGCCACTGTATCCCAAGGCTCTTCTCCTTTGGAAGGTACAGAGAAGTATTACAAAAAGGGCTCAATGTTCCCAGCATTCATGAAGTGGGATGAAAACCAGAATGTCTCATCTATCAGGCTCTGAACTACTTCAGAACCACTCCACAGAAAGTATTTCATGGGCACTGCTCCTTAATGGTATGTTTTTCTGCACTAAAAATGTCAACTCCAATTAGGCAATAAGTTACTTTTGGTGCTGGCTGAACTAGTTCCCTCATTTACCTTTATCTGACTATTTATCTCCTTAGGCTTGAAATAGTTCCAGTGCCCACACCAAAAGAAAACCAGGTGATGTTTGACTTGTGGTCCCATCATGGAGCTGGAATAGTGAACGGTCATATTTCACATTTCTGGCAAGAGCTCACCGATGTTCATTTGCTCTGGAACTTCACCTGAGCATGTACAAATCAGCCATACAAGGGCTGTTGCTGAATGGCAGATGATGGATTCCTCGTTGCATGTCTGAGCTGGCAGCAAGCAAATGAAGGCTGTGATTTAATGATGTTGCAGTTTCATTCTAAACAAGTGCAGCTGACTCTGCCTAGCATCTGGCTGAGCAGAAAATTCCCACCTTATTTTATAACATGGGCACAAGCTTAATGAAAATGAAGCCAAAATGGTGACTTGCACATTAGTGAAGCTGAATGATTAAGATAAGCCATAAGTGAAAGCAAACACGGAGCCACAGAACAGCTAAGCCGTGATATATCTCCCAGCAGCAATATAACTCAGGCATGATTTTGAAACAGACAGAAACTCTTGAGGCGGCAGCAAATAAATCAGAGAGGCTACAAGTTCAAAAGCTAACTGTGTACATATGATTCAAAGCCTGCCTGCTGTCAGGTATTGACAGGACACAGTATTTCTGCAATCATCTGGCCAAAGGGTTAACGGGATAAACAGTGACAAGCTCACACAGACACCACGAGGAGAAATATTGACTCCACTCTGGCCTCAGACGCTTGCCTGCAGCTCTCCTTGGCATCAGGAGTGGCTCCAGGCACGTGTCTGCTGTCAGCATTTCACTCCCAGACGTTCCCTATCAGGAAGCATTTCAAATCCATTTCCTTCATTACTATTCGGCCTTCCCTCTCAGCAGGCACTGCCAGATGCAGCAGCTTCCTCAAGCACTCCAGGAAGCTGCTGTCTTCACTTATTTATGCAATTATATTTGGCTGCTTTCTTTAGTATGCAAAGGAGGATGGTACCCAGGAAGACAACACAAATGGTTGTGTGTACTCAGCTGAACTCTGCAGGGTCCTCCAGAGCCACCCATGCACACCCAGGGTGCATTTGGACATTGATCCCTCACATGATCACACCTAGAGCCTGTGACAAGGGAGCAATGAACAGGTATGTGTCACATCACACGGCAGGTGGGCAACTGCCACCTGCTCACCAAGGCCCTGTGAGGTGAGAACCCAGAAATAAGGAATCCCAGTCTCTGGGATACCTGAGCCAGGAAACAGCTCTGCTTTTAACACTGGAGAAGGACAATGACTTCTCTGTACCACTTGTTAATGCTGATGCAGAAATACAGCTGTTGAGAGATGTTATCTGCTCCATAGTTTTCCCAGAGATCCTTGAGGAGGTTCCATAACTAAATACAGAGAATTCCTTTTCAGCAGGCCTGCAGCAGGGCGGTAGAAGGGAAATGACTTTCCCACCTTCTGAGAAGAAGTACACTTCACTGACAGGGCAGCACATGACCATGTTATGGTAGCAAGGGCTACTGCCCTGTTAGAACAAGATTCTGAAGCTGCAGATATTGACACAGAATTCAGGGAAGAAATCACATCCAACACAGTGATTCCTTTGCCAAAGTGCAAGTCAGCAAGGCATAATGCTGCTTAATGAAGCCAAGACAGGAGTGGGATTGCTAGTAAAGGAAAACAAAACCAAGAAAAGATACATTTGACAATGAGTTGTTTGTGCCTTCAAGTAAAGTATTGCCAGTATTCAAGGATCTCATGGGTTCAGTTAAATATTGCACCAACCTAGGTGTAGAAGTGGCACAGACTCACTTCAAATGAAAAAAAAACTCACAAAGAAAAAAAAAGTGCTAAAAAGATATAATCTTTCCTCCAAATATAATACATATGACATTTATTTTTATCTTAATTCAGTTCTTCATTTTCTCCAGTGATGTAGTGATTGTTAGTAGTTTATTATATCCTAAAGTCCATGTGGCTGCTTAACCAAATGCTGTGTGAAGCACCACTGTAAAGAGGGACACCTCGTGATTTCAGCTTACTCCTTCCCACTGGCAAAGTAATTTGGCAGAATGGCTTCTAATCACCCAGAAGCTGACATAAGAAAATTTATACTCTGATCCTCAGAAAGACACCCAAGCTTTTGAATAGGTGTTGTCTCAATACACAGAGAGGGAAGAGAACAATTTATAATAAACCCAACTTTCCAAAAACTGCTGAGAGGAAGAATTGTGGCAGGAAACTTTGGGATGAAGCTAAGTAATAAATGTAAAAAAAGCAATTGAAGCTAGAACTGCAGAAGAGAAAATAAAACACCTTCAAACACAGTAGAGGGGAATCCTATGCCTAAAGAAGTGAACATTCATTATAGATTCTTTAAAGATTTTCTTCTTTCTGTGGAAAAACAACACTGCAAAAGGTCATACGAGCCAAGAAACACTCTCCCTGTAGAAACAAGTGTGAATTTTAATAAATCAAGCTTTTATCTTGTTTCCAAAAGAGACAATTGTAATCATTTAGCATCAAATCCTGTCTAAAACGAGCCAATTTTGCCACTCATTCGAGCATCAAAAGTACAACTTGTTGTTGAACAAAGCCTGTCCTTAGAGAGAAATCCACACTTGATTGAAAGACTCCACGTGATGGAGAACCAACCACATTTCTCAGATAAGCTGCAACTGGTGGTTCAGCAAGGCCAAGGGCCAGGTCCTGCCCTGGGCTCAGCCCAAGCCCTGCAGCTCCAGGCTGGGGCAGAGGGGCTGGAAAGGGCCCGTGGGGAAAGGCCCTGGGGGTGCTGTGCCAGCGGCTGGACAGGAGCCCAGGGGTGCCCAGGGGGCACGAGGCCAATGGCCCTGGGCTGTGCCAGCCATGGGGTGGCCACAGGCCCAGGGCAGGGCCCGTCCCCTGTGCTGGCCCTGCTGAGGGACCTCGAGGGCTGTGTCCAGTTCTGGGCCCTCCCGGCCAGAGAGCCCTGGAGGGGCTGGAGCATGTCCAGGGCAGGGAACGGAGCTGGGAAGGGACTGGAGCCCCAGGAGCGGCTGAGGGAGCTGGGAAAGGGGCTCAGCCTGGAGAAAAGGAGGCTCAGGGGGGCCCTTGTGGCTCTGCACAACTCCCTGACAGGAGGGGGCAGCCGGGGGGGTCGGGCTCTGCTCCCAGGGCACAGGGACAGGACAAGGGGAAACGGCCTCAGGCTGGGCCAGGGGAGGCTCAGGTTGGACACCAGCAGCAATTTCTCCATGGAAAGGGTGCTCAGGCCTTGGCAGGGGCTGCCCAGGGAGGTTTGGAGTCCCCATCCCTGGAGGTGTCCCAGGAAGGCCTGGACGTGGCACTCAGAGCTCTGGACTGGGGACAAGGTGGGCATCGGGCACAGCTGGGACTCCGTGGGCTGGGAGGGCTTTTCCAGCCTCAGTGATTCTGTGATTCTCTTATTATTCTCATTGATAAAAAGATGTGTCTTACTGCCAGCCCAGTTGTCTGGATTTTGCTCCCAATCACCTTCTAGCATTATCTAACAAGCCTCTGTTATCAGAAGCCTCACCTGTGTACAGCGATGTGAGGCCCTGCATTATGTCTGGGGTTACAGGGTAAGGTGTAACCAAAAGTTTGTGTTCTACTACCACCTACATGAGCTGTTAAAAGGGGTGGAGCATTGTTCTTTATCTTCTCCATGACTCACCTGTGATAAATCCCTCTGGGGAAGCAGCAGCCTCCTTGAGGGTGCCATCTCTGCTCATGGGCCATCAAGGATTCCCCAGCATGACTCCTAAAATTACATCATCCCATCTGGGACTTGGGACACCACGATACCACCACTGGCTTCGCCAAGGACAAGAGCTCTCAATAACCACCACTGGACCACCAGAACTTTCTACAGGATCACTGCTTCTGAAACATAGAATTTTTAACATTGAAACATTAGAATTTTAGTTAAAGGTTAGCTTTGCTGAAATTAGTTAAAATAGATTTAATAAGCAAGCCCAGCTGGGGTTAGGAAAATTAATGGTTAGCTAGAGAGTCAGGCCTGGAATAAGTTCTTAGGATTTAAGTAACTGGTTGCTTGCTACTTTATATTTGTTCAGCTGTGCTTGTGCTTATGAAAGAGGCAATATTGATTAAGAGATCTAAAGAAATGGAGACAATTACTAATTTTTCATTTGAAAACCTATTCAGAAAGGGTGAAGGGAGGGACTGGAGGTCCTCCAAGAGCAATATGTATTGTCAAAAACCAGAAAGGTAGAAAGGTCAAAACGAGGTAGATGAGGGTTACTTCATCATCGCCAACACCTCCTCAAATCACAAGACCACCAACCCATTTCAAGGAACTGACTATGCATGCTTAATGATTTTTGTAGCTAATTACCATATGAAGCGGGGAGTGGGAGGTGTTAATGTTATGAATATGGATTTGTATTTTGAATATTTTAAACCTTTGTAGATAAATAGACCTTGTAGTGTTTACACTGTGTATTAAGGAGCGATCCCACGCAGCCGCCCGGCCGAAATAAACACAGACTTTCTAACTCTGTTAGAGGGTCTTTGTCCGTCTCAGTAGGGTATCGATATTAGGTCAATGCCCATATTTTAATAAATCACTTCGACAAGACCACATCCATCACTCCAACGGGACCGCAACCACCGTTTAATCAGACTGCTCCCACCACCCTGACCAACAGGGTGTCAGGTCGTATTCTGACTTTGTCGTTTTAAGCCTGTGTTTCTGTACTATTGCCTTTATTGGAATTTTTCCTATTAAATTGTAGCTCTGACTTGGAATCTCTCACAAGATATTTGTGTGAAGTTAATTCTTCATGCTGGTTTGCTTTCAGAATAGTACACATTACTTCAGTATTCACTTTGGGTGAACTTCATAGCTTGAGTTTCTTGAGCATTCACTCATTCTGGCAGGCCTTTTCAAAGTATGTATTTTAAAATAAAACAACTTATTTCAGCAACAGCATCACAAACACTTGCTCAAAAACAATACCCCCTTGCTCTTTCTGCAGGCTATTTCCTGTGTTTAAGGATCTTATCTTGTCAGTCAGGTATTGCAACTGAATGCTGATGTTTAGTTAAAACTAATTTCCAAACAATCCCCCATTTTGAAAAAAACTCCAACTTTTTTGTCTTAGATATATGGCCAAGAAATCGTTTTAGATTTTTGAACAACCTGCAAAGGAGCTCAGTGATTTAACACTGGTATCAAATGAGTGAAACCCAAAGAAAATGAGATGCTCCATTTTTAGAACAGACTCTAAGAGCCAGACTGCAAAATCTTCTCCCAAGGAGGATCCAAAACCGCTGAGCACTAGACAGAAGGCACCTACACCATGTCAGGCACTGCTTCAGCACAGGTGCCTCCACGTGTTCTGATCCAGAGCCCAGAAGTCTTTCTGAAAACTTCTGTTCCAAAATACTGTGCTGTGATCTGGGTTCTCACCTGGAGAAGTCTATAGAAAAGTACTAGGACAGAGCATTGGATTCCAGCAACTATATCCAGGTTGACTACTGAGTTTACCACACAGGTGTACCAGGAGTGCTATCTGGAAGACATGACTGCTTCTCCTGCTCTCTTATCCCTGCTTTGCAGGTAGAAGCCCCACCCAGAATCTCCTCATGGTCCCTGGGACAGGATTTTGGCTCTGGCTGTCCATGCTGAGCACCTTTGCCCCACAGGAATTGCTCTGTACTACCTGTAACTTCCAAACAAGCAGGACAGAGGGCTTTCAATTCCCTTAGACTGAGGAAGGGAAGATTAAATGTATGTTTTTAAGGAAAGATTTATAGTCAGAGTGACACATGTTAACTTACTCTAGGTAACATCTATTCAGTTACATGTCACTAAAACCCAAATAGATTTGCATACCCAGAGCCTTGCAGGATTTTCGTTGTAACTAAAAAGATCAAATGTAACACAAGAACACAAAAACATGATAAAATAAGAGACAAAAAAAGACATCCTCCTTAATTAGGAACTGTCCTGTATGTAGAAGCTGACCAGAGGCTGAATTGAGCCCTTGAATTCAGTCCTCAAATTTCTCCTAATAATTATTTTCATTAACTATCATGGCTGAAGAGGAGTGCTACTTAAATCTAGTATGACACAAACTCAGAGGTCATCCGTAGAAAATATTCTAAGGAATATTTTGGAAGTACTGGAAATCTTTGCTGTTGCAAGGAAATAGGATGAAATCTAGTAGAAAAAAACCCAGCTCCTTAGGACTATAGAATTTCATAGCAAGGTAAATTATTTTGAAAAAAAATGAGAGTTCATCAATTGCAAACACTGAAGTGGAATGAGATTTTTTTTTTTTTAAATTATGGTAAATATTTCTTTATTTCCACTTGTTTCCAGTTAATGAAAATTCACTGTTAAATATTCTCACAGATATACACCAAAAAGAAGTAAGTACTGAAATGAGGAACTGAACCTTCTCAGAGCTCTGCATAACACCCAGTTTAAGTATAATGCATATTTTAAAAGGTAACAAAATTGCAAAGGGCATATTCTCTCAGAAATATTATAATAGTATATCTTTAACCACTATTCATCCAGCCCTTGAATCATTTCATTTCTTCCCAAAGATAACAGTTATTTTGGTCTGTTTGACAGCATTACCTATGGACAAAGAGCACACCCCGTTGAACCCAATCTTACCAGTGCTTCAGCTGCCTTCCTAATAATCTACATTTTGATATTCTTTTATTTTTAACTCTCTGGTCACACAGGCACTGCAATATTCTTCATGTAGAAAGTAAAATTGTACTGATATACTCGGAAAATAATAAGTAAGCTGAATGCTCAACAGGGCTTTTATTTTTTAACAAACTGAGAGCAATGATCTCTTGCAGTGTTCTTGTTACTTTAATCACTCAAATGTTTTGTTTTAAATATGATTTTAAAACTATTGTGTTATTCTGTGACTGATCCAATGCAACTGCAAATACACTAAGCTGATGAAAAATACTCTGTAATTCTGAAGTAGTTGTTTCTTTTTTGTATTGCTCAATCCAGCTTCTTTCACAGAAATATCAGAAGTACTGTTGCTCTCTTAATGGGCTATAGATATTAATGAAGTTTGGGTAATAGGAAAAAACCCAGGTTTTTTCTCTAATCTGTTAAAAGTAATTTGAAGGTATTATTTCCTTGTTAAAAATTGAAACACTAAACTGAAATTATGCAAATTTTAATACAATTTAAGAGTAAGAGGACAGAAGAGTCAACCCAGTACAGCAGTTGTTCTTTACCTCAACAGTTTCTTCTGTTTTCTTAAATAATTTTAATAATTGGCCTTTTTAACCAGTTTTCCTATGGATCACACCCTGGCTATGAATGCAAGCTTTAAAGAGCATGTGTTTTAAATAATAACATCTAATTTTTTTTTCCACTTAGACAGGAAAAACTGCAAAATCCCCAGATTTTGAAAAATTAAATCATTTTAGGAACAATAAGGCTCCTTCTGCCAGTCTTGCTGCAGAGACTGTAACATCACAATACAACTTGCACTCTACTAACTTTAGCTGAAGCAGAGGATGAGCACCCCCAGCCCTTTGGCATGCTGGCACAATCTGGCAGCACATGGAAAACATTATTGAAATCACTCAGCTGTGTATGAAATAATTAGAAGCTAAATACTGTTTGCAGAAATCACTGGGGAAATACTTTCTGTAATGGATAAAGTCAATAAAATGGAACTGTTCAGGGAAAATTTCTGACCAGAAAAGAAAAATAAACAGGTCAAAGAAATCACTAGCAAAGAACTATTTATCGGTTGGATTCATCACAAAAGGAAAAGAACAGCAATTACATCATTTGCTGCTCCAGGAGACGAAACACACACATGACCTGGAATGTTTTAGCTAATAGATTACACCTATTACAATGCATTAGAATAATAAAAAAAAGAGATAATTGTTAATCCCATTTCTGCAAACATTTAAATGTTCGACCCTAATAAAAGGAGCTAATTAGATTACAATGATAAATGCAAATCTCTTCAAAATAGCTGCAAGCAAACACATGTGCCTCGATGGTTTCCAACGAGAATTGACAAGTGGGAAGCAGATGGCAGTGTGAAAGACTCCAGTTCTCCTGGAGCCATGAGCTAGGAAAGCTCTCAGAGGTTCATGTCTCAGCTTTGGCAAGCTCAGAAAACATCTTTCATTGGCAATCACCTGAGCAAAGATTACCACAGGGGTGAGTGAGGACAGAGACAAACACTGCTAAACCACCAACAGGAATTTTTCATGTAGACCTAACCCCATAAAATGTGGGGAAAAAGGAAGACAAAGCTAAAAAATTGATAATGAATAATACCCAGAACCACAGGGTAATATGAGGCAATGCATCTTAAGATAACTCAGGCTTGAATGAGCAATTTTTACCTGGAAATTACAGCTACCAGGCCATGTAGCCTTGTACTTTACCAAGATAACAAATAAAGCCAGAAAAGGAAGGTGCAAACATTGTGGGTCATGAGAAGGGGTCCTGGAACACCTCTACTAATCCAGGGCACTGCAGGAGGGCTTCAGCCGTGCTCACCAGGGGTTCAAGGTGTTTGACCAGTTCCAATTCGGTAGCTTTCAACCTATTCTAGATCAGAGCGTCTCCTGCTTGATCCTTTCCCATCCCTCAGGTTTTGCTGCTCACATTTTGCCTTTCTAAACACCTCCCAAGGCCTCAGCCCCTGGGGACCTGCAGAGACTAATTAGAAAGGAAAGGTGAGCACTCTCAATCCTGCCACAAGCTGACTTCAGCTACCCTGTGCCTACTTTTTCTCTTCCCCCTTTGGTTAAAAACCTGTACATCTGTTCAAGTTTCCATCCATTAGTTGGAAAATTGAGCAGTTAATGCAAACAACATCTGTGGACAATGATTTATCAAACACTGTTATAGGAACCAAAGTGTAAATTGAAGTCAACTTCAAGAGCTGGAGGCTTAATATATCTTCAGGAAAAAAAAGAAGAAAATAAAAAGTTAGAGAGAATGACTCTTCACAGAACCTAACCCTCCTGGCAATTAGAAATGGGAAGATATTTATAAGTATGATGAAGAACAAAGAAGAAACCATTACAGCAGCGATTAAAGTGGATCATTTCAGAAAAGTAGTTTTATTTTAATCTCTGCAGAACGACATACTCGTTTAAGAAATACACAGTCAATGATCCGACTTTGTACATGCCACTGAACTTAAGCTGTGTGATACAAATCCTGTAGGTACTCAATATTTAAAAGTAGTTTTGAGGAAAAAATAAATTACTGGAGAACAATGATGCCTCTTGTAATCAAGGTAACTAAAGGTGATTTTGTATTATCTTGATTAAACAACTATTTTGCAGACTGTTGACAAGTTTCATTAAGAGCAAATTATATTTTCTCTCCTGCAAAATTAAGAGAGCATTAGAGGGGATTACCAGTCCTCACTGATTTTATCAAGGATTATATCAATATTTGATTTTTTTTATCAGTAAACCTCTCATGCAAAATACTGAAGATCTTTTACACTGATCTGCTTTCAAGAAACAATGAAAGCAGCTAAAATATGCCAACAGTAAATACTTATGGCACTAAATAACCTTTAGTTTTGATGGTAAATATAACAGTTTATCAGGTGACAGCTGAAAGATTCCTTCCCCTGCACTGTCCCATTTCCATGCTCCTGTGAGGTTCCTTACCACAGAAAGCCGGGAATTTATATACTCCTGTCCAATAACCATGTGACTATGGGGGATGTGATCAACAGGAAAATAACAAGAGGATTACAACTTTGTCTCCACCAAAAGAAAAAAAGAAGTAGTGAATAATTTATTAATTCAATCTACAAAAGTTCCTGGCTTTTAGGGGAGTTGAAGATTTTGGTTATTACTCCCAGAGTTCTGCGTGCTAGTCACATAATTTTTACAATATTTTTGTGACATAGCTCACGAGTTTGAGAGCTTCAGACCAACCAATTTGGACACTAATTCCTACACATCCCTATTTAACCAAAATGTCTTTTTTCCCCATTTGAATCAAGTACTTGATTCAAATTAATTTTTGTAACTCCTTTCTTTGAACTCTGATAGAGGCATTGGAAATGCAAGCCAGAAGTACCCCCATCACCTTCTTGTTCCTTACAGACACATAAATTAACCCTTCTCCTCATAACATGCACATTGTTGCTCATTCTGTCCCAGTGTTTTCTTCTAAATTAAGACTAAACTGGATAACTTATCACAAGCCCTTCATTTTCCTGGTGCCACCATAAAGACTTTAATATCTTTACACACATGCATGGAGGGAGCTCTAAGTGCAGTATTATTCAGACAAGAACAAAAGTAGAACTCTGCCTTTAAATTGAGATCCAAACATTTTTTATCCATTTGAATAGAGCAGGAAGACTCCCACTCCCTAGCAGACATATCAGGTACATTATTACAGGGCAATTTAAGGAGCAAAGGTTTCTGTGAAGCATTCAGCAAAATAAGGATTTGGTCATGCCCAAACTGAGCTCATGCACAGTGAATTTTAGGTGACAAAAAACAAATAGTCAGTGCTAGGTACAAAAATCAGCAGTGTCATGTCAGGTGTTCCTTTTATCCATTGTACTGGGGCTGATTTCTTCTGTCTCAGGTGAAAGGACGAGAAGAAATGGCCTTAAGTTGCACCAGGAGAAATTCAGGGTAGATACTAGAAACAATTTTTACTTGAAATAATGGTCAGGGATTGGAATAAGTTGCCCAGGGAGGTGGTGAAGTCACCATCTCTGGAAGTGTTCAAGAGGCATCTGGATGTGGGTTTCAGGACATGGTTTAGGGGTGATGATTGTGATGCTGGGGAAATGACTGGACTGGATCATCTTGAAGGTCTCCTCCAACCATGATGACCCTGATTCCGTGTGACACAGGTTTGAGGATGGGCTCAAGAGCAGGTTGTGAAGCTGTGAGAGACTGGAAAGACTGATGCCTTGAAACATTTTGGGGTGAATGTGTGTGGGGGAAGGGGCAGGCCAGGCCTTGCCCTGGTGAGGCAGTGCCCTGCCCTGTAACCCCCAGCCCCCTAGAGCCTGTATCCCAGCCTGGCAGAGCTGCCAGCCCCTGGCACACCGGAGGTAATGCCCCACACTCCACCCCTGGAGCCCTAACCCAGCTCCTGAATGGCCAAATGACTGGAAGTCCCATGTGGGGGGAGGGCCCAGCAAAGCCAAGGAATATTTAGGGCCAAACACGAGGCAATCAGATGTCGACCCTACCTCCTCTTGGAACTTCTGTTAGCTGAGCACTGCTGGAACCCAGGAGCTGGGAACTTATGTGTCCTTTGCTATATCTTTTCTGTCTTTTTCTTCTTCTAATTCTGTCTTCTCAGAATTTTTTGAGTCACTTAAAATTGAATGGGCTTACAGTTTGCCAAGTCGGATGGGGCAAGTTAATGCTTTGAGAAGTGTTTTATGTTGATTGAATGTTGCACTAAACCTTTTGCAAAAGTTCCCTGATTTTTTTGAAGTTGCCAGTAAAGTTCTTTCTGTTGTTTTGACCTCTTGAGGATGTCTTGTGGGTATTTCTCCTGTCTAACCCAGGGTGTATGAACAGCCATAAGCACTTTTAAAAGCCCTGTTGAGCGAGTTGTTTGGGGCCTCACAGAAGCACACACAGTGGAGCCAGTACAGGCCACTGTGGAGCTGGCACAGGGCTGGGTGGGAGGCACAACCCCCCAGAAGGGAGCACTGGGCTCCAAGCCAACATCACATATCACCAGTTACCCCATCCTTCTGAAGGGCAGCAGCTCACAGCTCCCAGTAGCTTCCACCAGCACACTGCACCTCTCACTTAGGTTTAATTAACATCCAGCCCCTGCCTCTGGAAAGCTGCCAGGCTGAGCACAGAGCAGTTCGCTTCCTTCAGGCTTCTCTCTGTAGCAGGTGAGCTGCCAAGGCAGGTATTTGCACAGCGTCAGAGTGAGCTGCATGTAAATCCCCCAGCTTCAGAAAAACCATACAGTGTTTGATTTGGCCTTTAGATGCACACCCGAGGATAACAGAGGCTGCAGTAACTTCTGGGAAGTAACACCAAAGTGAGGCAACTGATAAACAGAATCCAGACAAAAATACACTGTTCAACAGGACACGTGATCGTTGTAACAGAGAAGCCTGAACAGAGTCTTCTGGCAAAGAAAGAAGAATTTTTGCCAAAAAAAGGGAATTTTTGATGAATTTATGCTGAGAAAGATAATACATTATGAAACCCATCTCCCTGGGGAAGAGTCTTAGTCTTTTATCCTATTTTGTACATTTCTACAAATTCATAGAATCATGGAATGGTTTAGGTTGGAAAGAACCTTAAAGCTCATCTTGTTTCACACTTGGCATGGACAGGGACACCTCCCACCATCCCAGATTGCTCCAAACCCCATCTGACCTGGCCATGGACACTTCCAGGGATCCAGGGGCAGCCACAACTTCTCTGGGCACCCTGTGCCAGGGCCTCACCCCCCTTCCAGAGAACAATTCCTTCCTAATATCCCATCTAACCCTGCCCTCTGGCAGTGGGAAGCCGTTCCTACTTGTCCTGGCACACTAGACCCTTCCAAAACATCTTTCTCCATGTCCTGGTTTAAAGGACAGGTGTCTGCCAAGGAAGGCAGGAGCCTCCCTTGGAATGGAATGTGACCCCCTTTCCTCCAAATTATTATAACTTCAAAATTAAGGGGCTTTCAGGCAGCGATACGAGAAAAGGAATGACAGTTCTTCACTAGTACTTGTATGTATAACAACACAAACAAACAACCCCGGCAGCACCAACACCCAGAGCCAGACCCCAGCGCCGCCTTCTCTCGCTGCAGGCACTCTCCCTGTGGTGCAGTTCCGCTCACGGCCGCCAGGGGCGCTGCGGGCTCCTGGCTGGGCAGGGCAGGTGCGATGATTCCTCCACGCCTGCAGGGGGCGCTGTGGCAGCCGCGTCTCCCTCATGCGGTGATGGCGGCACAGCCGGCGGGAAGTGATGGGAAAGGGGCTGCTTTACACACCCACAGGGCAGCCAGGCCCAGTGCCCCTCTGTTATAAATGACTCAGACTTCAAGCGGGAATGAGTTATAGAAGTTATTATTGGGAACAAAAAATCAGCAAAGCAAAAGGGACAGCGCTGGGCACATGGTGGAATGCCAGGGGAGTGCCCAAAATATGGTGGTTCTGCCTTTTATACTCATGGTATTGCATCAGCCATATACACATTCATTTTTGGTTTTACATAGTCCCACCCTAAGCCACTCCTTCTGGCGCTGGCGTAGTGTCATCACTGTGATCGTTGGGATCCTCATTGGGTGAAGCCCTCTCCTCCCAGGGTTGCATCCCAAAAGTTTGGCCAGCAACAGCCCGTCCCATGCCAACTCACAAACCCACACCACAGCCCCCAAAACCACATTATCCCGGTGAAAGCCAACCTCACAACCAGGCTATCACCATAACACCAACCACCTCACAACATGCCAAAGCCAACATCACAACATCTAACATTGAATCGTACAACACTTTGTGAAAGCTGATTCCCACTAACTTGTTTCTCACACCTCCAAATAGCGAAATGAGCTGTAGCAGGAACCTCAGAGCAGTGGCTGGAACAGCAGAGACGAGCAGACGCCCAGGGATGGCGAATCTAAGTGTAGCACTAAGGCCCAGTCGGTGGCAGAGGCAGAAGAGGCAGGGGGTCCCAGCAGACACGGGGTTTTGGGTTAAAGTGGAGCAAAAAACCTGATGCAGCAGCAGGAAACAGTGGGGCTGTGCACTGGCAGCCAGGATGCCAAAAACAGCCGGGAGACGCTCCCTTGGTGGGGGGAGAGAGTCAGGGTCCTGGGATTTTCCCCTGAGGCATCCAAGGAGGTGGTGAGGGTCCTTTCCAGTGAGATTGGGTGTTGAAAAGGTCCCAGTTCAACAAGCAAAGGCTCACCCATTTTAGGAGAATCAGTAAAATATGGAAATCCATGGTGGCAGCAAATTCTTCCCACAGCAACTGCAGCCTGGCCGTCTCCCCTCCAATCCGAGAGTGAGAGAGAGCAAGGTGCTGTGCCCAGCCCCTCACCCCCAGCCAAAATCTTGCATATCTCTGCACTTCCCAAGAGAAAGCCCCTGAGCTAAGAGACTACAGCCAGCTGCATCCTTCCCTCTCCTCCTTCTCTCAGCCACAACTTTTGTGTCTCTTAAGTATAGCCCTTACCATCTCTTAGGCAACAAATGGGAGAAAATTCCCTGAGAGAAAGAAAAAAAAAGGAAAAATCCTAACCTCCAACACTCCATCTTTCCTGTCAGCTCCTTTAGGCAGGACAACTGCAGAACTCCTACAGAAGCAATCCCTGGAACAAAGCACCAACCCCTATCAGCTACTGACTCACAAGAAACATAAAACACCATTTTTCCCAGTGCAGAAGAACCCCAGAGACACAACAAGGAGCTGTGTTGTAATACATTTGAACAATGACAATGTGCCCCAGCCAAAATCACCTGTAGTTACGCTTATCAAAGCCCTCAAGAATTCGTCAAGGCCACTGAAATGTAAGCTGTGCTAAATTGGGAAAGGAAAAGCTGAAAAACAGAATACCAAGACAGCAAGAAATAGATAAAGAAAGACTGTGCTGCACTAAATCAAGAACCAATTATATTTTCTGAAAAGTGCATGCAGAGCGCGTGGACAAGCTAGAGGGACCAATCATGTAATGTGTGATCGCGTGTACAGCACTTGTAAAAGTATCAATAAGAGTGTTTTGTAAACAATAAATGGCTTCTGCGAAATCACATTGATTTGTTGTTCAGAAATCCTGAGCTCCCACAGAGCTGCTCCAGCATCCCTTCCTCTCTGTCACAAACAGTCCCAGGCAGACCCTTGGGGACACATGTTCAAGTGTTGGTGAGTGTTAGGGAATTACACTGATGTAAGAATGAATGAGAACAAAGGAAATAAATCTGTTTTGAAATTCTGTAAAATAAAATTACTTTCTCTTAAGTTCACACATTTAGTTTAGTCATGAAAACTTTCTAAAAGAACCACTAGGTTTTATTTATCAAAGAGCAAGCAACTAAAATTTTTTATTACCTTTGAGACTTGCAAGAAGCTGATAAACATTTACATTTACTGTAAAAAATTAAGTTTCTGAGTCAACAGTGTATTATATATTTGTCTTAATTGCACTGATTTTAGCCTCCTTAAATTCTGCCTAATTTTTTAACTTGGACTTTTATTTGTTGCAGAGTTTCTCATAAAAATCTGCAAACGAATTACAAACTGCGGTTAATGAGCTATGCATAAACCTTCTCTTTTTCTTTATCATTCTTACCATCTGCTTTGGCTGTTTTATTATCAGCCTGTAAGCCAGTAATCTATCTACTTTATTTCCTATCTCACTCGGAAAAAAATTACGAAATCCACAAGAGTTTTCAAACTCCCTGTTTTCCCTGAGTTTTCTCCCAGTGGTGCCTTATGGTCCAGTCTGCCTCATGCTCCCATTTTCTCCACTGCCAAACTGAGACTTCCAGTTCCATTAAAAAAACCCTTTGGACTTCCAACACACCCCAGACAGGACAGCAATTCCAAGATCAGATCAATCTCTTTTACCCTTCTTCCCCTTTGCAAATAAGCAAAAATACTTCTTTCCCTCCCCACCATTCGTATTGCAAACTTTACTGACTACAGATTTGATGTAAAATACAACTATGGATTTGCAGGAAAAAAAATGGAGTGTTTGTGTCTTGTCTATCCGCATTTGAGTATTTCAGCACAGCCTTTTCTCTGTGCACTACAGTTTAATATGCTCTTTGATAGAGGTATTCCTTCCCTTCCAGTTAGGGCCAGCAAAATTCTGAACATCTGTATTTTGACATGTTCCATCACACAAGTATCATTGGAACATCAATTAAATTCCCTCATTTTGTCCAAAAATATAATTAAAAACTTTAATTATTCTCTTCTGAGCTAGGTCAGTAATGCATATGAATAGGACAAGGATAAGAAACAGGACCAAGTTCTTTAAAAATCAGTAAAAAACCCCTTAAATTCAGTGCTCTGTGGAATACAACCATCACTAAGCAGATTAAGGAAAAGTTTCATCATGGTCTCTCCTTTAAGATTTAGCCATTATTTTCAGAACTGGCAGTTGGGTAGCATTTGTTCTCTATAATAGAATGACGGAGTTGAGAAGTTGGAAAAGCCAGCAGCAAGAATGAGGCTTTATTTAATGAGGGTGAATTTGTGAGAAATGATCCCAAAGTGAGCAACAGTTAACCTCTAAGCTGAAAAACAGCTTTTGAATCCTTTGCAGATTTCCTACCAGAGCTGCTGTTCTAGTGCCAAGCTCTACAGGGACTTTAATCCATTTTGCACTCAAAAAGGGGCATGGGAGTGCAATTATTACAGTTTCAAATGCAAGCTCAGGGGACCTTAGCCTGGTGCTGAAAACTGATACTGAACTGAGCAAAAAAGACAAAAAAAAAGCTTGGACAGGCATTCTGAGGTGTCATGACTGTCTTGAGCATGCTGTGTACAAAAGGCACCTGGTGCAGTCTGTTACGAGGTCACGTATTTCTTAGCCTTCACCAGCTGTGTTTTCTCACTTCCTTGTGCTCTCACATACATTATAGCACTTCAACAAGAACCAGGACACCAGCAAGCCTGGCTGTTTCCCATGTTTTCTGATTTACTATTTGTTTTATAAACCAAAACAAGCCTAACTGAACAGTTTGGGGTTTTTTAGTTTATTCTCAGTAAATTTCTGTGATAAGAAGAACCTCATCTTCCCAAGTATAGAAACTTGCCAAAACAGAGAGAAGAGTGCAGATACCTGCTCCAAACCACTTTGAAGTCCACAGCAACACCGTGGGAAACATTCATCTCTCCTAACTGCAATGATTTAAAACTTGTTGGTTGCAGAGACCTCTACAATCCAAAACAATTCTGTTTCCAAGTACAATTCATCACTCTGTGCATGCATTGATCTCTCCCTGCTGACTACAAACAGGACCCAGATGGGCAGTTTAGGTCAGGGAGCCAGCTTTTAAAACTGCTGTGGTTAAGTATGATCCATTGCTAATGACTGGGACAGAATGGATTCCAACAGAAAGTTAAGGCAGGCAGGATAAAACTTCCAAGTACAATTCATCACTCTGTGCATGCATTCCCACTGTGGCCAAGAAGGGCTTTGGTTTCTGCATCTCCAGTCCCACCCCTCAGGCAGGAAAGATTGTCACTCTTTGTCACAGACAAGCTTTCACTTAACAGAGTCCTAAAGCAGCATGCCAGTTCAGGGAAGAACAAACACAAAATAGGTCAATTTTTAGGAAGGTCAATTAATACACAGGTTGACTCTTTTCTTCTAGAGCCACTAACACCTCCTACGTTTCTCTTCTAATTAATCTACATTTGTACCATGTGGAGTGAAACATGGTTTGTAAACAAGGCACCAGAACACCAGGCAGGTGTTGTGACACGTGGGCAGGTCACACACCCAAATTCACACTGCAAAGGCCCTTAGTGCAACAATACCAGTGTATTCTTCTCATGCCAAGTAAGTTGTAATTTAGTAGTAAGAGTACAATGCTTAGGGCTACAATGCGTAGGGCTAATTAGCCCTGACTGGTCTCAATAATTAGCTGTGGGCCAGAAGACGATAAGGCCCTTTCCCAGTCTTTCCCAGAAGAATGCAGGTTGGTGTAATTCCTGTGTTACAGTACTTGGGTTCACAGAATAGCAGGAAACCAGGAAGCAGCGTTGCCTTTCAGTTTCCACACACCATGTCCACAAAAATACTTAAGGGATAATGGCAAAGGGCAACTCTTAAGAAATCAGCAGTCATAGACACCACCCATGTCTTTGCTAGGCTTCGGCTCAAGAGAGAGTTTAAGCTCTGATTAAGCATAGAGCGCACCCTCAAAGCTATTGGCCGTTACAGAATCTACAATTGATACACTTGTCTGTCCTTACCTCCCTTTTGTCCAGTTTCTGAGGTCTGTTGTTGACTAAACTCGGGCAGGAATAAAGCTGTCACTCCTGTGATCTCGCTTGACACAGGTTCTCCCTTGCTCGCTGTTCCAGGCTGCAGTTCCGCACTGCTTTTCCCTCTAGGCCACTTAACTTGCTTCCATCCAGCTCAGCTAAAAGCACAACTGCTTAACTGCAGAAAACTTTAAAAGAATTGGAAGCAGTTCAGAAGCAATCTTTCTGCCATAAAATTTCTGGTAGCAACTCAGAGTTTAAAAAGTTCTCCCTTGTCTAGAGATATATATATATATATGTATATACACCTGCACATATACATACACATACATGCATTCACCTATATACATACACCTTTATAAACATACATATATGTATGTATCTATATATATACACACTATATATATATATAAATATAGGGCATCTAGATTACCATTTCAGTTCATACAGGATTGTGGTTTGAGGAGAATCCCCTCAGTTCCCCCTCACCACCCTCAGATCACCGGAGGGAGAGATCTCAGAACACACAAACAGACACATTTTGAAGGAACTTAAACCAAGCGTGCTTCATCTGCTGCTGATGCCAATTCAGTTCAAGGGCCCAGAGCCCTATTTTGGTAGACCAAAATAACCTCCTCAAAACAGATCTAATCCTGTGACACCCTCCCACATGCCAGGATGGACACAGTCCTATCTGTGTTCCTGGCCTGGGAGTCCCTCTCCTCCCAAAATCTTGCCGCCTTTAAAAGGAAGGAGGCCATTCAAATGCTGTCCTCTTTCCCCTGGAGAAAGGTGAGAAGTTATCTACTCCCCTGTACTACATTACAGGCTATGAAATATTAGCCTTTATTATTTTCCTCCCCAGGAACACACTTATGCAGAGCTTTTGGGGAAGAAATGAGGCTGTGTTCCCCTGACTGAAATAATTCCTTTCAGTGGACCTCCAGCACTGGCAGCCAGCCCAGCTGCAACCAGGAAAAATCAAGGACCAAGACTCCAGTTTCATAGTTTCAGCTGTGGATATTGGTGTCCACTCATCCAAAGGAGTGGCTGATTCTCAAAAATGATTGCTCCAAGCTGAATAAGAACTTGGCAAGGTCTAAAATGACAGAACTAAGAAAATTCATGATGTTAAACATACTGCTTTTAATATTTACCCCCTTAACACAAAAAAAATTTCCAAACCAACAGAAATTTTTAATGTATTAGATGCCCTAGCAACCATGTGAAGCTAATATTTAACCTCTCTGGTCTTGATTCACAGAGTCATAATTGTGTTAAATGCAATGCCCTTTGATTCAATTACTGTACGATCCATTACTGTAATGGAAAAGGTATTCTAACTACTTTTTAAAATTTTTTTAAAAATTTGTATTTTTAATTAATGAGAGACTTGAAAATTCACAAACAGAAGAATTAACTTCTGCTTTGCTTGAGCTATTAAGATAATTGTATAAAAATATCACATCACACTATAGATCTGGTCCTTATGACTCTGCTAAAAATGATGTTTAAAGTACTAAACACACACATTTGCATATTAAGAGAATTCATCATCCAATTGGACAAACTAAAGGCCTGTCTCTTACCAAGGATAAACAAAAACTGTGGCACACAGTAAAAGAGCTCAGCACAGCTGATGAGGAGAGCAGTATTTTGTGGCACTGCTGCTGTAGCCTGTGCCTGGCAGCAGAGCACCGGTGGCACATCAGGTCCTCGAAGGAGCTATTTCTGATCACCAGCTACAAGGGAACAGCAGATTACCAGTTCCTGCATAAATATTTAGACACAGAGAAGAACAACTCATAAAATGGCTCTTTAGAATGATTCAGCTTTTTTTTGATTTAACTGAATTGTGAACATGTGCCCCCCTGTTCCAACTGTATTTCAGACTGATGCTGCTGGAAGACTTTGTAACATTTACTTCTTGCAAGGATATGAGTCCCACTGCAGTTTACTGCATGTTCTGCTTCTCCACAACCCAAAGGAGGATTGTTTCTCAAACCAAGGTTACCTTTGGGCTAAAATGCCCCTTCTGAGTGGGGGCTTTTTATCACAGAAGCTCAATACAACCCATATTAATTCTTGAAAATCATCTCTCCTGATACAGATCCTGAAAGTACTCTGGGGAATTGCAAAACCAAAGTAGCTTCAAACCACCTAGAAGGCTTTATAATATTTTCAGGAAGTATTTCTGATTAAAACAAAGATTTAAAAATGCAAATTCTTGAGGAAAATAATTCTGTGCAGTACACAAGGTTGAAAATAATTTTGTGAAGCATGGCAGCTTAGTTTTACAGAATCTCCCATGTGGGACCAAGTACTCCCCAGTGTAAGTCACTAAGTTCCATGCCATGATTTTACTTTAAAATATACAATTTATCTGTTCAAAATGAGTTGAACAGTTCAACCAGAAAACATAGTGGTTAAAAATCTAATATAGACATTCATTGAGCTAAGGCAAGTACTGCTGCCATCACAGAGTGACCTATCCCTCTAAAAACCATCAGTGTTTCCACCATTTTAAGGGAAGGGACATCGGGAAGCTTTGTGTAAAGAATATTCACTCTAAAACTCTCTTAAATTCAAGAAGAGAATTGAAAGGCTCAAAAAATCAGAAAGCAAAAAAAAAAATTCCATAGCTGTGGTATGAGTGTTCAGTGCTGAAGGTTGACAATAATAATTTTAGAAGCTAAATCAGAAGCGAAACATTTATCATCAATAAAATACTTGTAGATACTCTCCAACTTCATTCATATGCCTGAAGAAGTGGAAGAAAAAAAAAAAAGAACAAAGAAGAGAGGACTATGGGTTAATTAGGTATTTAAAACAAGAAATAGGAGTTCACACTTGTATTCTCTAGATTCTTTTATATATTACAATACATGGTGTATCACAGCTCTGGGTCTCCAGTGCTGACATTTTCCCTATGACTTAACACTTTAAAATTGATTCTGGCAAGTTTGCCAACAAGGGGAAATAACCCAACAAATCGAATGTCACTGATCAAACTTGATAACAAAAGAGTTTGAGTTCCTTTAACACACCACTGGAACTCAGCTGCCCCAGCAAAAAGGAGTAGCACTTGAAAATAAGGTTTTGCTTCAGTAGGGGTATGAGTCAGGCCTGTTAAGCAGTGACACAGATTTTAGACTTTATGCCTTCGCATCAATGACAGCAATTTGTGCACTCTTCTGTTTCAAACAGAGCCAGCCCATCCCTGTCCCTAATCTCCAGTTATACTGCTGGCCTCTCCCTCACCCTACAAAGAAAAAAAAGGGCAAAAGTGGACAAGATAATTAGAATTCCAAGAACTTTTTCAATGAATCTGGAAAGTTAAAACTTTGAAAACAGGACATCGAGTGCTTGCAGTGCTCCAGAGCACATCAACAGCCCTCCCACACTCAAGAACAGAACATGGACCAGCAACTTAATCCACAGAAACTGGGCTCAAATGCCCTTAGATCCTCTAAAGTGATCCTTGCTCAAGAGAATGTCCCTCTCACTAAAGGCAGTTGTGATTTCAGGGCTGGCAAATCCATCTCAGACCAAACCGTAGCTGCACCACGTAGCTACTCTCTGTCTAAACACCTCTAGTCACAAAACAAGACAAATATGAAAACCTGCAGTAAGTTCTGCAATTAATCTGCTGCCTGCAATGGTTGTTCCGTGGTTTTCTATGGAGAGACCAAGTGACCACTGAGCAAGAACTCCTAATTTAGTCTTTTGTAATCACTCAGTCTCTAATATCATAGATATCCTTGGATTGGATGGATGGATGGATGGATGGATGGATGGATGGATGGATGGATGGATGGATGGATGGATGGATGGATGGATGGATGGATGGACATCCTGTTGCAGTTCCCCAACAGGAGCTGTGTGCAAGAAATACCTGAAGGGCTGTCTGAGAGCAGCACTTCTACATCCTATATGAGGAGAATTGGAGCATTTATTTGGAATATACATAGCCCACAACCCCCAAGATCTTACCAAAGAAAGAATGGCAACAAAGAAAGCCTTCAGCAACCTCCCATCATCCATATGAAACTGGAGTGAAGCTCTGGAGGGGACAGACGAAGGAGGGCACCACTGCCCTGCTCGTTCCCTGGACCAGCTGCATGAGAACCAATGGTTCCAAGCTGGGATTTCTGGTATTGCTTCAAGAGAATCCAACTGGAGCAAAATGGGCAGCTTGGAGCACACTCTGACAGCAGCAGTCAAACCTCCCTGTGTCCTGGGGACTTCCCATAATGTATTCCATGGTATACTTCACACCGTTTCCACGACTCCATAAATAACAGGCTAAATGCAGAATACACTTGACAAAAATTTTAGTTCGCATTCAAGCAGTTCTAGTTCAGTGGAACATTAATTTTGTTTATCTGTCTGAAATACTGAAAATGGACTGTGTATTTCAACTCAATTGCAGCTGCAGTCGTCAGGAGGCTTTCTTATACATCTGAAGTAGATGCTCCCACATTACATTTTCATAAAATATTGAAATGTGTAAAGAAATGAACTTGTGCTCTCACGTTTTTTTTAAGAGTTAACTTAGACATTACCTTAGAGAGTGCCTGAGACCCTGAGCCACCTCCCCACTGCTCTATTTAATGAGAATACTTAGTTTCAATATTACTTTACAGCATGTTCAACCTGACGTCTCCAATTTGCTAACTACAAAATGTGATTATTCCATAAAATGACATTGCCTATTAAAAATGAAAGAAATACAATTTAATTTGAATTGTATTACTAATTTACATCTACATATAGGTTATTAACTGCTGCTGGCTTCTCAGTTGGGTAGGCGAGATAGGAAATGTTTCAATTTATGTAATAATTAGAGTAAGACCAGGGGTTCTTTCCATATTTAAAGTGTATTTCTTCTCTGAAGAGTGACTTTTGAAACATCAGTCTGGTAGATTCCATATTTCTCTCTTAAACATTGAGAAATTGTTTGGGTTACAAGTGAAAGTGCTTTTTCTAATTTTGTATCCTGTAACTTCCATCAAAATCCAACTGGGTTTGTTACTTGTCATATTACTAAAACTCCAGTGCAGTCAAGTATTACATTATTTTGGGGGGAAAAAAGATGTCTCTGGTTACAGATACTGGGCTCATTTAAAGCCTGGTCTTCCCAGTGACTTAAAAAGGAATTATCACACTCAGGAAAATAGAGTGTGTCCTTCACCAAAATATTTGTTTTTCATGGATGTTTTAGATTGGTTTGCTCCATTCTGGAGAAACAGTTTTGGCTTTGTAATTGAGATTTTTATTCAGGTTCTCCATGAGAAATAATTTACAATGAGATTCAAAAATTCATGGTATTGAGACAGCTAATTTGAGAAAGTGTGCGCATAATAATAAAATAAAGGTTACTTTTGCTGGATTAGTAGAGATTTATTCCATATCTGACCTTTCATCTTTGTACTTATGAATGCAAGAAAACTGCCCACATTACTAAAGATAAAACTCCTGTTCAGGCTTTTAGTGACACCTGGCAAAAGGCAGCATAAGGCAGCCTTCTTTCTCCTCCTCCTCCTCCTCCTCCTCTTCCTCCTCCTCCTCATTCTCCTCCTCCTCCTCACCAACATCCCACAGCAGGACACGTGGGACTCACACAGCTTGTGCTGCTGGCCTCCTCACCCTGCATTGGAAGCAAATGTTCAGAGTGTTCTGGAGCAGGTAAAACACTAGGGAGAGTTTCTAATGGAGAAGCAGTTTTCATTTCAGGAGGTTCCAAACACGCCAATGAATGGGGAAGTTCCTTGCCTCATTTTGTCAGGATGCCACTGGCAACTACTAAATACCTACTGGTTCCTGCCAAAATTACGTCCTTGGAGATGGAATTTGGATCTTCTTATACTTTCCTGATGCTTATTCAAGCTTATTGGATCATTAGCATCATGCAAACCCCAGCTGCTCTCATGCAGTGAGGGCAAGTGCTCCCAAGCAGGCCATGGTCTCATTTTCTGTCCTCTTCTCTGACACTGCCCCACCCTCTGGCTCCCACACAGCCGATTTCATTCCACAGCTCTGACACAGAATCCACCTTTCGTAATTTGGGAGACAGTTCCAAGGTATTTTCTGTTCCCTCTAGCATAATGCCCCTCACCAGAAACAATCTCACAAGAATACGGCAACACTCTGTGACAGAAATTTTAACTCCTGCCTTTGGTCATTTCTACAGACACTGCAAATACTGTGATAACTTCGTCAGCTCTGCTGTTGATGTGGGTTTTTGCGGGAGAACTCTGGATTTGATTTACTTTAGCAAGATGATTATCCAGTTGTATCTTTGCTGTTTCGTCTCTGGACTCCTCTGGACCACCAAATCCAGCCCTCAGTAGCTCCTTATGCTAGGAGCTCTGGTCCAGGGCAGAACGGTGGCGGCTGTTTGCCGGTAAAGACAGATGGACCACTTGCGTATATATCAGCGTTCTTTATTTTCCCTCACGGAGGGAAAAGGATCATGCATAGAACAAGCTGTGAGATGGAGAACCTGACAAGAGTGGTCCAGCTCGTCTCTCGCCCGGATCTCTTATGCCCTCTGTCGGGGGAGGGCAAGGCGAGAGACGAGCCAATAGGCAAATGACTGACCAGTGACATCTGGCCAGTCCTGGGTGAACAGGGGAGGGACAGGTACAAAGCAGCGCTATGAATGGTCAGCCCACCAGGATGGATTCTGCCCATTGCTACATCCAGTTAAACACTCCTGTACAGAAACCACATCACAATTGCTGTGCAAGCAAGCAGGGTCAAAGCAGGAGCATGGATCTGGTGTGTTTAAGTTTGTAAAGAATCTTTTTGATAATTTAGTAATTAACTTTTCAGAGCCCAAAAGACCAAAATCTTTCTAAAACCTGTTTAAAAATGATAATGCTACACCATCTGCAATCAGACCTGGTAATGGTATGGATCCCAGTTAAAAGTCACTTCTGGCAGACACATGTTCTGCACTGTCACAGAATCACAGAAAGGTTTGGGTTGGAAGGGACCTTAAAGCCCATCCCATTCCACTCCCTCCCATGGGCAGGGATACTTTCCACTGTCCCAGGCTGCTCCAAGCCCCGTCCAACCTGGCCCTGGACACTGCCAGAGATCCAGGGGCAGCCACAGCTTCTCTGGGCACCCTGTGCCAGGGCCTGCCCACCCTCCCAGGGAACAATTCCTTCTGTGTATCTAATCTAAACCTGTTCTCCTTCATCTCATGGCTATTCCCCCTTGGGAATACCTTCCCCTTGGAAATATCTCCCCCTACAAACCTGTTATATGTAATCTCTGCATCTAGAAAGAAAAAAAATTATCCATGCCGCTTTTGGAGGATGAATCTAAAATCCTATACAAAAAAATGATGAAAATTATATCACAGTCCAATTTTTGTCCCTCCTTCTATTTACAATGTTTTCTTGAATAGGAATATTTCTTTTCTCTTAAAAATATTTATAGTATTTGAATATGATGGACATTTCACTTTCTTTTGTTATACTTATGCTTCAATTTATTTCCATTTTCTTTTATTTCTTTTTAACGTCTTTTTCCTGTAGTTTCTTATGTCTACAATCATCATTTCCTTCAAAAGGGCATGATACCAAACACACACTTTTAGTGTAAAGAGAAAGGAACTCTATTGCCTGAAAATCTCAGCCTTAGTTTTCCATGAAATTATTTCCTTTTGCATTTAGCTCACATATACAGCCAGTATTAATAATTTCCTCGGTAGACAACTAAGCTGACAGTAAACATGTTCATCCCACTATGATTCCTGATCCATGAGGAGTGAAATAGGGCCTTGGCAACTACTGCTACCTCGACATGTAAGGTTTAAACACCACTTTCTTTACTGTGGACTTGTATAGCTTTAGCCTGAAGTCCTGAAACAGTTAGCAACACACAAGGAGACTACCAAAATCAATGAAAGAGCCTATCCTGTCTGCTCAAACAAACAAAAAAACCATCACCATCATTGTGTGTATCTTTTAAACATTTATTTCCTCCATAGCTCAGGGCAGTTTACATAGCACCACTTCAGCAACATGCCAAAAACCATTGTTAAAGACCCAACACTGAGATCTGTTAGGGTTTTTAGTACTCTAAGAAAGAGAAAGGCCATTTCACAGTGTTTGGCTGTTATAGAAAAAGATTTGCAAGCTGAATCATTGCAGGAAATCCTAATTTACATCCCTGAAACGGAGATCAGTAACTCAGTCTCTGATCAGAGCAGACACAGGATTTGCATTTCTGTGTTTGGAAAATGTCAGGAACTGCAGAAGAAACATAGCAACACTAAACCAAGATTAGCTAAACTGGCAATCAAGCAAAGCCCCTGGGACCTGGCCATGTGCAGAACACAAACCATGTGTGAGTGGATGATGGCACATCACTAGATGCTGAAGCTGATGTTATGAATCCCAGCCTTAAAGTCAAGTTGCCCTTGATGTCACCCTTTAATCCTGCTGTTCCATCACTTCTCATCTTGCATCAATGTATTTTCAGTCTTGGGATCACAGTTTAACAGCAGATAAAGGCCTCATCTCTTCACCACTGGCATATCAGAATAGACTATGAAACAGCAGCTGGCTCTAACTGAGCATTCCCAAAGAAATCACATCTTATTCTCACAGGGATCACATTTTCTTACCTCAGTTTGGATTTCAACCAGTCAAAAAAACCCCTCAGTTAAAATAGTTTCTGCCTTTTGTGATCAATTTGCTAAGACAAATCATTCGCATATACACCAGTCCCTTTTTCTTCTTTTCCTTAGCAGTAACTACTAAACCAGAGACATCTTCAGAGAACAATAATGGGACTTTGAAGATGACAAAACCCAACCAAACAGGTCTTGTTCCAGGCCAAGTTACAGCCGGAAATGCCATGGTTTAATCAGGAATGTTGTGTACACACTGCTCTCCTTCAGTAGAGGCCTGTCAGACCTCGTACCAGGGAATCCCCTTTGCCTGAGAGCCCTTCAAGGATGTCTGTCCTTATAAGAACAGATGGGACCAGTAACTCTGGACTTGATTTTGTCTGCTGTCTGACATTTTTTTGAAGCTGTATTTTTATTTTGGGGGATGGTACTAAGAAGAAACCAGTGTAAGTTCTGAAAACATGAGCATTCTGTAGAACAAGTTTTTCTTACATATTTTTAGATCCTCTAGCAGCATTTGGCCCCCATTCTGACCTGGTGTCGTGGGTTTACCCAGGAAGGGTCAGTTTTTTAAGTGACTTATGGTGCAGGAAGTAGTGCACTTTGCTTCCTGGGAAACAGAGACAGTGATCAGCTAGTTTTAAGTATTGATGGGTGTATAATCCAATTAAAAGTTGTTCCGTCTTCAGGGAAAAAACTATATTTAAGAGAGATACACTTGAGAAAAAACCTTTTTTTCCTGT
>VZTJ01000513.1:0-50724 GCA_013397795.1 Orthonyx spaldingii | reverse complement strand
TCCCTAAATGACTGAAGAAAGACTAATTTAAAAGTGGTAAACTGACTGAAAGTCAAAGTGTTGTTTTTTTGTATTGTCATTGAAAAATGGAGAGGTGGGAAGAACAAAAGTGTTCTGAGAGTTTTGTTCTGGTTCTTAAGTTTTTTCCTTCCTTTTACATCTGTTAATAAACTTTCTTTATATTCTTTAAAGTTTGAGCCTGCTTTACTTACTCCTAATCCTTATCTCACAGCAAAATTAAATAAAATCTGATAAATGTGCTAACGTTTAACCAAAAAACTCAAGTGAACGAACTCAAACCACTACACCTGGTTTTGCAAGCACTGGTACCATGTGAATATTCTAAAAAAAAAAAAAAAAAAAAATCAAGTCAGCAAGAGAAATGGGAAAGTTTCAAGAAAAAACCAAGGTCCCTTTTTACAAGCTTATTCAAAGGCTGCAATATTCTGCTTAAGTCAACCCCAAAACACCCTTCCTGAGTGGTTCTGTGAGTGTTTTCCCAGTTCTGAACTCAGACTTTCATAAACTGTAGCTTAACAGTCACCACCACGAAAGGAGGAGCTTGCAAAGACATGGAGAAGCCAAAGTTCAGTAACAGAGCCTTTTCTTAGGATAATCTAGAGACCTAAATGTAGGCTTAAAATTGCAAAGATATTCCTGTAAAAGAAATTTTTAGCTTTGGCAATGTGTTTGTTTCCTCAATATTGCTTTCTTTGCTATTACAACTACTTAATTCTCTTTCTCACGCAGCGAAACACCGTTTGTTTGGTTGCTGAATAACAGCTGTTTTCTGCATGGAAATTTAGCATCAAATTCTCAAGTATATTACCTCCAATCACTACCCCTTCACTGTACATGCATCACCTATACAGAGACCCTGTAATAAGAAAAATATATATTGATTTTCAGTTGAATGGGCTTCCTTGCTTGCTTTGAAGAAACAGTAGTGCTTTTCCTTCCACTGCCTACCTTCTAAAGCTTATGCTTTTCAAGCTACATATAGTCTGAGCAAAATCAAGAGATATTAATTAAATACAAATCAGACATTTAAAAGTAAATCTGAAAATTACTAAGACTCCCAATTTACAGCAACACTCCTAATAAGTCTCTATTCCATATCATTTTCTATACTGCACTAAAAACATGCTGAAGTGGAAGGCCATAGCACCTCAGTGACAGAAAACAATACTATCAAAAGAACAGGAAATAGGCTCCTTTTGCAATGAATTGTATATTTTAATTTAATTACGCCAACTTCTGACCTTATTTCAGGATCTGAAGATACTCAATTTCATTGTGAGAAATAGCCCATGGCAAAGGATAATACTCAAATATGATATTTTAGCTATTTTATTGGACATTCAACTGTCCTGAGCAAATGGGGAGCACAGATAGTCAGTGAGAAATGTTACCTTGGCAATGCTGCTTTGTCTTTTAGATTAAAATCTTTTTTTTTTTTTTTTTTTGAGAAATGTTAATAGAGACAAATCTGTTCCCAGTAACTTTTCAGCCAAGTAGATTATCTTACCACGAGGTTTTGTAAAATATTGCCTTAACAAAATTAGACAGTACACACGTAAATTACTGCAGAATCAGGACATAATTCAATTTACAACATCCCATAACTTCTTTGCTCTCCACATTGTATTTGCTGACTTTGTTGTCAAATGCTCCTTTTTAGCAAGTAGAAATCGTTTCCAAAAGCAGAAATTTTTACTAAAGGTCTCAAGATTCTGAAAGAATTGTAATTGGAATATCAGGTGAGTGAGGGAAGATAGATAAGTCTGGAGCTTTTTTTGAAACAAAGGAGAAATGGGAAAATTAAGGAAGAAAGTGCTATAAAGCTAGAGAGAATAAGAGCTGAAGGCAAATAAACTCACCTGAATTCATCATTTATTACAAAAATAGTTGGTGGGGAAAGCAGAGCAGATGTAACAAGCAGCAAGATGCTCTGCACTGCTTAGACATTTTATGCCAGTTGGGCCTGATTTTAATGTGGATTGAATGCCAGTGGAAGAATTGTCACAATGGAGAGGTCTCAACATGGAATCTCACAGGTTTATGTTGTATTAATTGGGTTTTTTGAAGGAATCTCCTGTAGAACTTTGGAACAAATTCCCAGCAGAGCAATGCTACTGCAAACTAAGCTGGCTCTCAGCAAAAAGCAGTGTTGAGGCCTAATTGAACAGACAGACCCAAGAAGAAACCCCAACAGAAAAACAGAAAATGTGGATATCTTTCTTGGCAGGTATGAGGACTGACACCCAGGGCCATCCCCAGAGCACTGAGCCCTTCCCAAAATCCAGCCAGAGGCCCCCACTGAGGAATGGGGGGCTCTGAACACCAGCACAGCTCATTGTTCACCACTGTGCATCCACAGGTAGCCAAAACAGCCCAGTCCCCGAGCAGAGAGCACAGAACAGCACAACACCAACAGATCCTGCTCTGCCAACAGATCCTACTCCCATTGGCAACACCAACAAATCCTGCTCCCATCAGCAACGCCAACAGATCCTGCTCCCATTGGCAACGCCAACAGATCCTGCTCCTGTCAGCAACAGCAACAGTTCCTGCTCTCATTGGCAACACCAACAGATCCTGCTCTGCCAACAGATCCTGCTCCCATGGGCAGCACCAACAGATTCTGCTGCCATTGGCATCACCAACAGATCCTGCTCCCATCAGCAGGAGCGCACGGTGCTCCTGGAGGACCCTCAGTGTGACAGCACTCCTGGAGNCTCTGCCAACAGATCCTGCTCTGCCAACAGATCCTGCTCTCATGGGCAACACCAACAGATCCTGCTCCCATTGGCAACGCCAACAGATCCTGCTCCTGTCAGCAACAGCAACAGTTCCTGCTCTCATTGGCAACACCAACAGATCCTGCTCTGCCAACAGACCCTGCTCCCATGGGCAGCACCAACAGATTCTGCTCCCATCAGCAGGAGCGCACTCAGGGCTGGCCTCCCCTCCAGGTCCGTGGTGCTCCTGGAGGACCCTCAGTGTGACAGCACTGCCAGCTCTGCCCAGCACCTCTGCAGTGCCCAGTGCCAGCCTGTTTATCCACTCTCTGCAGGAGTCACTTTCATTCTTGTCCCAGTTCTCCTCACCACTCTCAGCCCTCACTATTCTTGGATCGTTATTGCAGCTGCCACTTTTTAAACCCCACAATTTAAAGCCATTTTATTACACAATAATCATAACTCTCTTTTATGCCATCATTTTTCCATCCGTTAGGCAGTTGAAGGGAAGAATTATCTAAAAATGAATTACTAAAGATCATTCTACACCAAGCTTTAATGGTTTAGTACTGGAATGGAATTTTCTGCAGCTTCTGAATTATATGCAGCAAACTTTATTTGATCAAAGAAAAATATCATTCCTTATAATTGGTATAATGTACTCTATAAATTGTGCTATGAATTACAAGATGCTGCAGAAACACCGTGACCAGTTAACAACTGACAGAGAAGGTGCCAAAGCCAGTATTAACCCACCTCAGTAAACACCCACTTGTTTATTCCAAGGAGCACAGGCACAGCACTGTGTTGATATGGAGTGACAGGCTCTGCATTTGTAGCTCTTGAGGGAGGGGTATTTGAGTGACACTTCAAGGGCTGCTTTTTCTAAAAAACTCCAAGAATCTCCCCATTTCCGTGTGTCAGCTTTGCACTCTGCCATTCCCGAATACTGCTTCTGAAATCAGGGAGACACCAAAGAGCAGGGTGGACAAAGAAACCAAGACATGTTCCACTTAAAACTTAAAATCTTTTTAAAACAAAACAAACCAACAAACAAAAAACCAACCAAACAAAAAACCAAAATAAAACAAAACAAAAAAAACCCAAAAACAAAAACAGAAAAAACCAACCAACCAAAAAAAAACCTGAAACAAAAACCCCAAAACAAAAACAGTAAGAAAGCTGTGGCTGGCCAGTCATAAGGAGTATCCACACTTAAGAAACAGAAATACTGAAATAAATGCAGAGTAATAGTCCTTTCCCCGCCGCCCCCCCCCCCCCTCCAATTTTTTTAAAGAGTAAAATATTGTTCAGCTGATTTGACTTACAGTTCAGATTACAAAGGTTTTACCATTTTGAAAAGTCCACTTTTTCCCTGTGTTTTGTTGGGGAAGACAGAGAAAAATGTTATGAAAAAGTGAATGCAGACTTAAAAATACAGCAGAAACCTGCAAAAGTAAGTGAGAAAAGAATTGTAAGCAAAATATTTTAAGGAGATGAGATGCAAAGCCCCATCAGATAAATTAATACCCATGAAAAAAGATTATACTTTTATCTTGCCTAGTCCTTCTTTACTGAATAAGTAATGAAAAAATAAACAAAATAGAGATTTTGGAACCAGCACTGATAGACAGTTTCCAGTCATCCCTTTTCTCTTCCCTGACTGCTTTTTTTCCCATTCAGATTTGAATATGTGACAAAGAGCTGGTGGTTGGAACAATGAAGTTACCTAGAAACTACTTAGGAAATCAGAAAGCATAAACATCACCCTGAGTGTAATAACTAGGAAAGAGAATGCAAATTTTGAAGTGAGAATATGCTATATAGCTCACTTTTCAAAGGATTGCTTACTTAACAAAAATAATTCGTACATGCCAGCAACTTGAGAGGCCAAATTGCAATCAAAAAGAGATTTTCCACTTTATCTGATGTTTAGATAAAGAGTATATAATCATTATAAGGACTAATATTAAGTCAGAAATTCATTTAGCAACACTAACATAAGAGGAATGCACACCTGTGACACAAATTTCATGACAGCATTTTTCTTTACTCATTGAGTTTTCTTACAGATTTGTACAAAACGACTGGGTGCTTATTTCTGAAACATCACCCAACAAATCCATGTTTCCTACTTTGAGCTACACAGCTGCTCTCCTTTGAAGCAAATGTAATGCTTGGTTTTTGCAAATTGCAAATTTTAGGGAACAGGTCTTTTATAAACTTCTGGAAATTAGGTAAATCCAACAACATTCAAACTGAAAAATCCAACTCTACGGTTATCTCTAATTACATTTGAGAAACTATAATTACTATGGAGAATATGAGGGAATTACTGATCACAGCCTCTTCCAATGTAAGAAGGACGAGGTAGATGCCCAATTAAGCTACAGTTCAGGAGAAACAAAAGGAAAAATGTGTCTGTGTCACATCAGGTGACCAGGACCTTACCTCAGGACCACGAACCCTTTACAAAGCCACTGGGTAAAGTCAAGCAATCAAAACCCATCCAAGGACTCAGAGGTATCAAACTGTTGCCTCTGGCTCAGAAATCCACTGGGCCACAACTTATTAGAGGCTGGGACTTAAGAAAATATGAATGTTCGGAGTGTTCCGATAAAGTCTCCCCTGTCAGGATGCAAACACAGATATGGGCAGCATCTACATTAAATACCCACAGGAATTATTTTGAGAATCACGACTCAACAGAGTGGAGAAAGAAGACAGGAGAAAAGGTCATTTGCTGGAAAGTATGAGACATTCAGCAAGTGAATGCCCATCAGGCTTTAATTAAATATTTTAGGATATATCACAGACACAACTCAGTTCAGAGAAAGATTAGAGGGGACAAATGTCCATCAGGACAGAAATGCTGGCTGAGACCACAGCTTAGAAAACACTAAAGAAATGGGATATGGCTCCTGATTCTTTCCTCTTTCCCAGATCACTAGCCAGGAGAGACTAGGATGAGGGATCAGCAGTCGGTGACGTGAAAAATGTGTTAAATAAGCAAGAGAATGTTTGTGATGCACTGAGCTGTTTATAAATAATGATCATTTACACCTCAATAATTCTGCTCTTCTGTGTTAGAGAGAAAATAGATTATGTGTCATTAGAATGAGAGATTACAGCAGCTGTTGGCAAATTTACAGCAATATCAGATTACTGAAAAGTCAAAATATTTTTCATCTAAGTAAGGAGACTTTAAAAAGTGTCATTGAGTCCACACTGTGGCCTGAGGAGTCTTTTCCATCTCACTGCATGCTCTGTGCAGCGTTTAAGGCTCAATGGTTTAAGACAAAAAAGTTTCTGTATGAACTGAGAGTTCAAAAGTCTGACCCACACACCTGCAGGTCCCATGGAACTTCTTCAGCTCTTTACCTGGCCACACATCTGCCCATGAATGACACAACTGCCCTGCACTGCTGCTGGGACACTACACAGCATCAAGATGATTAATCCCACCAGATTAATCTTTTAATTTAAAAAAATATGCTATTTACATCACTTATTTCTTAGGTAGCACAGGAAGTGAGTAAAACATATATATTTTTAAATTAAATTATTTTATAGAGCTTAGAGGAAGATCACTAGACCTTGGAGTTGGAATAAAAGGAGAAGATTGCTTGTCTTGTTTTGTGCTCCAGATCCACTAAAGAGTGTGATTACCTCTTTCCATACAGATAATGCTGTCTGAAAATTATGGAAATTGAGCCTATGGTCCCTTGTCTCACATGTACTGCTGCTAATTAAGGTCTTTGTGACTTATTGTTTGACTTAAAATACAGAAAGGGGAGAAATTGCCTTTTTTCCCTTCCTTTTTGAGGGAAGAGTGATATTGAAAAAAGCTTTTATGTGGTTATTTTCTAGAAAATCTAATTTCAGATCTGTAAACTGTTTTTACAAGGGCTGTTCAACATTAAAGGCTTCCCATTTAAAAGCCCATGCTCTGAGAGCATATTGCACATAATCCCAGAGAGTAAATGGAGTCGTTCCATGCCACTTTCCTACAAGTCTTTACTGCACCGTGTGCCTCGACTTGGGATTATCAGAAGTCAAATAGGATTACCTCCTGAAAAACGTGATCCCTGAATTGCTAAGGTTAATATAGGGATTGGACTAAAAAAAGTTGGCCAGGAATGGAATGAAACCTTAATGGACTACATCAACCTCAGTAAACTGTCCTAGGAGAAGGTTATACCAAATACCACTGAGACCTGGGAGCCAAGCCCCTCTGCTTTCTGCTCCCAAGAATCAGAGAAGACCTGCTACTGGTTCAGACATTTTCCTTAAAGCAGAAATTGTGCCCCACTTGTATTTAATGAACAGATTTGTAGTTCTGGCCCTCAACATTAGCAAATGAGAGGCCCTTCCCCAAAATAATTCATGTAAACCTATTTTTTTTCTCAACATTAGGTCTCTCTCTCTGAGTTTAGTGGTCCCTCCTCTCCATCCATTGGCTCACAAAAGAAAAAAAAATCACTTCGAATTGGATAGTTTAGTCCAGGAAATACTATTTTATGCCAGCTGAAGCCGTTGGGTAACGTTGGTCTAAACCCACAAGTTGTTTGCTACATTGGAAAGCTCCTTTTGCAGCGAGCTTGCCGCTTGTCTGAGCAAAACTGACCCCATTCCAGTGAGGAGACCTTGGAAAAACCCATCCTTTTTGGCACTGCAGGGAGAGTTATGAGGTTGGCATCACTGTTGTGTTCAGGACAGACTGAGAAAGAGTGAGATAAGGTAGCGATGGCCCACGTGGACAGGAATGGAACACTGCAGGTCTGGGAGCAACTACATAAATTTTGACCCTGTAGCGTGAAAGAAGACAATGAGGAATACTATAAAGGCCAATAAAATTATGGTAGTGGACAAAAGGGGAACAGGAAATCATTATTTGCTATTTCTCAAGGTACAAGAGCTATAAGACACCCAATTTAACCCCCACGAGCAAAAATAAAACTAACTACTTTTCCATACCACACAATTCAAATCATAAAATCTTTGTCACAGCATAGGGAGGGGGGAGAAAGGCAGAAATACAACTGGGTTCACAAGGAATTTACAACTGGGTTCACAAGGAACTGGACACTGGAGAGATCCATCCACAGTTATAAATCATGACAGTGACAGTACAGGGTCCATTCCCAAGCAGCACCAGGGCACAGCCTTCCCTCTTCAGCTGGCCCTGAACCCTGCTCTGGGCACCCAGAGACACTGATGAGGGGAGCTTTGGGCTGTCCCCTCATCCATAAATTAAAAAAAGGGCTGAATATAAGGTTCAGAAGAACAGTAGTGCTGCCTCAAGCAGTATTTTGTCTTAAAAGGTCACAATCTATTAAATGGCTATATCTCTCCTTTCATGAAATGTGTGCAGAAATTCCCAATTACGATGTTACTCATGCCACTTTTAGCATATACTTTCTTCATAAAGGACTTAGTCAGGAGATTTAGTCAAGCTAATGTGTTATTTCCACATTGAGTTGAACTTAACAGATACCAAAATCCTGACAGAATTAGACTTAGGAAATTACCTCCCTTTCCCAGATTTCTTGGTAGCACACATCCTGCTAGAATTTGTGAAATGAATCTAACAGCTGCCACCACCTGTTGGATGCAACCTTCAGAACAGACCAGAATCCAGGGATGGAGAAGTGACCAAAACCCAGTGTCTGAAACCAGGGCAAATAATGCACACTGCACCTCACAAATCCTCAGATATTCTGTAGCAGAGAAACAGGAATAAATGGGAATGTTTCAATTCTTCCAAAAATTATGTGCTTGTTTTTTTGGCTTTTTTTAAGAATGCAGTCTATTAAAAATACATTAATGTTAAGTAATGAAAAATACATACACTTTTAAAGTAGTTTAGTACAGATCATTTTTTCAATTTCAGAATAATTCATTTGAGAAATGTTTCTAATTAATGTAACATTCATTTTTAATTGCCAAAAGATTAACTGGATTCATCTCCCATTTGCTGTGTAAGTTTAAATGAACAGCTTTAAATGCCCTTTCTATTTATGGAAAGCTACTTTGTCAGTTTATTTTAGAAGAAAAACATGGATTTTTTGTTTTTGCAGGAAAAATAATAAATTAAACCTGTGGTGAAGATGCCAACAGAACTGGGCAATGAATCTGATTTTTATCAAGGGTAAATCTTATTCTCTTGCCCCATGATTAACAGGGAAATTTCTCAGGAAACAAACTGGGAAGAGCAGTGAAGAGAGTCCTTTGTACATTTTTGCCAAAAGCTACTTAATTCCACTCTCAGAAAGTTGTTACTGTAAAAACAGAGGCAAAAGAATTTAAAACCAGCATGTGGGAGCACTGGAATAGCAGCATGTTACTCTGCTTAAAATTGTTTACAAAATTGGTGCACAAACCTTGATCCCACAACAGTCCCTCCAGCCTTTCTGATTTCACACGTAACTGTTAAGTGACTGAGAAGGAAACAGAACTGGTGATCAGCCCACAAGGTTAAAAAAATAGAATTACCTTTGTCTCTATTTCTCCTCCTCTCCTGTGACTGTGTTCGAAGCTGCACCGCGGTATCTCCTGTATGGTGTTCTGAAAAAAAAGTATTTCCTGGATGGAATGAGACACGCCTGGGAATTTGAGTTGTTTGTACAAGGAACCGTGTGCGTACAAGCCGGTCTGGCTACGGAGCCACCACACCCTTGGTTCTTTAGCAGAATGCTTAAGGCACTGCTGGGGCCAAGGCCGTTGGAATTCCATCCCTTGGAGCACGACAGAGGTTTGACCCATCCCAGATAACAGCCAGTTGTGACACTGGCAAGTCCTGGCCCAGCTTTGTCCCTGCTGAGCCCGAGGCTCAGGTTTGACCCATCCCAGATATTGGTCAGCTATGCCCCTGGGAAGTCCTGGCCCAGCTTTGTCCCTGCTGAGCCCTAGGGACCCTCAGTCCCTGTGAACCCAGCAGAGTCCAGGCTGCACAAACCAGCTGGGGTCACAAGGTCCCAAGTGCACAGTCCCAGGTTCCCAAACATCAGCCTTCAGCAAACCACAGTCACTTGTTTTACTAAGTTAATTTACACACAGCTGACTCAGCGGATTGCTTAGAAAATAAACAAATAAACTGGTGGTTTAAAGCATTTTAAAGTTATAGCAAGCCTTGTCTTCTACTTCCAGGGATCCATTTCCGGGCTTGCCTCAGCTCAGTGAGCAAACATAGGACCTAAGTCATAAATTGCTATTTGTAAAAATTAGAAAAACATATAATTTTATTAGGCATTAAATTAACTATGTAGAAAGAATGAGAATACATTAGGTTGTCTCTGGTTTTTTTCCTAATAGACAGTATTGCTTTTAAATGAACACTATAATTCTTAGACTTTAATTCAAACGAACCTAATTGTGCATGGATCACTTTGAATATGATAAAATGTAAAGCATACATCAATGGATTTAATATTTACTGCATTACTTAACTGCACTTTAAACTGAAGCAAAAAAATATGATTTGATGGGTTGCTTTGCTTTATAAATAACAATATCCTAGTGGTAGCTCATGGGAGACTTTGTTAACAGTAAGCTTTACTGGTTTATGTATTTTTTTTTAAGATTATTTTATTTCCTTGTTAATAAAAGAAACAATGGGGCTACAGACAGTTTAAATTGGCCATGGCAAATAAATGTCAGTTCTATACATACTTGGAGCTAGATTAAATGTTAATGACTTACAGGGAAACAATACAAAATGTGTCCACTACTATTTAAAGCATCAGCATGAAACGCTAGCATACCAAAATGGAATAATTAAATAAATTTGAAAGGCAGCAAGTTAACAGGTTGCTAATTCCATCATTTGCATGGTGATGTGAAAAGCAAAGAATGGAGAGGGCAGCAGCAGTTTATGGCACCTCAGCAAAGTCCAACACAAAAAATGAGATGCTATTTATATCCACCTAAGATTTCAAAATATTTTTTAATATGAAACTGGAAATATCCAGATTTTGTGCTAGCTCCACTTAGCAAAAGTGTGAAATTCACACTGTTCTATGACAGTGTATTTTAATCTTCCTTTATTCTCTGTCTTTTGAGTCTGATTAAAATGCACTTCCAAACAAGCAGAAGAATAGAGGGGAGGAGGTCACCGTCCTTACATGATATTATTTTCTCTTTTTTTACGTCTTCTTTAACAAAAGATCCTGCCTATAACTGCCTGAAATAACCCTGCCTATTGAAAACTGCTCTAATTTGGTTTCCCAAGACAGAAAAGGACTAATAATTACACTTCCATTTTTTTAAGGGCACAGCTTTACTTGATTAAACAATAAAATTGCCTTGTGAAGATTTTCAGCCCCTGCATTTAAAAATCTAGTGGGGAATTCAGAACTCTTTTCACTGAAACCGATTATCAGCACCACTTTGTCTCCCCAGCCTGGCCTGAGCACTGGGCAGAGCAGAGAAGCCCTCAGCTCCCACACCACAGACCGGCTACTGACAATCTTAAATAATCATGGCAAGGTGTCAACCTTTGCACAGGTAGAATGAGACGTCATTCTGGTGCCATTCCAAAGGAGATGGATCTCCAGGTACTGTTCTCTCAGCTTCTCTGGGATCAGCCAGCTGTGACTCCTAACTCGTGACACAGTGTGCAAACCACGTGGATCCCACACATCAGCTGAACCAGCTGGCAAAGCTGGATTAAACCTCTGTTCCTCTGGAACGCTCTGCCCCAAGACACAAGTGTTACTGGTAATCACATCATCCCAGGCTGTCCTGATATCCTGCTGGGGTGGATGCAGAGCCAGGTTGGAACAAAGGTTCCTGCCAAGCCTGCCGCTGGCAGGGGCAAGTGCTGGATACTCTGATTTAGGAAGTGTAGGTAACACTTTGCCTGGATCTATCCCAGCACCTGTTAAGCTGTGCTTTGTGTAGGTTTTCATCCTTTTGCCTTTAGGACTGTCCTAGGCTGCAATATAAGATATATTCTATTGCCATCTCCACAAGCTGTTAAAACAGGTGGGGCACTGTTCGTTATCTCCTGTCATGACTCACCCCTGATAACTCCCTCTGGGAGCTATCTCTGTTAATGGGCCGTCAAGATCCCACTGCATGAATCATGGAATTACCTCATCCCATTGGGAGATGCTCCACCCAGGGGGAAGGAGCCAAGCATTCCCAGCTGGATATAACCTGGGCCTTGGAACTGCACAAGTCAGCCCTGCCTACTGGGTTCCCAGAGGACAAGAGCTACCACTGGACCTTCAGGTGGAGACCAGACCCTTCTACAGGATCACCGCTTCAACAGAACCACTTCACTTGGACTGCTACCACCACCCTGACTAACAGGGTGTCAGGTTGTATCCAACTTTGTCAGTGTTTTCCTTGCTATTACTGCTTTTATTTTTAATTTTCCTATTAAATTATAATTCTGACTTGTGATCTCCTACTGCTTTGTTCTCAAACTAGTACAAGGACTCATGTTTCTTGAATGAAGATTCCTGGTTTCTTAGAAAACTGTCATGGTATCTCACATTTCCAGACATGTTCGCAGAGCAGCACTCAAACCTGCACTAGACAAATACTACTCCATTTACCAAGTGAACAACTTTTGGTCACTTTCTTGACTACTGAATAAGCTTATTAACCTGAAACCACCTGCAATTTCTTATGCCCCAGTAACCTCTCTTGTTAGTTTTCCAGCTTTTGTTTCACTCACTCTCCTGCTCAGTAACAGTAATTCTTTCCTGGATGAACTGGAGTCATCCCTCAATTTCTTTGTTCCTGCTCTTGTCCCCAACTCCATGCCCAACCTCCTCAGATACCAGCATTGCTAGATTTCCACTGTAAGATGACTGGTGTGATTTGGAGACACACACAAGTGCTGGACAAAGCCTAGCAGACATTGGTAACACTCCAGCTTGGCTACCAGACACAAGCTTGTGGCCAGATACTGAACACAAATAAAGGTTTGTTTCACTTTCCCAAGAGTATTTGCCAGATTTCTTGACTCAAAAATTGTTGTCCTCAATGTCCTTCTAGATTTCTTCCCTGGTAGGTGGGAAGAAGTGTTGTTTTTATATTTTTTTCCCTTCTCTGTATATAAGCAAAAAGCTCCTTTCTTTTCCATCCCACTAACACAAGGCAATAAATCCATTTGGTTGGCTCTCCTACTTAGTTCATGAAACAATCAAACTTAACACATCCAACTGCTAGCCTTAATGTCTTTGTCTTCAGTTAAGAAGCCTTTCTTAAGGAACTCAGATTTTCAGCCATTGCCTTCTGTTCTGCTGGAGGTCCCTTCCTGCCCCAAAGCTGAGCTCACCAGCTGCAGACTCCATGTATTTCTCTTCTAATTTCTCTCCTCCTCCCATGCAGACACTGCCAGTGCTGCAGAAGCCTTGTAGATGGCAGCAGCAGCCAACATAAATAATAAATAGCAACAAAAAATACCCCAAAACATCCAGCTAACAGCCTGTTCCTTCTAGCCTGTTCCTGATGCCAGCCTAACTCTCTTTGCCTGTACTTTTTTGCAAGTTCTAACATCGAGCTGTGTCAGGCATTTCACTCACCCTTTGCACTCTGCACAGCGTTGTCAAGATGCTGGGATACACGTTCCATGTTAGCTGAAGAGCTGTGGGTGTCATCTGTGAACTCCTACTTTACTTACACCAACAAGCCTAAGGAAGATAGACAGCATTCTGGGCTCCTTTTGAAAAGGAGAAAATCTAGTTTCCTTGTAAAAATCTACCTTTCTTTAGCTTCTTTCTGAACTGGTTATTTTCTTGTGTGACAAATTCTAACTACTTTGGTAAGGTGTAATTATTTTTTTCAAATAACCAAAATTCCTGGCACAAATCTCAATCCTGTTACAAGCTCCTTCCCTGCCTTTAGTTGGCTCACTCAGCTTAGTATCTGCAGCAAGTCTTACTCTGACAGACAGAACCCCTGACCTTGAATTTGCAAACCTAATCCTGTCTAATAAACTTTATTACTTGTTTTTAAAGAATCTAGTGAGGATTTGAAAGCCCCACTGGGAGAGGTATTACAGAAGACACCCGATCTGTGACCCACTGCATTCACAAGGTTACACCACCAGCACAGGTCCAGCAATGATTTTGGGTTCTCACACCTCACTGAAGTGGGAGATGAAGCCCCCCTTTGTCTCTGAGGGCCTGCCCTGCAGCTTCTGCATGGAAATAGGTGATTCCTTTCCCCTACTGCAATCCACAGCCAGCACTTCACCCGAGCACAGATTTAGCAGGGAGACATTGAACAATATTCAGGCAAACCTGGTCACAGTCTGGACAGGGAGGAATGCCCTGGCTGGGAAGGGAGTTCACCTGCCCGAAGCTGCCAAGGTGACACTACCTGTGCCAGTGCCCTGCTGCTCCAGACCCTGGGCAGGCACAGCCCCAAGGGAAAACGGAGAATGAAAGCCACTTGTTCAGCCTCCCATGAACATGCCTGAAGGGAAGCAGGATGAATCCCACACACAGCGAGTTTGGGAAATTATTATTGTGCCTTGGATCTACACCAGACCCTATTTCTTAGGCATTTCTCCACTAACCAGTACAGATTTAAGTTTGAACACCTACACATATTTTGATAAGGTGTATCCCAGCTCTAAGTCTCTTTCCCTCTAAATTTAACTCTCACTGATATTAATGAGAGCTACATGTGTGGGTACACACAGAACTGACTCCAGGCAGTTTTATAGCGTGATTTTTTTTTTTTTTTTAAATGCAATTAGAAAAGCACATTGAAATGCTTAATCTGTGTGTTTGGGAAGAAATGCTTAATGGTGCCTAATTAATGCATAAAATTTACATTTAGAAAACTAGTATCCAGGCAGTGCAATAATCAAAATATTTGCAGAAATCGCTATAGAAAAAAAATATTATTAATGGTTTCCTGGTTCATTAATCTCTTAGTTTGTTTGGGTTTGGTTTTTGAAGGGTTTTTGAAGGGTTTTTTTGGCTTGCTTGTTCTTTGAACCAGAGTTGTGGATACACTTCAGTTTATTAACCAAATACAAAAGTATCTGCAGATGACTGAACCACAATAGTATTTGTCTTTTCAGAAGAAGCAGGCAAGTCTGGAGGCTGTATTTCAAGTTTGGGCCTGGGTCACATTCCTCTCAATACCCTCCACCAATTCCATACTGATAGCTGTTCCCACAGGAAAATCCTCTTTGGGATCATTTTAACAGCAAACCCAGCCCTGTGTCAGCCCCTGAACTCCAGGAGGGGAAGGAAAGAATGATTTGGGAGCTCTTGACTGCCCTCAGTGGGTCTGGAGCCATCCCCAGGTTCCTGAGCAGCACGTTTGAAGCAGGACCAGTGCCCGACGTGTCCCTGGCCCTGAAGCCATCCCCAGGTTCCCGAGCAGCAGCTGCGGAGCAGGAGCAGGAGCAGTGCCTGATGTGTCCCTAGGCCTAGAACCATTCCTGGGTTCCCCAGCAGCAGCTGCGGAGCAGGAGCAGTGCCTGACGTGTCCCTGGCCCTAGAGCCATCCCTGGGTTCCTGAGCAGCAGCTGCGGAGCAGGNCCTAGGCCTAGACCCATTCCCGGGTTCCGGAGCAGCAGCTGCGGAGCAGGAGCAGTGCCTGATGTGTCCCTAGGCCTAGAACCATTCCCGGGTTCCCGAGCAGCAGCTGCAGAGCAGGAGCAGGAGCAGTGCCCGATGTCCCCATCGGTGTTTGGGGTACCCAGGCCGTGGGGTCCCGTTGGGTTGGGCAGGGGCTCTCCAACTGCCCTGGAAGTGGAACCGGAGCCTGTTAACTGCCAGAACGGCCGATGGAACCCCAGCAGGTGAGCGGGGAAGGGGCAGCTCTCCCTGTGCTGGGCCCAGAGGAGGTCTGGGGGGCCTGGGCTCCCTTTGGAAACAACAGGGCATTCCCAGGGCACTGTGCCGGAGCTGGCAGCAGCTTGGTGCTGGCCATGGGGACAGGCCTGGCAGGGAACGGGGAGCACAGCTACATCTCCCCTTGTCACCGTCACGCTGGAGGCTGTGGGCACTAATGAGGGAGCAGCTCTCATTCCATCACCGTGCTGGCTGGAGCAGGTGTTGGTGGGAACAACAACTATGGCAATGGAACCCCCAGAATGCTGTTTGCCCCAAAAGTCGCCTTGGCAACAGAAGCCCCGAGGGGTGTTTGTCCCAAGCAGCCTGGGTGGTGTTTGTGCCAAGCAGCCCCTGGGCTGCACAAGCACCATGGCAGGTACAGCTGCAGGCTCCTGCTCCTCCTGGGGCTCCTGCCCTTCAGGTAGCCCCAGCCAGCTCTGCCTGCCAGTATCTCACCCCATCACCCCTCTCTGCTTCCCCCAACAGAGAGGCTCCCACTGCAGGTGACAGTGGTGAAGGTGCCTGGTGTGAGCTTTCCTGCCCTGGGAGCTGCCTGGGAGCTGTCCTCTGTCCCCAGGCTGCCACTGTCCTCTGGGCCTCTCCAGCTCCACGCTGGTGCCCACCAGCTGGTCCCAGTCACCACCAGGCAAGGGATCCCACAGAGCCTGGGGCAGGAGGTGCCACTTCCCCCTGTGGTGCATCTTCCCCAGCTGGTGCAGCTGCCCCTCGGGGCTGCTCTCTGTCTCCCTGCCTATGGCTGGGCACAGCAGGTGGTGATGGGGTCACCGCTGCCCCACGAAACAAGAGCTGTGGTCCAGGAAGAGCCCCTCTATTCCATAGGCTCTAGTGTGTTCCACATCCACCACCAACCTGCCCTGGCTCTACCAGCTGGCACAACTACGATGGAGCCCGAAGGTGAGTTTTGGAGGGTGGCAAAGCCCATGCACAGGCAGACAAACTGAGGAAAGCTTCAACCTCTTGGGGTTCCATTTTCAGCAGTGGTGACCACGGATCTGCCTGGGGAGGGAGCAGCTGCCACCACAGAGGCCATTCCTGAGCAGGCAGGGGCCAGCACCAACACCCATCTGCTTGCCTGGGCTGACACCGTGGTGAGCGAGGACATCGCCCTCGACAGCTCCAACAGCTCCACCTTGGATGCTCTCCTGGAAGAACTCTCTGAGTACCTGGAGGACAGTGGATGCCTTGACAAGCAAGTGGAGTTGGCACAGCAAGGGGACAGTGAGGACACCATCTTGGCAGCCAATGTCCCCAGCTTGAGCCCCGAGGACCTCGATGAGTTCCTTGAATTCTGTGAATGCCTGCTGGAAGAGGACCATCCCAAGAAGCCGGTGTTGGAGGCACAGCAAAGGAACAGCCAGGATGACATCCCTGCCACTCCCAGCCTGACCCCCTCTGCCAGCCCACCTGCTGCGCCCCAGCCTCGCTCGCCCTGCACGGCCCAGGAGGAGGAGGAGGCACTGCAGAGGCAGCCAGGCATCGTCACCGTCCGGGTGCGGCCCAAACCAGGAGAGCTGGCAGCAGCCAGGCCGAGAGCTCTGCGCCAGCCAGCAGCCCCACGAGCCAAGAGACCTCCCCGCAGGCCCAGGGCCCAGCCAGCAAGGAAACGACGGCAGTGGTGATGCAGCAGCCGGGCCAGAAGACACCCCGAGCCTGTGAGCTACATGCAGACCCCCAGCCTCAGCCCTCTCCCTCAGTCCTCATTCCCATTTAGTCATTAAAGGCTTGTTTTGCAGCTCCTCTCTTTGCCTGGGATCTTATTCACAATGGGAGGGAGGTGATGCCTCAGGGCAGCCTCTGCCCACCCCATGTGGGGCCACGCTGGGCTGGAGATGGTGACCCAGAGGATGGCTATGGGGGCATCGCTCCAGGCTGGGCACCTGTGGGGGAAACCACATTGGTCAGAGTCCTCAGAGCACCAAGCTGCAGCACAGGCACCACAGAGGCACCAGGAGCAGGGAGTGCAGCACTGGGCACTGCTGAGCTTCCCACCTGGTCTGGCTGCCAGAGGGCAGGGAAAGAGGGACCAGTCCCAAGCAGGGAAACCTTTCTCTGGCAGGGAGTGGATGAGATGAAACACTGCGGCATGGCTCTGTTGGAGATGCTGAAATGCCCCGAGCACTGCCATAGGGATTTCTCATTTGCCACAGGGCAATTTCTCATCTCTCAAGGGACCAACCCTCTCTGCAGGGCACCCTGGCCGGCTCTGTTACCCTGTCTGGCCCTCCTCAGCCAGCTCCCCACAGTTTGTATACTGGGCAGGATGTTTTGTGGTACAGAATATCCCTCCAGCCAGTTCAGCTCAGCTCTCCCAGCCATGCTCCCCCTCCCAGCTTCTTTAGGACACATCTCCCTTTGACAGGGTCTCTGTGAGGGGTATTCAAGGCCAGGTTGCATGGGGCTTGGAGCAGCCTGGTCTGGTTGGAGGTGTCCCTGCCATGGCAGAGAGGTTGGAATGAGATGGTCTTTAATGTCCCTTTCATTCCAAACCGTTCTGGGTTCTGTAGTAGGCAGGGTGAGAGAGGGAACAGCTTGAGACAGCTTCAGAAACTAAATATTCCATTGGGCTGTATTCTGTCACCCCATTTTCCAAAACACAAGAAATGTAAATTAAAGGGAGATACCAAGCAGGCAAGAATCATTTGCTGTAGCCAAAGGAAATTGAATCTAACAACCCATCTGGCCTAAAAGAACTGCTTCAAAAAGTTGACTGTCTGCTATATCTTAGAGGCAGGTAGAAGGAGTATAGACAAGAGCAAACCATATTGCTACCACTGGATAAATCCAGATTTTGTTTAGAGTTGTTACTGTATGTTCATTCATTAAGTAAATAAACACTGTTTCTTGCAATAGGAATGCAAAATAATCATATTGCTACTGAGAAGAAAGAAAAACTACTGCTATTTTAGTTGGAAGGGACCTGCAAGTGATCATTTACTCCGGCTTGGCCTGGTCTGGCCAATTTAAGTTAAATCATGTTCTTAAGGTATCATGCACACTGATGGCAAGTAGGGGTTTTTTCCAAGGCAGGGAAAATGCTCTTCTTGCATTGACCATTGCCCTCTTCCTCATTCCTTCTATTCTGAAACAGAAGAAAAAGGATTCCCAGTCCCTCTCCCAAAGATGACATTGGGAGGGAGCTCATGTTAGAGGAAGGGAAAACAAGGTAGGAATCTGTCTAAACTCAATGCTCTAATAATCACTCTTGTCCCCAAAGTTGGGGACAATTCCAAGCTCATACTAGACAATTAATTGTCTTTTTAAGCCATCACATTTATAACAGAAATCAACTGTCCACAAAGACCACGCTGCTGAAAAAGGCCGTGAGCCTCAGGAATCAGCTCTGCTCTCCAGTTGGACATTCTGCTTTCTTCTAACTCACCTGATGCACTGCAGGCAAGTCCCTGAGGCAACCGCAGTCCCTGCTGCACAACACCCCGATGATCTCCAGCCCAGAAAGCCGAGAGGCTCACAGGCCTCCTGATTTACAGGCTGCTGTTGAAGAGCAGCAGCCCAACATCCACAGCAAACTAGTTCTGATTATGGCTTTCAAAGGAATTGCTGGAAATTTGCCTTGCAATGCAGTAGTGAGAAAGATTCTCCTGCAAATGTGCATCTATGATTGGATAGCATATCCTGAAAGAGCACCCATATTTCCTTAGAAAGAATATCAGCACCAAATTTTATGTATTTTAACAAGAACTCAGGCCTGCGTGGTCCAAAATTCACAATCACTCCATGAAATTAAGGATGAGGTGTGGCACACCTTTTTCCCACACCACTCCCTAGGGCCCCACATGCAAGTTCTTTATTGTTACAATTGTTTTGTTTTGTTGGGTTTTGGTGTGTTTTTTGAGTCAACAGACTGAAATAAATCCTGTGTCTCTGCACCGAACCCTCCTAGGAACCGCCACTGGCCTTTGCAAGAGCTCACCTGAAGTGAGTGCAGAGGCAACCTGCAGCTGCCCACTGTGCAAAGTACAGCTGGAACACCATTTCATGTGCAAGGTCTGAGGCTGGTGACATTCTTTGTTCTGAGTTTTAATCAATGGGTTAAGGTATGATGTACAATTAATTTAAAAAACAAGCACACACCCCAAGAGATAAGCTTAGACCTGAATTAATTTGTGACCAGCGTAACAGCCTCAAATCTAAAACAGCCCCTCAGAACTGAGACATTGTAAAGTGTTTTTAAGCTTCTGCATAAAGGCACATTTTTCCCAGTATAACAGCACTAAAAGATCTAGAGCAAATTTACACACTATAGGAACACTACTCTGCCTCTCAGGAGTGACACACACGGCATCTTTTTCAACCTCCCTTGTCTCTTCCCTTCTCCCAAAACCATAACTCACTTATCAAAACTCAGCTTTGTCCCCAAAGTGCGTGTACCAAACACACTATGACATCTATTTCACCACGCTGTTGCTTTCCATGTAGAAAGCATTCAGATATTTTTAGAGGTTTATACTGCCTCTGATGAGTTCATTCCTTATGTCTTAGAATCTGTCCTAATGAGAGAAAAAAAAAGACCAAAGAAAAGAGTGTATTTTAGAGAAGTTTTGGGTGTGCAAATGCCAACTGACTGTGATGAACATCAGCCCCTACAGCGCTAACAAGACCAGAGAAGCTCAAGTGGAACTCAAAGAATCCAAAGTTTCCCTGGGAAACAGAACAGCAATAATTGCAATAAACAGTGAATGCAAACACCTGCTGAAAGCTGTGCACATTCTACAGACTTTTATTACATATATCTCTGAGTGACCTCAGTGGACCAGGTGTGCTGCACTGAGCATCAGGACCCTGAGAAAATGCCATCCCTTCTTACATTATTTGCTATTCCAGCTGTCCTTCCTCTTCCTCAGCAGCACAGAAACTAATGCTGTCTATCAGACATAAAAGAAAATGTGATAAGTGATAAAATATTATCACATAGTGCAGATGCCTCCAAAGGTTTCTATTTCTATTAACATCTGCATGCTCACTCTTAAATAAAACCCTATCATAATGAAAATATTAATTTTCCATTGTTATTGTCTAGTTTCATCACCGTCATTCTTACTGCCATTTTTGGGTAGGAAAGAGATTCTGTTTCCAAGTGCATTCATCTCATCTGTAATAAAATTCAATCCTGTCTTCATTACAATTATGTAAGTGTATAGGAGGTCAAGACATGGTGAGCTCCAATTGTTTCCTGTATGAAAAGTAATTTTCCAGTCATTGTTCAAAATAAATTATACAGAAGTATAATCAAAGTTAATTGAAGAACACTGCATGATTTGAGCTCATTAAAATGCTCAGAAATGCCAACAGGAAACATTCTGTTTGGTGCTTTCAGGAAAACAGCAACTTCTTTTACCTTGCAAAAGGCTATTAATCCAAGAGAAAGTTCCTCAAAGTTAAATTATCAATACTCACAGCAGCTTCTGTGGTCCATGAGCACCACTCACAACACTCCCCATGAGCACCTGCAAACCAGGAGATTCAGCTTCCATCCAAGCAGCTCATTGGCAAGGCAAGCAAAGTATTCAACTGGTGATTTTCAGCTGCAGACCTACCTAAAGCCTAGAAATTTCTTCCTTTGTTACCTTCTCTTCAAATACTTTTTATCATAGCAATGGCTTGCACTTGGTCTGAATTTGTAGCAGTTTGGTCTCCTGTGAGACTGAACACACCTCCCTTCTCGCTGACATCACTTACCGACCTGTTCCGTACAGGTTGTGACCTCAGGGACAACGAGGAAGTCCTTCAATATCAGCTTGCAGAAAATGGAGTGCAGGTTTGGCATTCCATGTATTCCACCTTTAACTTTCTCACCATTTCCAGGATGATCCCAGTGATACCCAAAGCGAGAACGGAGGTCACAGGGTACCGACAGTGAGCACAGCAGAGCACCACAAACTGTTCAGATTTCTTTTGTAATGCAGATATGAACCAGTGAGCCCTGACCTGACCACCACGGATTGTTTAAGCGCTACTGCACCTCCTCAGATCTGGGCTTTTAGGGTTGATTAATGTTTCAAAGAGCTTTAAACATCAGCACTGACTTCCAGCAGGCCCACATGGCCCTGGATTGTTACACCGAGCAGACTGATCCCAGTTCAAAGCTCAGGAGCAATCACAACCAAAGAAAAGTTCAGGACTCATCACAGCCTGCCCGACTTCACCCAAGTTCCTACAACTTTACCAGATCCTGGCATTCTGCAGTGACCATTCGAAATAAAACAAGAGGTTTCACAATACAATGACCAGAGGTCACCTATGGTGACACATCACAACTGAAGATTGATTCAACCTGATTTCTGAATCTCAAAACTTCCACTTTCTAAAGCAGTGTACCAGAATATAGAAGGAAAACTAAAAGTATAAACAAAAAAATGTGGTTTCCTTTACAAATACCAAAGTGAAAAAACCTTGTTCTGGAGTAGTCTCTCTCTGAAAGGCTTGTTCCAGAAGAATCTTCTTCATAATAAATATGTCATATATAAAACATTGCTTTTGATGAAGAGCCAATACTTCAAGCCTCTTACCCCCTGCAGTTACCTCCAGCAGTATAATTAATACTTAATCATGCCTGTGGTATTCATAAGCAATGACACCTAGTGTGCTTTTGCTGAGATAAAAATAAATTATCTCTTCTCTCTTTCTACATGAAGATCTCTTCCAAACTTGTAGGAATTTGAGTAACTACACTGAACCCAAATACAGATATTTGTAAAACTGGGCCTTCATTTGTATTGATTTTTCTTCATCCACATGGAATTAAGCCAAGGAAGCAAATCTGTAGAGTCTGTTTTATGGAACACAGGAAGTAAATATGTAATTAAAAGAAAATCAAGTATTCCATACAGCACCAGTTGTCACTGTCAGCTCTGTTACTCAGTACAAACCATATCGATTAACTGCCTTTTACAAACATCTCCAAATTAACATCAAAATTAGCTCATTGCACGAACTTGCAGGAAAAAAGTGCTCTTTGCTTATCCTGCAGTTTAAGAACTACCACAAAACACCCAAATATGGAAGATCCTTGTTGTGGTAGGAATTAAAGTCCTTCCTGAGCCAAATGGATGCAGTGACACAGGACACAACGTGGGGTCAGTGCTAACCCAAAACTGCCCGGCAAGGGAAGGCTTCAGTCAGGTGCAGGATTTCCCTTCCTCTGCAGCCTCACTCACAAGGCTCTTGGGAGGGTATTTCACCTGTCCCAGCCCTGAAGGAAGACTTTGTCTGTGGGGAACACCAGTGTTATTCCACCTATCTGGAGAAATAATTCTGCTCACCAGGATAAACTGGGGGATCTGTCCATCAGCCATGGCTTGAGGGTTCCTGTTGGTTGGTGCTGAAACAGCACAGATTCCTTTATGAGAAGGCAGAGATGACACAATTCCCAACTGATGAAGGGCAAGGGACACCAAGAAAAATTACTGACCACTACAGTGCAGAAAACTGACCCTCACTTAATGACCAAGTACAGGTTGGCACAGGCAGTGGGTAGGAAATAAGAAGAATGAGAAATGAGACCTTTAATAGCTCACCAGGAGTGTTTGTCATACCAGAACAAGGAGAGATCAGCACACTATTGAAATATAAGTAGTTAGAAAAAAATACATCGAAAAAAACCTCTCAGAAATGCTTTGCAGTGTAATTTTGTCTCACAGCAGTGAATTTAAAAGTGAGTGTTTGTTATACATAAGTGCATGATTTCTGATTTCCAGTGAAAGCCTTTTCTCTACAGTCCCACTTTAATCCTTTTTGGTTTCCATAATTCTCTGCCATACCATGCAGTATTTCTCTCAAGTCCTGATGAAACTCAGATAATGCTCTTATGCCTTATCACAGAGCCCACTGCATAAGGCCATACTGAACATTCTGCATTTCAGGAGTATTTTGACAACAGACCAAAGTACTCCTCTAAGGCCAGTTAAAGCATGGCTGGTAATTTTGAGGCTGAAATATTACGGGGAAACATGAGGAAAACCTTTAGTTCCATGGCAATGAACTGTATATTGCATCAAAGCCTAGAAACCAAGTCATGATTACTTCTCACAGGAAAATAATGCCAGCCAAGTGCAAAAACAGTGAATTCAAGGAGCCCTTTTTGCGACACTTAGGGCTGTTCTTAAAAAAATTGGTTGGGTTTTTTTTTTTCAAATTAATTCTCCTACATTATGAAATCAGAATAATTTATCCATAGCACAAGAAAACAGACCGATTAGTCTGATCACAATGGGACTTGTACAATTCTGTGGTAGTCAACAAGTGCCCAGACACACCTGGGCCTTTTTTTAATGCCTTTCCCCCTTTATCCAAAACACAGAAAAATCAAACGGATGAACAACAGCTCCACACCAGTCATTGCACTCAATTTTATCCAGGCCTCATGTAGTATTTCAAAGATTTTTAAAGTCAGCAAGCTCATGTCCTTGTCATGCCCAAGCTTTATTACTGGAGGTTTATAGTTGTTTAAATTTTAAAAAGTAGAATTTCTTCTACAGCTAATAAATCAATTTTGATTCAACACAAAACAAGTTCATCCGCTCCTTCTTCAAAAGCATTTTGGCAACTCTGTTAATAAGAACATGTATGTTAATTTCAGTATTTATTCTTTATAAATAATGCTCTAATTTACGCTGGGTTTGCCTTTGAAAGATCCATGACATTTTTCTTGTACCATAAAACCTCTTTTTCATTAGTAAGAGAGCAACTATCAGGCCTAATTTTCTTCCTGTGTTTGTTGTTTGTTTTGCTTTGGGGTTCACTTTTTGCCTTGGTTTTGTTTTTTTATTTGTTGTTGAAAATTAACATAGTACCCGACTTTTATCAGTCTGTCAGGTCTTTGAGCTTTATGGTATTTTTTCAACAGTACAAAAGCTAAACTATTTCGTTTATTAGTGTTCATAGATTTATGTTTCTAGTCTCATCAATAAATCCATGTTTTGCAAGTCTTCAAGTATTTACACATTTTATTTTCCCCAGTATTTTAAAGACCCCTTTGTTTTGCCAATAGTCTTTATTTTCTTGTAAACAGATGTGTAAAAGATCTATATCTCAAACTATTACATAGTATCTCAAATATTCTGAAAGAATATTAATTGTGTCTTTCCTGAGCTCTTACATTAACATCCTGTTTCCCTGAGCAGTGTGACAATATAAAATGGCAGGATAAAGACCTTATCCTCTGTAAGGTTTCTGACTAGCATTAACCACAGAAAATTTGATGTGGGATGTAACACATGTAGTACCCATCTTAAAAAAAACCCCCGTGAAATATAAAAAAGTTCATATTTTGCTGTAGAGAGATACTGTTAATGTAAAGCAGGAAAAATGTTTGCAGTTAGTACCAAAGACATTCCTTTCTCTTTTCTGCTGCCTTCCATTCTCTCTTTGATCACAGACACTGTGCCAACAAAGAAAAAATGTCATATTTAACACTGAAATATCATTCTGCCATTAAAGTTTAGGCATCACATTGGCTACAAAACCCTGTGTGCGTTTGCTTCAAGAAGGGTGCTTGCTCAGCAGGTGCTGAGTTGTCATGGAATGCCTTTAGTTCCTCCCACATTTGCAGCACTGTGTGAACCCAGTCCCTCCTGTTACAGGCAGCCTTCATCATTCTTGTCCTGCAGCTGCCTTTGCACATCTGCTGCCTGAGCAGCACTCACCAGCTCAGAATCACCTGCTTTTCCCAGATTAATAGCTGAGTGCAAGCTCGCTTCCCACTTGCTCCTGGCTGTCTCCCGGGAGCCCGGACTGGAAGCAGAGGCATGGGCAGTGTCTGTTCAGAGGGAAGCAGAGGCATGGGCAGTGTCTGTTCAGAGCTGTATTTGCACCACCAGGCCAACCTGCACGAGGGCAGACAGCCTTTTCCACTGCAACAGTGAGAAATTAAACCATCCCACGATTCTCCTCCCCTCAGCCCCGTATCACTGTCACCAAGGTGTCTCCACCCCCACCTCCCCTTACAGCAGCCAGATGTGTTCCCAGCCCCTGTGGGCCCCTCAAAGGAACATATGGGGAACACGTCTGTGTTCCTCCTGCTGCCATTTCCAGCCTCTGCTCCTGCTCCTTTTTATTCCATCTCTCCTCAGAGGTGCAATCAAGCAGACCTTTTTGCTTGAAAATCCCTCGACTCTTCCCCAGAGCCTGCCCTTCTGAATTTGTGCCTGATCCTTCCTGTCCTGCATAATCCCTCACTTCCACAGGCGCTGACTCCTGTGTTAGCTTGTTGCAGCCTCTGGAGTGACCCCAACAAGGTAAGTAAATAACAGAGAGGCTTAATCCGCAAACACTTTCATCCTTCCTGCCACCTGTGACCCAGGGCACCACTGCAAGCTTTACAGAAACCCAGGAACAAACAGGCAGGCACTGGAATCGTTACATAAAACAACTCCTCTGCTTTCATTAAAACCACCAAGATCAACACATATTCCCTGGACAGACTGAAGCAATCTGGATGAGGTTGCTTTTAGCTCTGTGCATATAAATGCTCTACAGAAATAAGATGCTTTTTGTCAAGTTCACTGTAAAAATTCATTGATTCAAGTGGGAAATGGCATTGCTGAAGGACACCTTTCCCCACCCGTTCCCACTGCTATGCACTACACAGGCCTGTATTCCACTCAATGAGACCTTAGAATAGTACAGATCAGTCATTCATTTCTTTAAAAATTACATAGGAGCATTCTGAGCAGATGGAAATTTGGGAGGTTAAGCAGGTGTAGATTTGTAGAGTTAACTTGTGACCCCATTCATGTCAATGAAAATTTCCCACTGCTTAAAATGAGAAACTGCTTCCTCTATAGGATCTGTGACTTTGGATCTTTCTGTCTGAGCATATCTTGTTATTTACTACTCTGATATTTCACCTGTGCTGCAGCAAGAATTGATGCAGTTGGCACATTGGGAAGCACCAGTATGGGGAGAAGGGCTCACAGGAAAACAAACTCACTCATTCCAGCTCCTCAGAAGTATGAGAAAACTGCTGAATGAAGGAATAGATTTGCCCAAGGTGGCCCTTCTTTCCTCCCTGGTACTTGGATTATGGTCGCTTACTCTCACACAGGATGTATCTGTACGTAGAGAACCTGCGGCGATGTGTTTGTGTTTCAAGCTGGGAGTCAAATATTCCACCTCCATATGTGTCATCCATGTAACATGCTGATTTTCTGAGTCACAGATTGTTCCAAATGACTGAGAGAAGTGGGAAGCCAGAAGCTCTCAGATGCCTCCCTTGGACACCCCCTGACCTCAGCATAGCCAGTTCTCGTGACTGGGAGAAAATCAGGTTTGCATCTCCCTGTGAATTCCACTGAAAATTAGTAGGTAATTGCATAAAAAGAAAGCACAAGACTGACTAAAATTGAACCCTGCTAACCAAATTAAGATTTGAACTAAAGCCACAGCCAACTAATGAATTAATGATAACACGGACTGGAGTTTGCATTTGAGCAAATCAACAGGCAATGAGTAAAATGGAAATTGTAAGGGGCCTGGCATTTGAAAACGCCTGCTGCAGGAAATAATGGAGCTCATTCCTCTGAGGCAAAGGCCAGCTCCTTCAGGCTGTGACAGCTTTGAGATCACTGCTCCTTTCTGCTGTTTGGGTTTGGAGCTAGCAGGGCTTAAGGCTCCCCTGGTGCAGACACAGTTGACTAATGTAGCGTTGTGGAGGTGACTCAGCCCACCTTCTCCATGAGAATTAATGACATTAATTGGGTTAATTTTCCCTCTCATGACAGTGGGTCTGAGGGAGGGAGAAGGCGTGGCTGGGGAACTTCTCGGGCTTTAAGGTACATCTCCACCCCTCTTCCCTCAGAGTTATTTCAATATTCATAGGGTTGGTTTAATATTCATGTTGTTCTGGAGAGTTCCGCTGTTCTGTTATCCCCATTGGTTTGTTTGAATTTGTCCCTCCTTCCCTTCCCGGTTATTGGATGCCTGTCACAATCCATCATTTCCCTCATTGGTGTATCCCTGTTCTCCTCCCCCTTCTCTGACCCTTTAAAAACGTCCTGTAACCGTCCCTCGTTGCTCATTTTGTAGCCCTTGCTCTTGGTGCTGAGTTCTCCTGTCCCCTGGGGGCAGGGAATACACACAAGACTGCTGCTACATTTGAGCCCCTCTCTCCTCCTTTGCCTTCGCAGTGTTCACAACATTTTAACCATGGTCTGCTGCCAGCCCCAGCCTGGGCTCTGAGGCAAACAGCTCTTTTCAGAGCTCCCTCGGAGGCTTAAAGGCACAGAGAGCCCTGCTGACAGGGTGCTGTGGATCGTGTTGCCTGCTGACCAGTCAAGCAGACAGCGACAGTGGTGACACAGAATGATTTACAACAAAATATTTTCTGCTGATCTACACAAGTACCTTCACTTCAGCTTCAGAAAAAGCTTTAGAGAAACAGAAAGAATGATCCTAGAATCCCAGAATGGTTTTGGTTGGAAAGGACCTTAAAGCCCATTCAGTCCCACCCTCTGCCATGAGCACAAACACCTTCCTCTAGACCAGGCTGCTCCAAGCCCAGTCCAACCTGGCCTTGGACACTTCCAGGGATGGGGCAGCCACAGCTTCTCTGGGCAACCTGTGCCAGGGCCTCACCGTCCTCCCCTGAGGAGCCATCAAATGGAAAACAGAAGGTAATTTGGAAAGAAAAACGAGCTCTTAGCCTTGCACCATTCTCAGAGTGCCCAAGGCAGAAACCCAGCTCGGGTAACCAGGTGATATCACTGTAGATAAGCACCTTTATCCTCTTCAGCACTCAGATAATCAGGTCTGTGTGCTTTGTACAAGGGAAAGCTACTGTCCCTCTTGACATGGGAGAGGGAGCTTTCCTTTCCCCAGGGAACAACTAATTTTGCTTCTTCTTTAAACTTCCCTATCTTCACATGGGAGAGGGAGCTTTCCTTTCCCCAGGGAACAACTAATTTTGCTTCTTCTTTAAACTTCCCTCTCTTCACAGGAAATAGAAGGAGTTTATGAAGACCTGCTCCCCTAGGTTAGAAGCAGGCATGACTTCCAAGCATGGAAAATCACGAAAGAGAACTTCAGAGATAGAGCATCAATATCCTCCTTGTGAAAAGCCAACACGGTGCTGGTAACCACGCTCCTCGTGTCCTGTCACTGGGCTTTGGACTTGTTCAGTGATCTTAGGAGTCCTTACTTCTGCTTTCATCTGAAGGTATGCATAGAATATTGTCTGAATGTTCTTGTATTCATTTTACTGGTGGAAATTTCTAACTCAAAGAAAGAATGTAAACATTGGGAATTCAGGTATTTATAGTGTTGTTAATGTAAAACTTCGAGAAAGTTAAAACATTGAAGAAACCACTAAGAGTTTCTCCAAGAAAACTGTAAGTTTAAGCAAAAATTGTCAGTCAAAACCAGTCTGAAATATATTTAAAAGAAAGCATTGACACCTTTCAAGTCACATTTTGAAAATCAATACATCATTTGCCTTCTAGCACCTCCATCTTTACATGCACGCTTGTGCAACTTCTTTTCCTGTGATTTCATTTTTTTCAATCAATGAGGTCCTGAAGTACTTTTAATTAAGATCTACTTTTCTGCCAATCACAGGATTCCAGAAAGTGGAGCATTAAGAGAAAGCTCTTAATAGTCTAAGACCTGTACAAAAAATAATACAAGTGGACAATAACGAAACTTCCAGTTTATTTGCCTGTCTTCTGTCTTCCTCACTTCCCTAGCACTGATTTTTCCATGTTTTCAATTCTGGTTTTATTAGAATCTCTTTGAAACCTTGATCTCTTATATTTTCAAGGAATGTTATCTAATATTAGTACAACTATTCAAATAAACAGTTCCTGCCAGCAAGCATCCAGAATTTCAATGTAACTTCTAATTAGAATTCATGAAGTCTTTAAATAATAAAATTAAAAGTTAAGCACAGGGCAGGGTTCTTGCTACAAAAATATTTACAGTGAGGGTGATTCAGAGCAAAGAAATCATAGTACAGGACAGCTACTTAATATTTAGTAAACATAATGATTAGACAAGAAAACTTACAGAGTTCCAGCTGTCAATGACAATAAAAACTGTTACATAACTGTTTTATAAAGATAGTGTGGAAATTCTTCCTGGCAAATTCTTAGCACAGCAAACGCCTTCTTGTACTAAATATTCATTGTACAGGGATACATTTTCTCTGACTATTTCCTTTCTCCCTTGAACGTGGCGCAGGAAAAGAACTCTTAACTAAAAACTAAGCTCTACAAGACACCTTTCTAGCCGTTCCATACCACCTGATGTTTATCTCAAAATAAACTTCCAGTGTCAGCTCCCTGCTCACACAAACCTGTCTTTGCAGAACGCCTATTCTCACTCCCCGGCTCTTGGATTTGCTGTGAAACCTCATATGCTCCATTGATATGATTTCTGAAAGCGTTTCCATGTCACAGGTCTGTCCCTGCTACATCCCCACACTCTGCTCCAGGGAGGGCTGCTGAAAATGCCCCTTTTTTTGTGTTCCTGTGATAAACTGCAGTGTGACTTTTCCATCACTGCCCTCATTGCACCTACAGTGGAGAGTGATGAACAGTAACCGCGTCCCAGTGAGCTGTAAACTCTGTAGTTTGAGAACACCTGCCAAGTCCTCCACCACAGATCAGGAGAATACGGTGTCACCCTTCAGAACACCACCACAGATCAGGAGAATACGGTGTCACCCTTCAGAACACCACCACAGATCAGGAGAATACGGTGTCACCCTTCAGAACACCACCACAGATCAGGAGAATACGGTGTCACCCTTCAGAACACCACCACAGATCAGGAGAATACGGTGTCACCCTTCAGAACACCTGCAGCAAAGAGAGCCCTGGCCATTGTTCCCCTTCTCCATCTCCTTTGTGAATACAGAGCCCTTCCAGGGCACACAGAGCAGGAATTCCAGCTCTGCTCACCGTTGCCACTGGAGACTGGAGAAGGTACTGTTTATTGCATGGGATGAAGTTGTGTATGCAGTCCTCACTCAGTGATCTGCAGGCGCCATTCCAGTGATGAACATTTCAGTATCATTCCCAGAGAGGAACTGATCTTTGCTGCATGCTAAAATACAAACACAGGGACAACAACAGAACTGTTACCACGTGTTCACTCCTGCCCAGTTTTTCAGTATGCACTCCACTTTGGGAACCTGCCACTGGCTTGGCAGCTCATGTCCTGTTTATCTTAATTTTCTAGCTTTGCAATCTAGTGACTGCTGGCAAGAGGACAAGTACTTTCTGACTGTAATGACAAGACAGACACTGGGAAAGCAGACCAGGGTTATGAGCAACTATTGCAAAATGCCTGTGCAAGGCAGGCCCATCCTGTGCTGCCAGCCCCCACATTGTGCCTGCACACTCCTGGTTTATCCACAGACTATGAGTGGCAATAAGTTACAGGGTGCTGACTTGTTCCTAGAAGGCAAAAGCACTGCCTCAAGCAGGAGATCAGGAAAAGAAAAGGGAGTGATTAAGGTGCCTTTAATGCAATGCTTAAAGGTGAACTAAATGGTACTGTGGTAAGCAATGAAACTAAAAGACTTTCCCTCAATAAAAAATAATCACAACTCCCATGTTTTATCCCAAAGCTCACAGAGTAAGCGCTGCACAGGACTGAAGGTTTTCCCCAGCTGAGGAGCTGTCAGGAAGGTGAGCACTGGGAAGTACAGGGTGGGAGGCCACCACACCCTGTGCCACACGGGGAGTGACACAACCTGCTGAGAACACAGGAATGTCAATGATGGGATAGAGGTGAGCAATAACACAGGGAGTGACACAGCCTGCTGAGAACACAGGAATGTCAATGATGGGATAGAGGTGAGCAATAACACAGGGAGTGACACAGCCTGCTGAGAACACAGGAATGTCAATGATGGGATAGAGAACACAGAGTGTCAGCAATGGGATAGAGGTGGGAATAGCACAGAGAGTGACACAGCCTGTCCAGAACACCAGAGTGTCAGTGAGGGGATAGAGAGCACCAGAGTGTCAGCAATGGGATAGAGGTGGGAATAGCATAGGGAGTGACACAGCCTGCCCAGAACACCGGAGTGTCAGCGATGGGATACAGCTGGGAACAGCAGCACCACAGTTCTGCAACACTGAGTGTGGGAAGAAGGAGCAGAAGAAATTCATCATAGATAAATGTTATATTGTGCATAAATGTAATCCTAAATCCATGTATGCAATGGCAAGTTCTGAGCTGACTGAGACACTGGGATTAGAATATGCCATATATGCTGCTCCATGAGAACCTGAGCATGGTGCTCTGCAAAGGTCAGAAGAGGGAATTGAATGCTCCAAGTTATTAGGAAAGGGGCAGAAGAGAACAGAGAAAACATCACAATTCCTCACATCAATATGCAGCGCACCTGCACCACAAGTGCTGTTTGCAATTCCAAAGCACCTATCTGCAACAACCATGGATTTGGAAAGAGCAAGGGGCAAACAAGTCTGATCAAAGGCATGGAATGGATTTTGTGTGAAGGATAACTGAACAGGCAAACTTTTCCATCTGGGGAAAAAGCTCACCAACAGGTTATATGACAACAATTTTAATATAACCAACATAAGTGTTCACTCTCTTTTCAAAGAGTGAGACATTATACAACAGAAATAAGTTTTTAAATCACAAGATTAAAACACAAAGAAAATTTCTCTATACTGTGCACAGTGAAGCTGCAAAGCTCTTCACCACAGGATGCTGTGGCTGTCAAAAACTGACAGGGCTTGAAAATATATCATGAAAATTGAAGGAAGGAAAGCTCCTTGAGGTCTATTGAATAAAGAGACACAACATTTGGTTCAGAAGTGCCTGAAGCACACATTTTCAGGAGATAATCCAGGATCTTAAGGAATCATCACTACATGGCTTCTCTATTCTTCCACTCTGCTTTGCCTGTGTTGAAAAGAGCGTAACAGGCTACAGACCTTTGGCTTAAGCCAGCAGAGAGGTGTGAGCATTCTAGTAATGATTTAAACATCTTTCAAAAGCCAGTAAAAACCCATGCAGGTCCACTGGGTTTGGCTTTCTACATCAATCTTTTCTTATGCTCTACGTGTAGACTTCTGCTTCTGATCTCAGGGCCTGGCCCCTGGCAGCACTTGGAAGAATCAAATCATGTTGTGGGTCATCTTTCTCATCAGGGGAGTCATTGCAGTTCAGAACCTATGTGATAATCTGGATTTTTTTTAAGCTTTGTTTTCCCTTGTTCCCCATCTCTTTTTCCACCTTTTAAGAGAGGTGTCTATATTGCAGGTGAGAGATGACTTGAAAGGAAGGGAGAACTCCAGTCCATAAGTCAGACAATCCCCTTCTCTTTCAAGTGTCATATAAATTTTATGTTTTTGCTACAGGCTCCAAAGGACTCTAAACTGCTGCTGCATGGCCAGGCAGGATGACAGCATAACCCCCTTTCTGCTCACAGCCACCCCGAGTATCACACAGCACTTGGATGTCAGGGCACAGCACTCTCCCTCCAGTGCTTTGCTTTCCCCCAGTAATTTCTGTGGGCTTCCACTGCAGCTTCAGAGTGTGGGACACAAATGTTGTGCCTTTCAGTGTCACCAGCAGTGACCTTCCACACAATAAATAGAAGGAGAAAGAATTTATAGGCCTCTCTACACTCCTGAGCACCAGCACTCGTGGGGGTGCCTTGCACATACAAATGCCTCAGTTTGCAGCAGGAACATGCTGAAATGTTGAATGACTGAACCAGAGTTGAGAACATGAAATCTGCAGCCACTGTTACACCCTGAGAGGGCCTCACATCCTTCACTTGATGCTTGATGCTGTAGGTTTGCAAGTAATTAAAGGGCTGGTTTAACACGGAAAGGACGGAATGGGAGAAACTGCACTGAAAATGACATTCCTTTGGGTGATAAAATTTCCTCTCAGTCTGCTTAACAGCTCCAGTTCTTACTACAAAACATGGTGCAATAAATGTGTTTAATTTTTTAATCTTTTTAGTGGTGAAAGCTTATTGAAAGATACACCCACCACCCTGATGATACAAGACCAAGGTGCCACCTCACTTTTGCATTGTAAGATGAGAAAAGAAACATCAGGATAATTTCTCCCAAAGAGCCCAACTTTTGAAGCCACCAAATGTGGAGAAAATGGGAAGAGAATTAAGATCTCTCCCAGCCTGTGTGAGGTATTTGAACTGGGGTAGAACTCAGGTTTTCCCATGCTGAGACTGCAATATCTCTAATTTTTTCACAAAAGAATGAATTTGAATAAACACTTTTTTAACTGAAAAGGAAGTCTTCATTAAAGGAAAAGAGTCACTTGTGCATTCAGTGTGCTAGCTCAGCCAAGAAGGGGACAGGCTAGAGAGAAACAATGTGAATAAATGAAAGGATGAGGATGGCAGTGCAGATGTGAGTGTGACCAAGCACTCCACTGCAGGAGCTGCATCCTGCTCAGGAGGAGATGACTCTGGACACAAAGCACTGCCCAAAGTCTGCAGAACATGCAGTTTGTCATCAGTCCTTCTCCTTGAATAGGAAGGTTATTCTTTCTCAACAGGTTTGAGGTGGAATTCGATGACATTGAGCTGTATGTGTCAGGTTCATGGGATACCTCGACACCTGCACAGAGGTAAAATACCTTCCTGACATCAGGAGATTCCTTACGCACAAGGTGACAGCAACCAAGAATTAAATTCTTGGATACAGGATAAATGTTTTAAATCAGAAGCAATTCTGCACAGATGGAATAGAAACTGCAGCACTGGTGTGGTATTAGCAGTGGGGATCCCCAGGTGGGAGCAGGATCACAGAACTCTCCAGAGTTTGTGACACAGCTACAATGCCTGTGGACATTCCTGCAACACTGAAGCCCCTCCTTGACCCACAGCACGTTAAACAAACACTGCAGCAGCCAAGGAGAAGGCCAGAGGAGGTTGATTTTGTGTATGCTTGAACATGCAATAAAGGTGTGAGAGCTCTGCTCAAACCAAGAGAGTGAACAGATGTAACTGCAGGTGTCCTGCACTTAGGCAGGGGATGAACCACCACTTAAAAGCTGTGGTTTGGGCTTTCTGCAGAAGAATCCTGGGGCTCCAGGTAAGGTGTTAATTGTTTTGTTTGGGTTTTTAAGCCTTGAAATAATGAAAATCTTCAGAAAAGAAAAGACAGACAAGCAAAAGTACACACATGTTCTGTGTAGGAGCCTGCAGACACAAAAACTTCTTTCTGCACACGTCAGAGCCAAACCCCCCAGAGAGCAGTGCAGGTGTGCTGGCTCTGTGTGGGTCAGGATGAGCAGCAAAGGCCCTGCTCACACACTGAAAGGCTGCTGACAGCCCGAGTAGCTCTGCCTCTCACAGTGCCCTGAGGAGCCAGCTGCCATGACAGGGAACACTTGGAGATACACATCCTTCAAAAAATACTTTTGGCTTGCTGTGAGAGATTGAAATGTTTTGGTTAATGGCTTAAACACGGTTATGAAGGACTTTTTGCCCATTGTGGCAAAACTGTGTAAAGGTTGTGTGACCATCAAAGCCCACCCCTCCCTGAATATGCCTGACTGAACTTTGGACTGTGAGTTACACCACCTAAGGGGACTTGAGGTAAGATAAAGGTGACACTGTTGGTCAGTTAGGTCTAGGGAGAAGTAAGCAAGGCTGAGGGAGAAGAATGTATCCACAAGAAAGTCAAACTCAGCAGCTGCCGATAAAATCAGCTCTGGCTGGGTTCCTTGGGGTGGGGAAGACCACAGCCCACAGGCTCATCTGCTGAGGCCAGGTTTGCACAGGCTGCCCTCCAGCCAAGATGGGAGGAGGAGGAGAATTTCAGGGGTGTGGTGTAACCTCTGCTCAGAGGCCGTGAACACCCATCCTCTCTCACACAAACCGGCTCAGTGTGAAAACCCCCAGCCCCAGGAAGGCCACACACAAAGGACATTCACACGAGGGGCAGCTGGGGGGGTGCCATAAACCATCAGAGACCCCTGAAGTGCCCCAGACTCATGGCTGAGTCCTTGCAGCAGAGCACTGCAGGTGACACAAAATGATGCCACAGATCCAGAGTCTGTTGCAAGAGACTGTGTCAAACTTCCCCCTGCCAGGGGAGGTACCCAGGCATTCCCACCTCACCCAAACATTGAACTCTGTCTTTGGGGGGACCCTCACCACCAAGAAGACCTGATGGAGAGGATCGACAGGATGCCATTGGGATCCACAGAGTTGTGATAAGTTCTACTTCATCTGTCTCTGTCACTTATCTTTCTCTTCCCTCCAGCTCTTTTCCTACTTCTCTCTCTTTCATTTACTGTTACATAAAATCCATACTGTTGTCTTTGGCACATGGTCTTGTTTGCACCTTAATTCGGGCAGAGGCATCTCTAAAAAGTTTATAACTGGATCGTAACAGATACTTGAAAAATTTTTTTCATAGCATGAGATTTCAATAGTTTGATCCTTTCTCCAAACCATTATAAATCACCACAATGAAAAAATACCTTATACAAGAGCTTAGGGATTTTTTTTCTGAAAATCTAAAAGAAAAACCAAAACTAGACCACTTTTAATGGAATTAATGATCAGCTCTCTTCCTACACTCTATTACTTTCTCTGCAAATACTCCAGCTTTTCTCATACACCAGCTATAAAAAACCTGAAAAAAACTGCCACCAAGGGTTGAGTTCATAGCAAGCCTGATGTTTCCAGTGCTGTGAGAACTGCTGTCTTGTGATGCCAGTGACAACTGTCATGACTCCAGTCAGCCCTTCTCCCAGCGTTGTGAGAGATGAGGGCCTGCACAGGCTTGCTTCTAATCTATTTTTATCCAAAATTCTGGCTTTGACAAGAATAGCACAATAGAGCACTGGTGAAATACAGCCACAATCTAAATCTGTAGGAGACACAGGGTGTGTCGAAGAGAGAGGATGAAATGTGTGTTCTATAGATATATATCTATACCTGTAGTGAGGCGTGGATTTGACTCTACAACAAAAGTTGTAAAGTAGGTATATTTTATTTCAGTGCTGGAACGCACAGGAAATAGCTTCCTCAAAATATGTGCATTATCTTCTGCAGCACTTTGCTTGGTTTATATTGAGTTACAGGTTACATACGCATGAAGCTATACAATGCCCCTATACATATTCATTATCTATCCCCGTTTCGTATTATAATGAGTTCAAAGTTCATTTAAATACTCTTGCGCCTGCGCAGTGCTGCCTGGTGGTCGTGGGCAGGGGTCTTGATGAAGTAAGAGAGTCTTCCTCTGGTGAAGTAAGGAGTCTTCCTCACGTTGAACTCTTCACCCTGCTTCCCTGCGCAGACTCCCTGGGTCCCTGGCTTGAGTCCAAACTCTGCAGCTGGCTTGGGCTGGTNAAATGTCAAGCAAGCGATATACATTGTTTAGTGAGCAGCCCCTAATAAATCATTGTCCACCCTTAAATCAGTAGAACTCTTAGTTTTTCTATAAGTGAGCTACTGCTTGAAGAAATTCTGAAATGTAAGTGCTTACAACATAGAGAATAAAAATCTACATCTTTGTCCTTGACAGAAAATAAGTGAACACACAGAAAGCTAACTAAATGCAAGCTGGTTTAATACAGGATTGCATTCCTTGCTTCCAATGCACAAAACCCAAGGAAAGACAGCTGGAACTGTCACAGTTGAGACGCTGGGATGTTCAGGATGGCCCGGAAAACTTTGATATCACACATCCATTGCATGTGACTCTGTTTTTCTTCCTTCCTAGACACCGAGGGGAAAGAAGGGGTTTACCTTTATGTTTATTTGCACCTCTCCTTGGACAGTACATCAATGGCCAGCAGGTGCTGAAGGGTCTCTCTGCATGTGAGAAAGACAACGGAGCACCCAGCAGAACAAACTTCTGCCAGACATTGCTGCTCCCAAGGAGGCCCTGCAGACCAAGCTGTACAGGCTCATTTTCTGAAGAACACAGGAGAAATCAGACAGATATTCTAATGACTTGCTGCGAAAGACAGAGCCTAACAGGAGCCCTGTATTTGAAATCAAAATGTATTTAGTGGGTAAGCTCTCTGATTGAGAAGGGCTTTGCTGAAATCATGTCCTGGCGGAAGCAATCTCCCTTCTGCAATCCAGGTGATTTATAAATGCCAAATTGTTTTACAGACAGTATCTTCCAAGTTGTCATTGTCTGGTGATTGACTGACTTTTCCTTTAAGGGGTTAACTCCTCATTTTAGAACTGAACTGGTGTCTGTGATGGGGCCACTGAGTTAAGGACAGGGACTAAATCTGGTTTCCCTTCACAAGAGTTCTCACCTGAAAACTCTGGCTCTCATGGCCACCAGGGGAAGCTGCGTAGAGGTAAATTGAAAATCTCCCTGCTCATTGTGGGGTGGGGATGGACTAGATGACTTTTAAAGGTCCCTCACAACCCAAACCATTCCATAATTCTAAATATTTCCAGCCTTTGGTAACAGCACAAAACAATTCAAGAATAAAATCAAATTATCTTCTGGAATTAGAGACTAAACACCGGTTCTGTTTGCAATCTCATTCTCAAATTAGCAGCGTAATAATCTCTGCACCCAAACAGATCTTTTCAGGAATTTTCAAACATCATCTAATGGGTAGGTTATGGCATCTTCATTTCTGTCCTGTGGGGTCCTCCAAGAAGACAATCCACCTGCCAGTGGCCACGATGTGATATGTGAGCAGGAGCAGCTGTCCTGACCTCAGATTCCCTTATGAAGGGAGATGCTGCCATTTGAATTAACTCTTCTTTTATCCTTTAAGTAACCTGATGAAAAGAAGCCACAGAAGAGGTGAAAACAAAATTACTGAGGGTTACCACTTACATCCTCTGTGGGCTTTTCCTCACAGCTGAGCTCAGCTGCAGGGTCAGTCACAACCCAAACCATTCAGGCTGTAAACAGATCATCTGCTGGTGTACATCTGTGCAGCTCAGGGACTGTCATCTGCACCAGAACGTGGCTGAGGCAATCATCTTTGTTCAGCCAGGCTTAGACCCCCTGAAAGGTCAACTGATGAAGAGCTTTCCAAAGTCTTCCAGCAAAAGGAGTGAAATCAAGACTGATTTCTTGATCAGGGTCTCTATCAGGGTCTCTAAATCTCAGTTACACAACATACTCCTAGGAAAGGAAGAATTTTTCTCAATGTCATGCAATTTGTATATAATACTGTTTCAACTTCAGCAAACTGAATAACCTGAGAAAGAGCTGTGCTGCAGCCAGCAGCAGCTGTAGTCTGAACATAATCTTATCTACAGGTTATAAACTACCAGTGTGTCCAAAGAAAAAAACACTGAATAAAAATGAGGTTAGCCTGTATCCACATTTCTTACTTGTCCCTTGCTTCTCAATCAGAGACTCTCAGCTGTGAACTCCAGACATTCCAACCCTTCTTTTCCATGCAGTGTCACCCCTGCACCTCTCCTGCCCTGCCTGTCCCTGCTGAAGAGCCTGTAGCCATCCACCAGGGCACTCCAGCCACAGGACTCATCCCACCAGGTTTCACTCCTGCCAGCGGGACTGGGGAAAGCCTCGAGCTCAGCACCACCCACAACAGCAGAGCAGTTACTGCTCCCTCTCAGTCTCAGGTATCCCACTGATAACCAAGGTGTGAGCCACGATCTCCTCTGGTGTTTCAAAGCTGCGTTTCCAGCGCATTCCTCTCCACGGACAAAACCTACTGCCCATCTGGACTGCAGCAGTCCCTCTGAAGGGGCCAGCAAGAGATGAGTGCAATCAGAAAGGTGAAACACAGTTTGGAACCTGCCAAGGAACATCAGAATTCAGGTGTAAGAGCAGTGCCATGCCCCCAGTGCTGCTGCTCTGCCACACACAAACACTCTTCGGGCCAAGGGCTTTGCTGGCTTTTGCCTTTACTGCACGTCCTTCTTGTAAAAACAGCCTTTCCATCTCCATTTTTGCTGCACATTCATGGAAATCAGGAACAGAAACCCTCCTGTGAGGCAGTCTCACTAATCTTCATTGCCTTCAGGAGAGTCTACTTGGTATTTGGCGAATTGCAGCAGCCACAGCACGTGTGGGAGGTGCCTTTAGCTGTTTTACTCCAGGGCATCTCCTCCTGTCTTTTGAGGCACAGGGATTTCAAGCCATTAATATATTCCAAGCCATAAATATATTAATATATACACATCATTTAATACAGGAGGGCAAAAAGCTCCCTGGCACAAAATAGCATAAAGAAGAACAAGCTCTGTCCAGCCCAACAGCCTGTCACTGCAATGTCCAGGAGGAGCTGCCTAGGGAAGCACAGGAAAACAGGGTAATCCCAGGATCATCAACCACCTTTTCAGCCTCCAGCAGGACTAGAGTGATTGGTAGGGACCTCCTGAACCACACACAGTCTATTTCTATTTAATATGTGAAAGAATTTTTTCCATAAATACGACCACCTAGTTTGTTGGGCTTCTTTTACAATTCTGGCATCTACAACATCTTGTGGTATTCCAGAGTTTTACCACCAACTTAGTGAAGAACAACTCTTCTGTTTTGACCCAGAGCCCTTGAGTTTCATTTGATTCCTGCTGGATGCTGACCAGGAAGATACATTCACCTCCCAGTTTCCTAGACCTCTTCAGGCATTTGTTCAGGACAGAGAGTCCCATTTGTTTCCTTTATGGATCCTGTTCAGTATATTTGATCATTCAGGCTGCACTTTTATGAGCCTTTTCCAATTCTGTGGTAGCTTTGTGAAGATGGGGCCGGAGCTACATGCAATATTCAAGATGCAGAAGCACCATCATGCAGAGTGATAATGATGTTTTCTGGTTTATTTTCATTCCTCTTTCTAAACCCAAGGAGAGTCAGTTTTTTTCTTGAAGGCTATGGAGAATTGAGCTAATCTTTCTTACCTAAATCTTGCTCCTGAGTTATAGTGCTCAGCTCAAAGAGGAGTTCAGGATTACTCCTCCTCCCACCACCCCTCCTGTGTACCTCACATTGCATTTTTCTGCATTTCACCTGTCACTTTCATCACTCAGGTGATCACCACCGGGTTTTTTAATGCAACCCTTCAGTCAGTCCTCGCTTTCCCTGTGCTGAAAAATTCAGTATCTCCAGTGAAACCTGCCACTTCCCTGCTCCTTCTGGACCACCTGGGACATAGAACAACGCACAGCCCCCCTCAGGCCTCTGCATTACTCCTGCTGCTGATGGCCTGCCTGTGGGGAGAAATACCATTTATTTCTACACTCGTTTCCATAGGGAGTCCTCGCCCTAAAGAAAGATTCTGGAACAGAAACTGTCCTCAAACTCCTCCACAGTGAACCAGAGAGCAGAAATCATTGACAGGGTGGTCTGGCCTTTTATTACCTTGGCTTGGTTTTGTACCACAATCATCTGCTTAGTCTCTGGTTTCGCCGGCAGGTTTCCTCTTCCCTTGTATTTCAAAAAAGCGAGGTGTTTGTTTTGTGCTCCCTCACAGCTTTTTCCCTGTCTGGCTTGTTTTTATGCCTTTATGCCTTATATATCTGTAGTGTACTCTAAAGCACAACCTGCATTTAGGCCCATGTGAAAAAACCACACATTTTAGCAGTACAGATGCTGAAGGCTCAGGGTTTACACCACCACTACAGTCAAAGGAAAAATCCGTGAAAGCATCACCGGGAGCAGAATTAGATCTTTAATAGATGAAGCTTTTAAAAACAAACCCAAAACAAACAAACAAACCACAAAAACAACTGAGAGGCTCCCTCAAAGCGATTAACAAAATATCAAGGGATAAGAGAGTTATTTATGGGAAAACACAATATTTTACATCAGAGCAGGAACAAAAAGGAATCATTCTGCTGAGAAAATGATCTACCTATCTTAATAGAGATTATTGTGACTCAAAATTGAAAGAATCAGGGCAAAAATGACAAAAGAAATTATCAACAAAGCTTTGCTATTCAGTCAATGAAAGCAGAGTCAGGACTTTGAGAGGAAACACAAATCATGCAGAAGAAGAAGTATTTATCAGGCCAGAAGGAATATTTGTTGCCTAAAATGACTATGTAAGAACAGATAAACACTTTGCTGCACTAGACAATTAAATGTATTGTAGCACACAGCAACCTTCAGTATGCCAACCCACAGTCAACAAGTAGCAGCATTTTGCTTCCTCTTGGGAATCCAGAGCAGCCAATGCAGTAAGGGCTGTACCTGAAAACTGAACACAGAAAAAGGCCTTACTGGCAAACTATCACGGTTATCTTGCAAAGAAATGCAACTGTCTACATCTCAAAAAAGTGAAACTGTATATTTATGGATAGAAGTGACCTGGTTTGATACCGGCAAGTGATCACAGCAAGAAGAAAAATGAGAGGAAAAGTAAGTCTATTAAAATAATTCTTCCTACTGCTGGATCTTCATTGGAGCATCTTGTATTTGGCATTAATATCGCTGGAGTTTTGCTTTCATTTTCTAGGAAACAGTTTTAAGAAAGACAACCACATGCTTAATGCTTGTATTTATCATGGCTAAACTGTACCTTGCTTTTTGTTTCCCTTCCTAATATAACTCTCCCAAAGATGCACATCAGGTGATAACACAGAGCGTTCTTAAATGCTGCTCAGCAATTACACCAGCAAAGTGGCTGCTTTACAGCTATTAAGAAACCAGGAGCACATTTAATTACAGAGATAGTTATCTTGGATTTCCCTGTAAAAGATGCAATTTTGACCAGGGTGCTCTGGTGGAATGACACATTCATTCTGCTTTACCACCTCCTTCAGAGTGCGGGCATCAGTAGATCCAAAGAATTAATTTTGTTGGAACCTAGGGTGGGATTTATGAAGCCTTGTCAGGTGATAGTCGACTACCTTTGAGTGCACACCACTATAAAAGACACCCAAAACACAGCCCAAGCCCCTGCCTGAAGAGGGGGATATAAAAAGCTGGGAGCTCTGCACCCAAAATACAGGAACAAAGAGTAAAGCCCAGAGGAGCTGAGTCACCAAGGAGTGTGACCCCGATGACATCAGAGATTTTGTGCCTATCAAGAACCCAGGACATGCCACAAAGATTTCATTCCACAAACTACAGCAAACAACAGCCGAACATTTATTTGGATTTTTTTAGTCCCATCATTACTTCTGTGCTTTCCTGAATATTCCTGGTTTCACTAGTAAGCAAACATCACACCGTGGACGGTGGCAGCTACTGTCATTGCTTAAAAATAACAAAATTAATAACTATTTATAAATAGAAACCTGTGAGTTTTCACCCCTCATAATATGCTCCCCATTTGTGGTTCATCTGATATTTTCTAAAACCATATGGGGAAACTTACTGCTGCACAAGATCAACAACAGCATATTTGAACAATCAAATGTGACTTCTCTGAGGATTTAGGAATTCCAGATGGAGATTTAGGAATTCCAGGTGCTATTATCATTGGTTTTCAAATAGAACATAATCAGTTAAGATTCTGGAGTTTTTTAATTTAAAAAAGTAAAAAAAGCAATAGCATAATAAAGCAAGTCTAAAAAGTAACTGGTGTGAATTCTAAAATAATTATTGCTGTGATTTTTTTATCCACAGAGAAATGTAGGAATTAAAAATTAATTGAAAAAAATCCCAAAAAAACCCTGACAAAAAATTCTTCAGCAGAAACATTAAAGCTAAATCCCTGGAAGTTTACAGGCATCCATTACAGTCCTTGCTTAGATTTAAGAGATGGGACTTTGCCATGAAGCTGGTATTTAAGCTACCAGTGGTAGGATGAGTCTCATCTGCAAAGTTAATTATAGCTTCTTTAAAAAGATAATTCTTGAAGGCTGTTGCACTATAGCCCACCTGTAACTTTATCAACTGCTATCCAATTTCATCATCCCAGTATGAAGATGCTGCAGGCACAGGTTCCCTCCTCGGGGGAGCCCTGAGCACAGCAATAAACCAGCCTTGAAACAGGGCTAGGGAAGTGCCAGAGCACCCCCCAGAATAATGCAGCCTGCACTGCACAGAAAATACACCAAATTAAAAGTTAAAGAGGGCTAATAAATGGGATTTATCGGCGTGCACACAGGCAGCAGACCCTGTGCCAAGAAACTTGGCTGAAATACAACAGCCAGTGAGCTGGTGGGGCTCCACACACACCCCAAGGCAGTGCAGAAGGGAATCGGGGTCTTGGGAGCAGGTGGAAGAGGCCAGGGAAATGGGTAGATTGCAGCAGTCACAGAAGTTTTTAATAATGTGGACAGGATTAGGCGAGGTACAGAGCACAACCTGCATGTGGCAGCACTGTGTTTTGTAGCAACTACAGCTTCAGCTCAGCCAGGCAATCCTTCTCAAGCTGGCCTCACTGCCAGGTTTCAGAAAACAAAGGGAGATCTTCAGTCCAAGGGAGATGGCATCCACGGCAGAGCTGTGCGACAAAACCCAGGGAGCAGTCCCCCTCAGCCTGTCCCAGGCACTGTGTCCATCCAGCACCACTCCATGGGAGACACTGCCCAGCCCCAGGATTCCTCCCTGAACTTAATATAAACAAACCTCTGTTTGCTGCTCTCCAAGAGAAGCAATTCACAAACAGCAGGGACTCAAAGAAACGATCATAAACCAAACCTCTGTTCAGAGCTGTATTTTCCTGAGAACAGCTGAAAAGTGGGAAGTTATGCATGTTTGCAAGGCAATGAGATACTTCTGATACATCTGCGTATGTCGTTGTCTCCTTGATAATACAAGCCAGTATCAATTTCAGTTGGCAATTACGTTGTAATTTTCAGCAGGACTCTGAGGTGTGCCATGCTCTGTATCAGGCTTGGGGAGATGGATGTAAATAATGCAGAGTGCATGTCCTGAAATGTAACTTTTCACTTAGAGCTCTCCGGAGCGTAGTTATTCTGCCCTACGGCTCAGCCTCGCTCGGTGCCACTGCTCACGCTGAGCGCTCCAGCACAGGCTGCCCCTCCAACGCTCTCCCTGCCAATAAAAAGTCAAAAACAAGGAGGCAAAAGAGACTGAAAGCTCATTTCTGCATCTTCTGGTACTGAATGATGTAATAACTCTTTCAAGGTCACAGACTGTGTTGGTGGAGTCAGCTAGAGCTTGTGACATGCAGCAAACACCACTTCACTGGGCCATATTCCACCCTCTGTAACTCATTCTAAGATTCCCTGTGACATTATTTCTTAGGGAATTTTTCATTTATTTTAAGCACTTTAGTATTATACATTTTCAATCACTTAAAGACCATCAGAACATCATGGCTGAACATGACGGGCAGTGAGTTGCCCAACCTAAGCCTTCTGGGCTTTGCCAGGTCCCTCTGCAGAATTTGTACACTTTACTACACAATTTCTTATTCAGTAGATTTTTGCATGTCCCGTAAAATTTAGGAATGCTGCAGAATACTGAGTGACCCAATTTGTTTTGCTATTGTTGTTTTGATCTGGCAGATTTCTGACTTCCATACTGGTGAGGATTTTTGAATAAGGAATGAAAAAAATTTTAAAAAAAAAAATCACAAGAAGACTTGGGTTGGAAGGGACATCCAAAAGTCTAGACCAGTGCTTGACCACTCTCATTGTAACAATGATTTGACACAAGTCATCCCCACCAGTAAATATCTTATAATAGGTAGAAATTTGTCTTTCTTGACATTTCTGAGATGGCTTTCTCAAATCTCAACATTTCTGCAAATGTCACACAGTCACAGAAAACAAGCAATAGTAGAAATAACCCCCTCCAGTCCCACCGTTATTTTCATACACCACCCAGAAAGTTATGGGCCTGGCTCATTACACAGGATAATGAAGAAGGGGATGTGCATCTTCCAGAGGCGAGATTCTACACAAATGATTGCTGGAATGAGTCAAAATTCATGTCCTAATACTGAACAGTTTAATCAGCGGCCAGAACAGGATATCCAAGCACAAAAGCAGGTACATATTTTTAATTATTAGAAACATGATTGCAATCTCATGGTTGAATGATCTCTATGTGTGGTGCAAGACAATCATCCTCCAGTGCACGCTTTGAGCATCACTGAAGACACCCAGGGAACAGTGTAGATTGTGCAAAATCTTCCTGTTGATACAAAACAGAATCTCTTTCTTGAGTATTAACCCCAGAAGTTTATCTTTGATTCTGCTTGTCAAACTGAGCATTACAGAGTTAGGTCTCAAAGATCTGCTTGTCTGCAGACTGTGTTTGGGCCCCTCTGGCAGACTGGGATTCTCCAGGATCTTTGGCCAGTGAAGTTTTCGCAGCTTGGATTTCAATTCAACTGACTGATAGCAGATCCTAGCAAACATGGAATTGCCCCTTTGAGCCATGGCCCATGGCTCAGAGCTCTGGGCAGCAAAATGGCCAATGCATCTACGAGCCTTCCATTTCCACCACACCAGAACTCCTCACACAGCCAAGCCTAGAGCACTCCACTCCACTTTCTGCTCCTCTGACCTATCCCCACCTCTTTTCATGACCTCACAGACCCTCCAGAGCTCTCTCCTTCCTCACTCCTGCAGCTGAGAGCCTGGTCAAGTGCATCCCTTCACCTGCTAGCTCAGCTCCTTGTCTTGGCTGCTTGTCTTGCTCCCTCAGACTGGAAACCTTTGTACGCAGTGACAGTCCTGGCACACTTAAATAGATTCTTGCGAGAGTCTCACACCTAAAAAAAACAACAGCTACTTAATATATTAACCCTATGATGCTATTAACAATTCAACTACTATTATTCTTACTGTGTTAACCATACAATAATAATAATTCTTGATATTACCCATTGCCACATGCAGAGGTCTGAAAAAAAGTGCGATCTCTCCCTGGCAGAAGCTCTACTCTATGGCATGCCAACATCACCTTTAGCAGGCACACCTGAGCTTCCATGCCCACATTTTAATGCAACCAGAAACTACATTGCATTACTGCAGCCCCAAAGTAACTTATTGTCTGTCAGACAGAAGCAAAAGCACGTCAGGAAATAGCAACTTATACAACTGCTGCTGAAAGGTCCAACACATTAGAGGCAATTAAAAAGAAAAATAGGCAGTTTTGAATTTCTGTTTCATTGGGATTCCCATCTTCCTGCAGGGCAGGATTTCTGTATTTCTGTTACCAGCACCTACATCTAAAATGATATCAGAGTGTCTTGTTTGCTGATGCTCTGATCTTGTAGCAGCTCCTCTAATCACCCAGAAGAGGCTGACTTTGTGACTGCCAGTGCTGACAGCTCAAGCTGAGAGCTGGAGAGACAAACAACTAAACTACTGACAAAGGCAGGCAGACAGGGTATTGATTTTGCTCCTGACAAATATTGTAACCAAGATCACAGCCAAGAGCCAACCAGCTAATGGTGTGATACCTGTTAAAAGGAAAAATTCTCTCAAAGCAGAGCACTCCTTCCCAGCAGGGACATTTTGGAAGATGAGAGGAGTACGTGTGGGTGGAGAAAGGCACATCTCTGAGCCACGGGAGGTGTTCTCATTCTCAACCTGTTGTTCCTTGTCCTAGGTTGCAATATAAAATATATTCTATTACCATCTCCACAAGCTGTTAAAACAGGTGGGGCACTGTTTGACATCTCCTGTCATGACTCACCCCTGATAACTCCCTCCAGGTGCTATCTCTGTTAATGGGCCGTCAAGATCCCACTGCATGACTCATGGAATTACCTCATCCCATTGTGAGATGCTCCCCCCAGGGGGAGGAGCCAAGCATTCCCAACGGGATATAACCTGGCTTTGGAACTGCACTAGTCAGTCCTGTCTACTGGATTCCCAGAGAACAAGAGCTACCACTGGACCTTCAGGTGGAGACCAGACTTTCTACAGGGTCACTGCTTCAACTGAGCCACTTCAATTGGACTGCTACCACCACCCTGACTAACAGGGTGTCAGGTTGTATCCAACTCTGTCTGTGTTTTTCCTTATATTGTTGCATTTATTTTAATTTTTCTATTAAATTACAATTCTGACTTGCGATCTCGCACTTGTTTGTTTTCAAACTAGTACATTCTCTAGTGCAGAGCCAGGTAACCCAGCCCCAAAAGGATCCCACCCTGCCAGCACCTCCTCTCCTCACAGCCTGGAGGCAATACAACAGGCTGTCCCAGGGCTGACTCTGCAGAACAGAGACATTGCTCACATGCCCTGGTAGGAAGGGGAACAGCCACAGGGATACCCCAGGCATGGGTGTCCAGGACAGCCCCTGCTGCTCCAGCTGCAGAGGTGCTGTGCCATCAGCAGCTGAGTCAGGCCCCAAATCACTCCAGTGGGGCTGAGCTGCTTCTGCAGTTAGTGCTGGCAGCCCAGGACAGCCGGTGATGATAGCAGGGGGAGCAGAGAGAGCACAGCTCAGTTCTCCGCTAACAAGTCGTGTGCTGCAATAATAACCTGAAAAATATCTTTTTATTTGTAATCGGAACAAAGCTGCTATGCATATCCCTGAGCAAAACACACAGCAAATCCCTGAACCACTGCCATGCCAACCTGGCTGCCAGCGGAATGTAAAATGCCCTAAGGCATTCATTATCTTACTAGGGGAAGAGAGAAAAGCCATTTTATAGACCCCTAATGTGTGCCTAAAAATGCATATTTCAGTTACAATTCAAAACCTTACTTTTGTTGTCAGAATTATTCATAAAATGAAAATCTGATACTCTCAGCATATGTGAACTCTGGATTCATTTTACCAGTCACTGCTGTTGTCAAGTCTTTAATCTCAGAAACTACATGCAAGATATTTTGAATGCAACTTGTCACCAACTTAATAATACTATTTTACATTTCTATAACCTGTGAAGGGCCCCAAATCCCTCCAGATTTTGAAGCTGACTGCAGTAGCACAGCTGAGACCGGGACATGGACACAGTCACACATCATGAACCACGGAAAGTGAGATCTCTCTAAAGCTCCCAAAAGTAGCATGGAAACACTGTATTTTGCTTTTCAGTTTTCATTTCTGTGTAATTCTTCACCTTGTTTTTCTCTGCAGAAGCATCAGAGTACTACTAAAAAAACCCACAAGATAAAAGGTTTCATGGTGCATTAAGTCCCAAGCTGCAAATGAGAGACTATAAATGTTGTTAGAAAACTTTTTTTCCTTACTTTATTTTCAGCTTGGTTTTGCAAAACCAGTGAGTCCTGAATCTGACATGACACTAATATGTTACAAGAAAAGCCACCGAAATTAAAGAAAGTACAACTGTATGAAACTGCTACACTCATTGAGAGGAAAACCCTCCCCCTGGGCGTGGAGGGCTCGGAGGGAAGACCCAACTCACAGCTTTTTTTTACCTGCAGCATGCACAAATCTTTCCGTGGCATCTTAGCACAACACAGGTATCACACACACACACCTGGCAGGGAGCCAGGATGGCTTCTAGGACAGGAACATATTGTGATGGCAAACAAAATTTCAGAATATGCAAGGGAGGAATGAACTGCTCTAGCTCCTGTTGGGGGTTGACACGGGCTGGACACCAGGCACCCACCAAAGCCTCTCACTCCCCTCCACAGCTGGACAGAAAAGAGATGATTAAATGAAGAGTTCCTGGGTTGAGATAAGGACCAGGAGAGATCACTCAGCAAATCCCATCATGGGCAAAACAGGTTCTAGAGATAGGAAGTGAATTTATTACTAATAAAATCAGAGCAGGATAATGAGATGTAAAATAAATCCTTAAAAACACCTTCCCCCACACCCCTCTTTCCTTCCCAGCTCTACCCCCTCCCACAGTGTGCAGGGAGATGGGAATGGGGGTTCTGGTCAGTTCATCCCCTGTGGCTTCTCCCGCTGCTCAGGGACCCCTGCTACACCCTGGGGTCCATCCCACCGGAGAGTTCTCCAGGAATTTCTCCACCCTGAGTCCATCCCACGGGGAACAGCCCCCTCCAGCTGCTGCAACCCCAGGGGTCATTCTGCCCCGGGGTCAGTCCTGCAAAGACAGGCGGCTCCAGCGGGGCCCCTCCGGCCACGGGGCTCCCACGGGGTCACAGCCCCAGCTCAGGCATCCCCTGATCCAGTGGGGGCTCCTCCAGGGGCTGCGGAGGATCTCTGCACCTCCAGGCTCCTCCAGGGGCTGCGGGGGGATCTCTGCACCCCTGGGGATCTCCAGGGGCTGTGGGGAACCGCTGCACCCCCAGGAATCCCCAGGTGAGGCGCAGATTGAACTCCACAACAAAAGTTGTAAAGTAGGTATGTTTATTCCATGGCTGGGACGCACGAGATATAGTTTCCTAAAAAAATGCGTGCGTGCCCCTCTGCGGCACTTTGCTTGGTTTATATTGAGTTACAGGTTACATATGCATGAAGCTGTACAATGCCCCTATACATATTCATTATCTATCCCCGTTTCGTATTGTAATGAGTCCAAAGTTCATTTAAATACTCTTGTGCCTGCGCAGTGCTGCCTGGTGGTCGTGGGCAGAGGTCTTGATGAAGTAAGAGAGTCTTCCTCTGGTGAAGTAAGGAGTCTTCCTCACGTTGAACTCTTCACCCTGCTTCCCTGCGCAGACTCCCTGGGTCCCTGGCCTGAGTCCAAACTCTGCAGCTGGCTTGGGCTGGTTTGGGGGTCCAAAACAGGATGCCTGGTCTCCTTAACAATGGTTCAATATCCTCTTTACATCCTCTCTTTCTGTTTGGCAAGCGCAAAAAAAATGTCAAGCAAGCGATATACATTGTTTAGTGAGCAGCCCCTAATAAATCATTATCTGTCCTTAAATCATAGGGGCTGTGGGTGGATCTCTCCACCCCCAGAGATCTCCAGGGGCTGCGGGGGGATCTCTGCATCCCCGTGGATCCCCAGGGACTGCGGGGGGATCTCTGCATCCCCGAGGATCTCCAGGGGCTGCGAGGGGATCTCTGCACCCCCAGGGATCCCCAGGGGCTGCAGGTAGATCTCTGCATCCCCAGGGATCTCTAGGGGCTGTGTATGGATCTCTGCAACCCCGTGGATCCCCAGGGGCTGCGGGTGGATCTCTGCACCCCCAGGGATCTCCAGGAACTGTGGGGGGATCTCTGTATCCCCAGGGATCTCCAGGGGCTGTGGGTGGATCTCTGCACCCCTGGCGATCTCCAGGGGCTGTGGGGGCACAGCTGCCTCACCTCTCCGTGCTCCTCACCCCAGGCTGCAGAGCAATCTCGGCTCCGGTGCCTGAGCAGCTCCTGTCCCTCCTCCTGCACTGCCCCGGGTCTCTGCAGAGCCGTTCCTCTCACGTGTTCTCACCCCGCTCTTCTCTG
>VZTJ01000512.1:146745-196663 GCA_013397795.1 Orthonyx spaldingii | reverse complement strand
CCACCATTAGAACTTTTAAATGCTTATGATCTTTTAAGTTTATTCCAAAATTTTGTTAATTTTTATTTATTCTCTCAATTCTCCTCTGCCAAAATAAATCCACAAGTATAAACTTTGGAATGTTATTTTGGGACAGACTTTTTACATCTGAGAGATGAACTGTTGAAGCTGAAATGGAACATTCTTTTCTGTATACTGTCCTGTGAAATTCTGTGCAAAAACTGTATGAAAAACACAGTGTCACAAGAAAGAGTGTTTCAGTCAGGTATTTAAAACCTACTCTTGGATCAGTTTATTATCTCCAAATGTATACTCCATGGGTTGTAGGACTGGCCATAAAAGCCTTTTTTCCCATTGCCCCGACAATTGGTATTGTAACTTTATTAGTGAGCCCTTACTGATAGCTGTTACTGAATGTGTGGCTTTGCTGTCTATCAAAAATCTTTTGTTTTATTCCCCAGCTTTACTGAAACTAGATGATCTGTGAGGGATGTGTCCATACTTTCCCCCAGTCCCATTCACTCATCATCAAAATCCTTCAGCATCATAATGTTTACATCTTTAAGTTGACCCTTCCTGTCCACAAATGGCACATGGATTCTGGTCAAAAGGAGGGGCCATTTCAGACCCCACAACTGCTGCCTATCCTTTTGCCTTCTTTAATACTTTTCTCTTTTCTTTCACATTCAAAAGGGGTTCAATATAGCCTGCATATCCCACCAATTATGAGTCAGCATGATCGTTTCGAAAAGCTGATGCATTCCTTTGGGATTCTCTCAGTATGCACCAACAGATCATTTCCAATTCAAAAAATCAAAAGTAGTACAAGGAACGTGTCCACAAAGAAACGGCTGATGCTCTGTCCCCACTGTTTGTCTTATCACTGGCTGGGTATGTTTCTGAGTCCAGCCCACAATAGTACTAAAATCCTCACTTCCTATGTGCTCTTTGTTTTGATCTGTATCTTCTTTATCCATCTCCATCTTTCTGTTATAGAGGGGTGGAATGAAGGGAACTAACATTTGCACATGAAACCTCATGTTCTTTACCAACATCCACTGTAAGATAATATTTAGCCTCAATGACAAATTTTCCCCATACTCCAGTCTATAAGGTGGCCACCAATGATGACAGCATTTCTTCATTTTATCTTAAGTCACTGGATCCTCCCTAAACTTATTCCAGTTTTTTGGGATGCATCCTAGACAGCTATGGGGAGGACTTGTGGATTGGCATGTTCCCATCATTAAATTTAATAACATTCAAGTTACCCAATTCCTTTACCCTTGGGTCCAGATCTTCAGTAGTTACACAACCCCAATCCCCCTGATTGGTTACACATATGGATAAACATATACCATTTGAAAAAGGAACACGAGCGTACCTACCAATCCAAGACCTCTATTCCCCTTTTTGCACTTACTTGAGTCTTTCTGGAGCATTGAACCTTTGAGTTGCTCACCACCTTGGTACTGGAGAGGATTTGATGGAGTCCATGAGCAGTTGGCCAGTACATGCTGCAGTCCTGTCTGATTCAATTCTCCAGAGGAAGCAACATGATCCAGTCAAGGCTTTTGGCTCTCCCACCTGGATCCCCAGAACTCCCAAATATGGATTCTGCTGGGTGCAAGAAGCAGATTCACACACAGAGATCACAGAATATCCTGAGTTGGAAGGGACCCACAAGGATCATCGAAGTCCAACTCCTGGCCCTGCAGAGGACGTGCCAAGAGACACACCATGTCCCTGAGAGCGCTGTCCAAGCACTTCTTGAAGTCTGTCAGGTTGGTGCTGTGACCATTTCCCTGCGGAATCTGTTCCAGTGCCCAGCCATCCTCTGGGGGAAGAACCCTTTTCTAATATCCAATCTAAACCTCCCCTGACACAACTTAAGGCCATTCCCTCGGGTCCTGTCACTGGTTACCAGTGAGAAGAGATCAGTGCCTGCCCTTCCTCTTCCCCTCATGAGGAAGCTGTAGACTGCAACTCAGTCTCATCTTCTTCAGGCTGAACAGACCAAGTGTCCTCAGCTGCTCCTCATATGGCTTCCCCTAAAGGCCCTTCTTGATCTTCGCTGTCCTCCTTTGGATGCTCTTTAACAGCTTTATATCCTTCTTATACTGAGCTGCTCAAAACTGCCCCCAGGACTTGAGGTGAGGCCACCCCAGTGCAGAGCAGAGCAGGACAATCCCTCCGGCTGGCGATGCTGTGCCTGGTGCACAGAGATCTTTGTTACTTGGCTGTGCACATGGGTGCTGAGTGGTGAATCCACAAATGTAGCACAGCCTCTGTGTGCCAGCCACCCACTGTTATACACTTCAAACAGCAACAGGTCAACATCTCCCACACAGATACAACAATCTGAAGCTATACTGTACCTACAGCAAGAGGACTAGAGAAAATGGCCTTAACCTGAGACGGGGGAGATTCAGGTTAGATATTAGAGAAACGTTTTCCACTGTTAGGATGGGCAGGCATTGGAATAGGTTGCCCAGGGAGGGGGTGGAGTCACTGTTGCAGTATGTGGTAAAATTTTCTTAAGAAAGGATGTTGTTTAATGTTTGATCTTTATATACTTTCAAGCCTAATCAACAAGAAGAGAGATTTAATCTCTGAAACAGACAGCAAGCTCTAAATCATGTTCATGTGTTAAAAGAACAAATTACTTGTAGGTAGAATTGCCTTGTTAAAGTTCAGGGCTGGACATGCTTCAGTGATCTCAGACCTAGGGGGAGGTTAACAAAGCTTGGGAAGAAGGACGTGCCACTGATCGTGGACACAAAGAATGCAGAATTTACAGGCCACAAGGACATTTGGCAGAACCCCCAAGGTAAAGAAGAAACTATTAAAGACAGCTCAGACGCTGTGCTGAAATCAGGTCCAACTGGGTAAAAGGTAATTCTGGCAGGGCGATCTGCAACCACCAGCTCAAAGACCACCCAGCCAAGAAACCCATGGGCCCACAAGAAGAGAAAGACTGAGCATGCAGACTAATCGGTATGAGAAGCAAGAGAATTATTAGCCAATGGAAGATTGAATACTGATTAATAAGAGAGCTATGTAACTTGTAGCAAATGAACACTAATTCCTTTGTTTTCTAAAATGTATAAATAGCAAAAAGTTTTGATAGTTGGTGTGCTTGATTTGTGGAATACCATCTAGCACCCAGGCTTGTGCAACTCTGAAATAAACAGTCTTTCAAATGTGTAATTACTGCTTTGCCACTGGGTAATGAATCCGATTTTTGCAGACAACATCACCATTCCTGGGGGTGTGTAGGAGGCACCTGGATCTGGTGCTGGGTGATGTGGTTTAGTGGGACACAGTGGTAGTGGTGGGTTGGAATAGATGATCCTAAAGGTCTCTTCCAACCCTGATGGTTCTGTAGCCAGGGGCTACATATTCCTTAGTCTCCCCATGAAGATACACCACACGAGTATTTTACCACGTAGGCGGTGTGCAGAAGGGGCTTATGCGAGTAAGGGGCGGGTATTTTACTGCGTCAGTGACTGAAGGTTCGCACAGCACAAATCAAATCCGTATTTGGCTTTATCAGCAGCTTGTTACTGTGTTATCCCCCGGGCTGACTGCATTTATGCATCACCCTATTGCTGCTTCTCGGTGGTAGACGCCGGTTCCAGCCCCTCTCCCCGGGCTCCGAACGCACGGCGGCGTGCCAGCCCGGCCCGCCCGGCGCAGCCCGCACGTCAGAGCCGCGCGACGGCGGGACAGCCATGGGCGTCTGCCAGTTCTTCCTGCGGGGCTACTGCCGCTTCGGGGACCGCTGCTGGAACGAGCACCCCCGCGGCGGCGCCGGCCGCCCCGGGGCACCCCCCGCCCACGGTACCCACACCGCGCCGGGGCGGGGCGGGCGGGACGCGGGGCTGCCCGNCGCTCCGTGCGGCCGCTGCCGGCAGCAGCTGCGGAGCCGAGCGGGTCTCGGCCGGGGCTGTCGGCAGCAGCCTCTGGTTCGGCACTCGCGGAGTTGAGCTCTGGCGAAGGGTCTGGAGCACAGGTCCTGTGAGGAGAGGCTGAAGGAGCTGGGGGTGTTTAGCCTGGAGAAAAGGAGACTCGCGGGGGCCTTACCGCTCTCTGCAAGTGCCTGAAAGGTGGCTGTAGCCAGGCGGGGGTTGGCCTTTTCTCCCAGGCAGCCAGCGACAGGAGGAGGAGACACAGCCTTAAGCTGCACCAGGGCAGGTTTAGGTTGGACATTAACAGGAAGGGTGACGAAACGTTGGAATGGGTTGCCCAGGGAGGTGGTGCAGTCACCGTCTCTGGAGGTGTTCAGGGAAAGACTGGATGTGGCACTTGTGCCGTGGTGTACTTGACAAGGTGGTATTTGGTCGTAGGTTGAACTCGATGGTCTCAGAGGTCTTTTCCAACTGAATTGATCCTGTGGTTCTGTGACTGCGGGATGTGCCGCAAGGCAAGCGGCTTGGAAAACTGCTCTCATGAGCAGCGAGCAAGTCTCCAGCAGCTGTGTGTTGTACCCAGTGAAGACTGTTTCCATTCTCATCAGCTCTGGGTGTTCGGGAGCTTTGGGAAGGAAAGTGGCACGACAGAGAGCTGAGGGCTGCAGTGGTGGCACGGCAGGGACTCACTGCAGCCCCCTGTCCGTATTCCTGCCGGAAGGAAGGTCGGGGTTTGCCTGTAACAACACGCACAGGTGTGTCCAACGTCTCAAAACGAATCTCGGGAGCTCCCTGTGTTGGAGCAGAGCCCCTGCTGTAGCTACGGAGGCAGGAGCACCTAACATAAATGTATGGTGCGTTAAAATTAATTTTTTTTCTGCTGAGGTAGTTACTTCATGGAACAACCTAAACAGAACTGAGACAGTGTCTTTCTATAGTGCCACGAGTTGTTGTTGGCACGGTGATCTGGTTGAAGGTGTCTCTGCTCATTAAAGCATAGGGAGAGATCGGACTAGATAACTTTTAAAGGCACCTTTCAACCCCAACTGTTCCGTTTGAGAAGTAGGACTTGAGAACTACCCTAACTCACTAGCTTAAGCTAAGTAAATAATGAGGTTAGCTCATTAGGAAAAAACTACGTTTTCATTTCAAACTTCTTATTGCCACTGTAAGACTAGTTATACTTACAGTTTTTGTTGATGTTGATTCATATATAAATGATTAAAAGTTTCTGTTGTTTGCTTTTTTTGTTTGTTTTTTTTTTATTGGAAGTTACTAGCGGAAGAGGAGGAGGAGGAGGAGGAGGAGGCTGGGGTACCTCTAACCAGAGGTACAGTAATGTTAAACAGCCATCTTCGTTCAAGTCCGATACGTGGGGTGGCAGCAGAGATCACGGAAGAGGATTCTTTGGCTCATCTGACTTTGGATCGTCAGGCAGCAGCAGCAGAAATGCAGACTTTTCACAGAACAGGTTCTCTGCATTAGCCAACAGTCAAAGTGGTGCTGATGGCTCTAAAGATGAAGAGGAGAGACTTTTGTAAGTTATAGTCCTGTTTTACTGAAAGCATTTAGGATGAGCAGGTTGAAAGCTTACTGACTTCCTAGAGATAATGCAGAGAATAGGATCGTGAGGAGAAAGCTGGGACATGGGAAGAAGCATAGAGAGCATGACTTCATTTGGTTCTCTGGAATGGTGCTGGCATGGGGAGGAAGGGATCCTTGTTTGGGACCTGGGCTGGGCAGATAGACAGCTGTGATATTAGTAAGATGGTGTGGTATGTAAGTTGTGGGCAGGAGGATAAGGAAGGAAACAGATCTCAGTGCTTGAAAATAAGAAGTCAGAGCCCCTTTAACAAAATTAATTCTTTTACTTGGTTTTTCTGACAATTAAGACAACAATTTTTTCTGCCAACCACAAAACTATTGAAACCTGGTTCCACAGAGGCATATGTTACAGACAGTTGCAGGGCAGGTACTGAGAAGCAGCAGTGTGATTTCCCAAAGACGCAAGGTTTTGGAAACAGTTTTCATTAGTTTTTTAAATATTACAGTAAGAAAACGCTTGGTTTTCATGGTAGCAGGTTTTTGACTCTGAATTTCTACTCAAAGCAGACAATTGTTACTGGTGTTCTTGTTTTTACCATGTAATTTCACCTTCATCTGTGACTTTGTGTTGTTTGCTAGTGAATGTATAGTGAAAGACATGGAAATTTGGGAATCTTTTGGACAATGGATATTTTCATGTTACTCACCGATGAAAGAAAAGATGAATATCTCAGGTAGGTAATGTTTTCAGTGTTGTTGTGTATTGCTGCTGTTCAGGATATTGCTGTGACTTGCCCACACTGTTGTACCTGTGTGCAGCAATTCACAAAGTGATTTGCCTTGCGATACAAAGAAAGGAATATTAGATGATGACAAACTCATTTTGGATGTTCACACCTCTGACAGTCTAATGAATCTTTTTGTCTCTGACTCTCTTAAGACAGACAATGTACCAAGGTCCGTGTCTTTGTAACTGTAGAGGACAGTTGGAAGTATGAATCTGTTTTCTTGGGGGTTTTTGACTATTCCTGTCCTTGCAGGCTTTTCAGATGTCTCACCAGAAGAGCTGCGTCTGGAGTATTATGACAGCAGAGCAAACAATATCGTTGGGAATTATGTAAGTATTTTAAAAATGTTGGCTGGTGTGGACACTCTTTGGACAGGACTTGTTACTCTTCTTAAGGTGGCAACCCTTGACTCATTTATCTCCCAACTCTAAGAGTTAATCAGAATGCCAACATATTTTTTGGTTGCTGTGCATCAAAGCAAATGCAAGAATAGCTGCTAGACACTCCTTGACTTAATCTCATCCCTGCTCCTGTATGTTGTTGTAGCAGTTACTTGAATCCTGTCGCAAAAGTTGAATACCTTATATTCTATTAGTCAGTTTGGTTGTTGTAGGTGGTTATTTGGTGCTTTAAATAGAAGACTGTGCGAGGTCATTTGACCGTGTTCTTTTACATATGTCTGTTGCAGGAATTAATGATGAAAATAGCAGATACTTCTTTTCTAGAAATAGATATGTATATGCTCACTTGGAAGTAAGGCCTATGTTTTTATATAAAACATCTCTCAGTGTATATGTATCATTCCTTCCTTGTAGTCCTGTCAATACCAAGGAAGCTAGCAGAGTTTAATGTTGTGCCAGGAAGGAAATTAGGCTGTTGGATAGATGGAAGTACAAATTAATTCAAAGCTACATTGCACTCTTTCCACTTCTTCTTGGTTCTGTGTTACAGAAGGAATTGCTCTTGTCACCACTCTAGCTTCATATGTTTAGATTTATGAGAATTGGACTTTTAGAGACAAGACAGGCATAAATTTTTTAGAACGTCAATTAAAATAATAAACCAAAATAATAATAAATAACAAATAATAAACAATGTGCTATACGTGGCTATTAAAATAAATAAATAAATTGTGATCTCATCAAAGGAGTAAATGCAAGTTTTCCTAACTCTCAGTGTATAGATGATAACTGTATGGTACAGTTCTCTTACAAAATGTTTAAGTACAGCATGTCTTTTCCATGTTTTTCTTAAACTGGCTCAAAATCTGAATTTTCCAGTTTGTTGTATAAGAGCAGATACCAAGCAACATGATCTTCCAGCATGTGAGTCAACACAAAAGAATTATTGATGTTTGTGATGTAAGACGCTTTTGAAAAATTAAGGAATTTGTCTACTAAAAGATTACTCGTTCCATTTTTACAGGCATTTGTGACACTAAGTGTTTTACTTGTTTAGGTTTTAAGGAAAATTCAGTTAGGCCAGGCATCAAATTAGATGTGTTGCTAAACTTCAGTATAAATGTAAGAATTTATTTATTTCAGGTTTGAAATTCCTGAAAGGTTGTTTGAAGACTTTCCAGTTTTTGGTTTAATACTAAATCAGAGTTATCAAGGCACAGATACTATTTATTGCTGCACTGTTCTGGGCAGTTATCTGATGGATCACGCTAAGGAGGTTGAGTTAAATTAAGGAAGTTAATTTCATCACAACTGTTTTAGGATGATACTATTAAACTGCTCTGAATTACAGTGTTTTGAAAGTGGGTATTTTTTTTTCAGAAAATGTGGAAAAAGTTAAGGCCAATCTTACGACTTCAGCGTAGTGAGTGAACACATAAGTGGACAGGCCAGAAATAAAACATGGATTGAAGAGTCTGTTCACATTTATTCAAAACTCACATGTCTTGTGTCATTATTTTTTTTCCCAATCATCTAATTCAGAAAAAGATAGAACCTGGCTATGACAAGCCCAGAACTTTTTTTAATATTACCCCTATGTAAAGTAAAAGGGTCGATTTAAGGACAATAGTAAGAGAGTTTAAAGGAATTCTCTGTTAAAAACAGAGACATCAGCTCTTCGCCTTGAAGTTTCAGGAAAAAAATTATCTTGTGTTCTTGATTAATGAAATTTCTTTTCTAATTCTAGATATCTTTTTTTCCATTCAGTTGTCAGATGATTCTTTTGTTTTTAAGTCTTCAGTAATAAAAACATTAATTTCTTTCTCCTTTTCAGATAGATGCTGTCCAAAAGTTAGCACTACAATGGAAAAATCGGCTACTTCAGCTGAAAACTTTAAATGCATCAACAAAAGCAGCCTTGGTAAGTGTTCACAAACAGCAACGTGTCTCTTGTGCCTGATGTCATTTTTTATTGAATGAATTTACACGGATGTTAATTAAGGTTACAAAGATTTCTGAGATGTGGCAATTGTGATGTGCCACCCGGGCACATTCTCTGGAATCCTGAAATCGGTGAATTGCAGGTTGGTATTATAAACCTCTTTGGTTAACTGAGGAAGAAAGGGATATCGGGATGGTTCCATGTCAGCAAGGCAGCAGCTGGATCCCAGCTTTGGAATACTCTCATTGCAAGCCACATGAAAGAGACCAGAGCTTCAGTTTGGGATGTGGTCGTGTACATGACCAGGAAGAGGCCAATCCCCAACCCACTATTTTCCCATGTGCTGATGTTGACTCTTCCAGGAGGGAATCAGCAGACTGGTCCAGAATTGCCCTCCAGGCCACCTTAGGATAAATGGAGCATTTGAGTAATGCCAGAATTGAGAGCTAGGTGGGAGAGAAACCCTTTGGATAACATTTGAAGATAGAAAGAGTGATTGGTCCTGGGGAGGTGACAAACACTTGTGAATGCAGGTGTTTCTTCAGAAGCAATTGTTTGATTTAAAGCCCATATGAAATAATGAGGGAGGAGAAGGAAGTGGCTTTGAGTGCAGTCTGCATGAAGTGCATTAAAAGTGAACTAATATGATCCCAGCCCTTGGTCTGTTCAGTGCTGAAGGTGGACAAGCAGGATTTGGGCTTTAGCACAGGAGATGGGATGTGCCAAGGACAGAGAACAGAGTGAGCCAAAGCTGTGCCCTAAATACAGTCACAGAGCACAACCTGGAATAGTAAGAGGTGAGAATGAGAGCTCCCACAGGTGATCAGGTCATTGAGTGACAGGCAAAACTCGATCAGTTGTAACAGATTTGCAATTCTGCAGGGTTTTACAGAGAAGAGTGTGTATGGCCTTTGAGCACCACTTAAAGCACTGCTGGAGAGAGCATGCAGTTGTGAGGAGTGATGACTGTCCACCATGGTCTAAGTTGGATTCAATAGGCACTGGGCAGCTCTATTTTTGTTTCAAATAGTTACTCAAAGAGAGTTCCCTGTTGTGGAATCTAGTTTTCATGTATGTCTCTGGATTTATTTCAGCTCTCTGCATTCAAGGCCACGGGCACTCAACCAGCACCTGCCTTTGGAATGGGAGGACAGCAAACCTCAAGCTTTGGGCTGTCAAGTAAGTTCCTGTCCTAAGAACCAAAACATTTAAACATTTTCTCTAGTTTGCTGCTGCTGCATCTTTGGAATACAGCAGTGGTGTAGTATCCCTGCATGGGGTACCCATTCTTATATTTTTTATCAATTCTCTACTTGCAGGCTTTCCTGTGAGCAGCAGCAGCAGCAGCAGCAGTACCAGTGCCAGCAGCTTCTCCTTTAAAACCACTTCCAGCCTCGTCAGTTCCACACCATCTGGGAGCAGCCCTGCTGCTGCTGGGAGCTCTTCTGCTGCTGGAAATGCTCCTGCATTTGGGGCAACATCCTCTCCCAGTGCACCCCAATCCGCTGGGTTTGGCAGCCCAGCTGCTCCATCTGCAGCCTCCTTCTCCTTTAAAACAGCTGCCACAGCTGGTGGCTTTGGGGCTTCTGGCTTTTCAGGCTTTGGCAGTGCTTCTGCTGTGAACTCTGCAAGCGCCACTCCGCTGCCAGCCTTTGGAGCCTTTGGAGCCCCCGGAGGCACTTCTGCCTCGCCTGCGAGCGGTGCTTTATTTGGACAGAGCGCCAGTGCCTCCTCTGGCCATCCTGGCACCTCAGCCTCTGCTGCAGCCACTCCCTCCAGCCCTGCCTCAGAGAAGTTATTCACACCCAAGAGCGAATTATCAGCTGAAGAGTGGCAACAGTTTGAAGCAAAGGAGTTCACAATTGGAAAGATTCCTCTTAAGCCACCACCATTAGAACTTTTAAATGCCTACGACCTTGTAAGCTTATTCAGAAGTAACATGTTTTGAAAGGAAATGAAATGTTACTGTTAACTTTTGTTTCATCTCTCAAGTCTCCTGCAGGAATAAACTTACAGGTGTAAACATGTGAACATTATATTTTATAATTTCTTGGTTACTTTGGGACAGACCTTTTACATCTGAGAGATGAACTGCTGAAAATAAAATGGAACATTCCCTTCTATTTGCTGTCCTGTGAAATTCTGGGGAAACACTGTGCATGAAAAGGTTGTGTCAAAAGAAACAGTTCCTCAGTAAAGAATTCACAGCCTACTATGAATGGAACCCTGGAAAGACAGAAGCAGTGCAAGACTGCTGGTTGTTGGACAGCCTTGTCTTCTGCCTCTCCAAAGGGTTGTGCAGCATTGGAGGATTGTGTGTTGAGAGAGAGGGATGGCTCCTGTGTGGTCTGTGCCACACTGCACCCTTCTGTTCCCTGGAGAGCCAGTTCCCTGTGCCAGCTGACACAATTCAGCTGTTGTTAGTAGTTTTGCCTTAGGTCACCAAGCCTGCAGGAATGTCATGCAGTTGGGAACAGCCCTGAAAGCATTCATCCTGCAGAAGGAGCTTGTGGGTTGTTGTTTTGATGCCTCTTAGGTGAAACTTTGCAAGCAATTGCAAAACTGCCTTTCTGTGAACTGATGGCATTTTGTTGTCAGGTTCTCAAGACTTGCTGGGTGCATATATTAACATTTCTTCTCCTAGAAGTCATGATGTTAAGGTATCAATTTTGTTGCCAAAACGCTCTAAAGCAGGAGTCAGGAATCTTCCAGAACATTTGCTTTTGACCAGGCTCTCCCCTTAGTAGTCTAAAATTGCCAAACCTCATCTTTAAGAGGAAAGCAGAAGTTTACTCCAGAACACACATAACTAAAAATCAATGGATTTTTTGACACTTGTAGACAACATTTCAGTTCTGGCTATGGACCTCATGGTCCTACATAAAGCTTCACTAGTGTTATGTATCCGACCATGGGTCCATCAGATACTGGCTTGCTAAAACAGTGGGAATGGCTGGAACAACATCTAGAATGGTAGGCTGGGGGTAGACACTCTGCAGCCTTCACGGAGGTCCAGGTTCCTCAGTGTGTGTGCTCAGTGCAGATGGAGCAGAAACTTACACGTGTACATATCTCAGCAGGCTCTTGCTGCTGAGCTGCTCTAGGAGCTTTCCAGGCTTAAAAATATGCTTGTGCTCTTTTAAATGGAAGTATTTTGCTTTAAAAAAAAAAAATTGTAAGGCCGTAAAAAATCTGAATATTTGGGTGTGTCCTGTACACACCCAAAGACTATTGGCTAAATGTTTTCAAACATCCTTCTAACCTATGGAGACCTAGAAGAGGAAGGGAATTTTTAAGTGTTAGTTCACTTTACCATGAAGAAACAGAAAATTAAGTGAGGTATTCCTAATTCAGATAACAAGAAATAAAAAAGTGTGATCAAATGTAGTTTTTTAGACCATCTCCTCACCCTTAAAAGGAAATTTTTATTAAAAATTACTATTACAGAGATAGTAGGATTTGGTGTTTTCAAAAATGGGCTTCTGAGCATCTGAAAAGATGGCAGGGAGCACTGTGATATGACTTACCTAGCAAATGGCAAGCTGTGTGTTTGGCTGCAGAAGTAGGGATAAGGAGAGGATAGGATAGAAGAGAAGGGAATAGTATTACTGTAGGGGGCTCACTAAACTGCACAAAATAGGCAACAATGTGTTAGACCAAAGCAATCTATCCCAATATTTGCTCTGTATTTCTTGTCTTTTTCTTTTCTGTTCGTCCTTTTCTGCTTTTGGTATACTTGATATCATAGTTGGTTGCAAGCATAAAGGAGGCTAAATAATACCTTTTATTAGCTACAATTCTTTCAATGTTTTAACTTTTCGTTTTTGCAACTGTTTTTTTGTTTGGTATATGGCTGCTCTCCAGAAAGTCATAATATTGTGGTCTGGCATATAAAAACACATATAGGGTGGCAGCAAACTCACAGATGTCACTTACTGTATCTTGATTTAGAACAGAAAACATGAGGTGAATGTCCAAGCAAAGATGTGTAATGTCCTGATTAGCAGAACATCTTGGTCTGTGAAATAGGCTGGAACATTCAAGCTCCATGTGATATTTTCAAGTACTTCCCTTACTTTGAAATAACAGGATTTATGAGTCACTGAAATTCCTGCAGTGTGGTACAAACAACTAATTTGAAGAACGAAGTTTTGGTTTTCAAGAGGTCATGGATTAATCCCCAGACAGCAGCACTTGAGACTGGCTTTGTACAGGAGAAAAACTCCCCTGCCCCACCTGAAGAGCAACCCAGCATCTAACAAATGGAATTTTCTCTGCCCTTTCTCCTCCCATACTAGCAGGACTGGCAGATCTCAAAATATGATTTAGCAGCTGAGAAGAAAAAAAACCCCATGAAAGCATTACAATTAGATCTTAAAAATTAACAATCACAGTAGCCACATGCTCTGTAGTTTCACAGTGTGCAGCAACAAGTGGGATGGTAGCCTTACACTGAATCAGGGAAGATGGACTGCAAATAATCAGCTGACTAGATTTAAGCCTCAGAGAACAAGCTAAGGGCATCCACAACAATAAATTAACAACGACCAGAAGGCTAAGGAAAGAAGAGCTTTTATAAATGTGCCTGGGGAGGGAAAGGAATATGAAAAGCCTATTAATACAGGAACACTGAAGTGAGATTGATAAGTCTGAAATGGTGGAAATCTATTTTAAAAGTACTTGAAATGAGGGACAGTTGAAAATCAATGAGGATGTAATGCAGTTACTGATGAAAACAAGTAAGAAAATATTTGTGAAATGTGAGCTTACTGCAGCATAGTGGGAGTCCAGATAATTTGCTGTACTGGCCAGTAAGGGAATCAGATAATGGACTTGCTACAGTTCTGGTACGTGATATCACTCAAGTAAGTGGCAGAACACTAGGGATGTGCTAGTAGACTGAGGAAATAACATACCTCAGTGAGCAAAGGTATTTAATTTGTTGACAGTTACAAATAATTTGAAGAGATTGTAAAGACAGATCAACTGGCTTTTAGTAAGGCATTTGATACAAGCATTCAGAAGTTTATGTGACCATGATTAAGGTTAGTGATTAATCAGAAACATCTATGGGTGAATGCTTTTGCTTCTAATCCACCTCCCATGTCCTAAAGTACAGGATAGAGAGAGAGAGAGATTTATCTGGGCAATAGTGGAGGAAGAAAGCCACAAATTGTATTTAGACAATTTAAGTAGATATCTAATTATTATCTGACCCAATATAAGCCTGATGTAAGCTGAAGGAAAAGTCTGGACTACTAGTGTTCAGAGAGTGGGAGCAAACTGTAGAGTTGAAAGGTGCTGACAATACATGACATCTGAAGCCATGGTGGTTCAGATCAGTAAAATGTAGTTTCAGCTGTAGGAATCTCCTATGGCTACAGCAATGCTATGCTTAGTTCTGAGCCTGCAATTGCCAAAGAGCTGTGAGATGAGTAGAAGGAGACTCAGAGTGCAAGCAAAGCTGTTGGAAATGAGAATTTAGGAAGGAACTTAAGAGCTGAATATCTACTGCTTGGTGAAAGCAGAGGCTGTGACATGCAATGACTCTTTTTGAAAGGATACCCTCTCAGGAAGGAGGAAACAGGACTTTTGAAGGCATTCTAGTAACCAGAATATTGTGCTACTTTCACGGACTTGCCCTAGACAGAAAGTTTCTCACCTGGAAAAGTCCTGTTCTACACCTCTGTTAAGATTTGGCCAAGCCAAAAACAAAACACTAGAATCAAGTCCCTGCTTGTCAGAACTAACAGTACATGTCCTCAGGGATGCAACAGTCAGCATAAGTAGATTTGATCCCTTCCCTTTCAATCTAAATACACCAACACTTTCACAGAGAGTGACAAGATTGCAACACTGAGCATTTGGGGCAGGCAGCTGTATGTGCCTGCCACCTCTCCTGGGAATAACTCAGGGGACTGGCCATAAAGAGGGAACCTCTCTCCACTGAGTTTAAATAGGCAGATTAACTCTCTAATCCTGGGAGTGAATATGCCTCTTGGTCTTGAAACTTACACTTGCCTTGAAACTGTCACTTGCAATTGCCTGGTTTTCCTGTTAAGAATAGCTGAGTTAAAAAACACAGTTGTTCTTAGCAGCTCAGCCTTAGGCAATATGCTTATTTAATCTCCAACACTGTTGTAAATTTTCAGTATCACGCAACAAGCTCCTTGGTGGAACCTACCCTCCTGCAAAAAACCAAAGCCAGATCTTAAAATGGAGGGAAGAAGAGCAAGAAGTACAAGATTTAAATGTCAGTAGGCTGATTAACATTTTTGTTCAGGTACATGGATTGCTTTGTCTTTCCTCCATAGCCAGTAGGATTTGTTCTTACCATGTCACATGAGGAACATAAAAAACAAGTTTTATGCCTTTCCCCTTCCAGCAAGCAGATCTGTTACGTTGCTAATTGCATGGTAGTCATGAGAAATGCAATCTGCTGGTTTTAAAGTACCTGCAGCAATTATATCCTGTTCCACCTGAATTTCTGTTTTGTTGTGGCAGTGGGTTCTTAGCCAACTAAATGCATTCTGGTCAACATCAAGGAAGGCTTCTGTAAGTCTTCAATGGAGCCTTATCTTTGCAAGTCACATGAAATATTCCCATTGCATGTGTCCTACAAATGAACTAGATTAGTTCTAATTATACAAAATAAACCAACTCTACTGTGTGAATCAAACAAGGAACATTTGCATATGTGCGTGTAAAACCACGTCACATCACATTTAAGAGGAGACTGAGGTACAGTTTTCATCTCTGATAGCTTTTCTATCAGAGAAAAGACTGCCCAATGCTGTCGTGGCTTTCTGATGAGCACCTGTGCAGCTCTGCCTTGTGATGCACTTCAGTATTAAAGCACACTTTATAGGCACATGAAATTTTGTGACTACAGTTTACTTCTGCAAGTATGGGCTTCCCTTGAAGTATCTGCAATGGTGAAATAGAACTAAACACAAAACTGAAATAAAAGTTTTAACCATGGGTTGCATTAAAAAAAAAAAGTCTGGTATCACTTATTGTCCTGTATGATAAATGGACAATAGATGAGAAGAACCTTCTGTATTCAAGACACATGAACTCTTTGGGGCAGAAGACAGCCTTCAGCATTATCCCATAGCCTTGCTCAGAAGCTCCCATGGGCTGGGGGCCAACATACCCTTGCAAAGTGAAGCACTGCTTGAACTTCATCCCAGGAGCTTGGCGGAGCCTAAAAGAGGGCCCCAGCCTGCAGGCAGATCTGCCTGCCTTGAGATAAGGCCTTTTCAAATTTTACTGCAGATCCTTCTGCCTGGAGTCTACTTCAGACATCTCTGTCTCTATCTAACCTACCTGACTTCCTCGAGACTGATTTCTTTACTCCCTGCCCCGTGTGCCTCCCACTCCCCCAAGCTCATGCATACAAGGTCCCCTGCATTTGTATACCTGGAGTCATGACTCCCTCAGCCTCCCCACACAGGTTTTGCAGAGGGAAATGGCCACCAGGAACCCCTCCTCTCCAGAAGTCTCTGCCTCTACCTGAAGCCTGCGTGGGGACTCACATGATATCAGGACACTGTTCATTATTTAAGATACCTCCAAGTCAGCCCGAGCACACAAGCAGAGCTGTACATCACATGGGTGCTGATACAGCCCCAGCATGACCTGTCTTTCCAGCTGGTGCTGTTTCAAGGTTCTGTCCCATCAGGGCCCTTTACTCACATATTCAAACTCTGTATCACATGGCACTTCTAGCAAAATGATACCCACTTAACCTTTGATCATGTTCTATAACCACTGGTCAACTCCCCCTGCCTGTTCTTCCCGGACCGCTGCCTCTGCCTGTACTTCTCTGGAGTAGTACACCTAGAAACTTGGGGGTACTAAAGCTCCTCCCTGACCCCGACAGGAGAGTGCTTCTGCTTCTCCAGAAGACAGTAGTCCGTCTGCAAACAGTTGCTTAATTGTTTGTGTCTGATAATAACCAAATTAACTTTCTCCTATTTTTCCCTTCTGAGCATGGTTGCATTAAAGATGAGGAAAAGAGGAGGAAAAAAGGGCACAAAATACTCAGGCAAGTTTGCTGAATTCCATGATACTGTCACGGGAAAAAATCCAGACACCCTAACTTTGGGTTATATGGCTGAAAAACAAGCCCATCCTCTTTTCATAGCGAAACTTCAGAGCAGCACCCATCAAAAAACACACATTATACAAGTAAAACAAGCAATGTAAGTTAGTTCTTGCAGAAGGGAATACATATGGTTGCCAATAATAGGTCAGTAGTGAGGTAAGCAAGGTATGTTGGACACCTGAGGACATATAAGGCTGTCCTCTCTGTGTTGAAAAAAACAAGGATCTCTCTCTGACCTTTTCTTATGTATTTATCTACTTCATTTTGGAAAAACGTTGGATAACATGAAAGATACTAGCAGAGCATCTCAATATTACAGACAGTATTGAAGAACAAACAAATAAATGCACACAAGACTCTTCGTGATCACAGCTGAAATAAACTGGTTCTGGCAGCAAACTTCTACTTAAGTGGTCACTGGACAGATTCCATCCTTACGATGATCTATTTTGAGAAGGTTTATTCTTCCAACCATAACAGAAACAGTCACGAACAGAGGGAGCCCTATAAAGTAACTAAAGAGTACATGAGAACAATATGTGATTTTTTTGTTGTTGTTTTAAAAAATCTGTTAGAGTTTGTGTGTGACTGAAATTTACAGCTGTGCATTGGAAATCGTTTACTTAGGAGTTTGTATATATTGAAATACTTGGTGTACAGGAAGAGGAAATAAATTGCATTTTACAGCATTCCCACCTCTGATGCTGGGCCTGTGATGATTCACGCAGCCCTGGAGGTCAGCCAGGGGACTCAGAAGCCACAAAGCCCCAGTGCACACTGTGCATCTTCCGTGCTCAGCTCTCACAGACCCTCAGCGTGGACTCATCTCTAGAGAAGACGCCCCAGGGTTGTGGTGCTGGCTGTTATCCATCTAAAAAATTCCCCATGAAAGCAGGAGTCCCAAATACTAATTTTAGTATCTGACATAGTGCACAGGAGCCAGAAAACTGCTGAGGTCCAATTCATTTTGTTTTCTGGTTTATATCCAAATTACTCAATTTTAGCAGGTTTCCTAAAAAAATTACATGGTTTTGATTATATCATCTGATCATTGTCTGGGGTTCCTTCTGCACCAGTCATTTTTTTTAACCCCATAGCCAATTTTCAGGAAATTAATTTTCAAAGATGACCATATTCTCATAGTAAGAATTGGCAAGGAAGGAAAAGCAGGCTAAACTCAGCTGCTATGAATACTGTTAGCAACTTGCTTGTCAGCACACACGGAAATCTGGTATCTAGAGTAGTTTACCAGACTTTTTCCTCACTGGGGTATTAAAGGGCACCAAACTATAGGAAACCAACTTTTATACACACATTCTGTGGCTAAAAACTATCTTGTTTCACATATCAAAGCAAGATTCTTCCACGTTCAAACATGAAGTTAACCTAGGAACAAGGAGCTATGTTAAGTTCAAATGTAAAAGAACCAAAGCTCATAACTCCACCCTGGGGACTGCTAACTTGCTGCCAGTTTCATACTTAATTGAAATTAATGAAATATCCATGATCCAAGAGCTTTGCAGATGGACCTCAAGTCTCCTCTCTCAAGATTCCTAGGATCCTGCCATTGTAGAACCTTCCAGCCTCCCAGAACATATGAGAAAAACAGAAGAGCTTCTACAATGAAACAGAAACCATGAATGATCTTTCTCTTAAATGAAACTGGAAATAACAATTTGATTAAAATAAAACATTTGTAATTATATTTTTTTGCCTTCTGACCAGTTTCTAGAAATAGTTGTGCACTAACCCATTAGTGTATCACCTTTTATCCTGTCATATGATAGAGTATATTAATTTGCTTGCTCTTTCATTTGGCAGAGACTGGCATTCTGCCAAAGCACGTGAAATTTTTCAAGACATTTTACATATCCTGATTATTTTGAAGAAACGGCTGGCTCAGTTCAGCTGAGGAAATTTGCACATTCATTCATCTTCTCATCTTAAATCTAACTAAATTCACTCCATAAGGCTTAAGGTACAGGAGAGTGTGATTGTGACTGAACGAATCCAGACAGTAAGAGATATTTTTCCCTCACACAGAGCAGACTGAAGAAGCCCCCACAGCCACTGATTCCCTCTGTTCAAACTGGAGAGAGTTGTCCGTGCATGAGCATATGGAGCCTCCTTTATTCTGCAGGGCAACCACAGCCCCCTGAAAAGGATCCAAAACATTCAAAGCAACCCAAGTCTGAGTAAGAATATTTAGACTCACCAATAAACTGAAGCTCAGGCAGACTCCAGAGCATGGCTCTGATGGGCTTTTCACAGGAACCACCACTGAACAGTAATCACAAGTCCTCTAACTTGATGTAGCTTCTGCCTGCTCGTATTTCATCATCTCCAGAGGGGGAACCTCTTAGTTATCATACAAGGCTTGATAAAACTTTTGAAACGGTCAGGCAAGACTTCACACATTCAAATGTAAGAGAAAGCAAAAAGCACCAAACAACAGATCAAGCCTTAATCCTCTTGCATCACTCCTGGAATACCTGCACTGCCAGGGGATAGAGCCTCCTTCCTGCCTGCTTCAGCTGTGGCCCATTACAGCCTGAGAGGGTGAAAGAAAGGAAGCAGGTGTTGAGAAGTCCCTTACAATGATAATGAGAAAAGGATTGCACTGGAAGGTTGCTTGGGTCCCCAGCAGGGAGGTCACTGCAACTCTATGTACCTTTTCCTCTCTGTGGACATGTAGACCCCTCTGAGGTCTGTGTCCTGAAACATCAAAGCTTTGCCCTAATCATACAAAAAATGGTGTAACTATGCTGCCTGTTCTCATTCTCTGCTGCCATGTTCTCCCTGTCCCCCAAATGCTATCTGTGTTGGCCAAACTGAAAGCCCCCAAAGAGTACCTGCTGACCCTATGGCTACCAGAAGAGCTTAATACAGGAGCACTCTTTGCTTATAATTAATGAATTATATAGATAATAGGCAAGTACTAAGTCAGGTTGCATTTGTCCAGGGCACCAAAGCTGGCATGATGAAAGACTGGCTAAGCCAAGGTCATACTGCAGAACCACAAGAGCACATGAAAATGCTCCTGCAATGCTGGTGCTTGGCTGCCTGGATGGTCATTATATGGTCATGAAATGCTTAGCACAAAGCAGTGATAGCTGATTATGCCTGCTAAATACTGCTGTGGTTCCAACACTAAGTGGTTCCATTAGCAAGTTTGTTTTACCAGTTCTTAATTGCAGTAGAACTTGGGAAGATAAAAACATCAAAGGAATCGTTTTAGCTAACCAGATAAGTCTTGTCTTTATTCCTATGACCTTTTAAAATTTCTCACCCTATTCAATTTGAAAACCTGCTGTAGGCTGTTAGAATTTAAATTAATATATGCTTATTTGGAGACTTTAAAGGTAAATGAAAGGTTACATATACTGGACAAAACTGCTTCTTTTTAATGGTTTGCAGGTACATAAGAAATAGAATTAAATACCCTTCTGGTTGCCCAGATTGTCCATTATAACCCCCCAGGCCAGCAATTTTTTAACTGAATTTAAAAGCTCTCACTAAAGATTGTGATGTATCATCTTGAAGATGTATCTGCCTCTCTCAGCACTATCTCTGTTTATTATTAGCAAAAAAATTGTATCCATCAACTTTCTCTACACAACCTTCTGCAAAAGCATTAAAGGACTGATTTTAACACCAGTGGAGATGGGATTCAGAAAGGAACTTAACCAAAGGTCACTAATGGGAAATAGACCCTTACAGACATTACAATGGCCCTTCCAGCTCTGAAATGGCCCCAAACTGAGGCGTAGCAAAAGAACCCATCCAACGAGAATTCAATGAGTATGGATGGAGCCTCTTTTAAATTGCTTGCTTTGTTTTAGTCTGTATTTGCTCTTATTTAAATAATGAATAGTTCTCATTTATGTTCTAACCAAAAGTCACTCTTAAGAGCCAAAGCCTTTCCTGTGTATCATGGATGCTTGTTTTAACGAAAGTCATCTCAAAGCTCAGATGACTTGCTGGTCCCCACCCAACAGGAAATCACCTTTCCTCTTTTGTAAATAACCTGAAACTTTTTTTTTTTTTTTTCAATTTAAAAATAGTATCCATTGCCAATGCATTATGAGAGTTCTGCATAATTGAAAACACATGCAAAGCATTCAAATACCATTGGAAGGAAAACTATAAAACATGTTGTTCATCAATAAAAGACAGAGTGCACATCCCTCTGCTTTCAGTACATAGCTGTATTGAAGAGTCAGGTTCTGTAATGTGAGCAAAAACCTTCAAGGAGATTGTATTTTCTAGAGCTTTGGACCTCTATCTGTATGAACAGACCATGTTGAAGCTTTCCAACAAATGTCACCTGAAGTTCAAAGCATGTCACTATGAAACAGCGTAAGTGTCCTCCCTGTGCCTTTCAGCACACTCAAATAATGTCCTTAAGCCCTGCTACATTTGACTTCAAAAATTTCATAATGCAGTTTGCCCCTTAATTTTTAAAGTTGCTGTAGTTCTAAAAGCCTTGAAGACTTGGCAGACAGTTCATAATTAAATACTTTGTGATTTTCATAGAGTTTTCTACAGAATTTAGATTGTCAGAAACATTTTAGCTGCTTAAACAAAGGGGCAGGTGTCACTGTCATGTCAATCCCAGACAGAGACTGTATTAGCTCCTGGGAAGACCATGCTGGATTATCCAGAGGGAAGGGGGGTTTATGATGTTTTGGTGGGCTGCTAAACTAAATGTCACTTTCAGTCACTTTCTTTCAGAATCTTCCCATTTCATATGAATTGAAGAAATAAATCGAGGTTGTCCTCAAATGTGTTCAATCACTGCGAGTACGTGTGCTTAACAGAGCATCAGGGGCGCTGGGGGAATGTACAGGGTCAGAAATACACTGCCATTCCTCAGCACAGAGGGCAGAGCATTGAGGGTGGTTATTGCTAATTACAGATACAGCTGCATGGTATTTTACATATTGTTATACTTGCAGAGCTCATTTTGCTGAAAGTATTACTAACCCTCCCTTCACTTGATTTTCCTCCCTCACTTGTAGAATTATTAATAAATTATTTACCCGAAGAGTGGACTGGTAAAGGAGTCTTCTTCTTCATACTCATGCATCTTTTTCACAGCCGCAGATGATGTTTGGAACACTCCACCCCATTGTGCTTTCCCTCTCTGTTTGCATGGCTGAGATGGAGAAAATGATGAAGAACCCTTGTCTTGCAGACTTTGTACAAAGCAGCCTCAGACAGAAGTGCTGTTTTTAATATTTTTTTCGGAAAATTCTCTCTCCCTTCTCTCCTCAGGCACGTAGCCCTGGGCATTTACTCTGAATCCTTCCACCATGCTGCAGTTAGGGAGACGTGCATTGTGACTCTCTTTTGTGCTAAGTGTTAAGACAGAAGCAAAAAATTAAAGCAAACAAACTGATCTCATTGTTCTGATAGTTCACCTGCAGCTTAACACGAACATTTCGAGATGTCTTGTCAGGTAAAGACATCTACCAGAACCCAGAGCTGGATTTCTACTGAGGTGTTGGTGAAAACCATGTCCATGCAAAATACTGATCGAGAAGTGGCAGCTGCTGACAGTGGTCCAGCCTGGTGCCTCAACAATGCCCTTTACTCATAGAAACAAAGATTCAGATGGAAAAGACCTTTAAGATCAGTGGGTCCAACGTTAACCCAGCACTGCCAAGGCCACTTCTCATGCCACTGCCAAGTGACAGCACCACCACAGCTAATGACATCCGATAGCGTTCTCACTGTGACATTCATTTCCCCGTTTTCACTCGTCAGTGACCTTCACCTGAGTTTTACTACTCAGAAGATTATTTATGCCTAAAAATACAAACATTTGTATGCCCAAAGTAAAAGTATAGGGTCACAGAAGAGGAAGACAATATAAATGTGTATCTGGGTGAAATCCAGTAATTTGGCTGCCAAAGCAGGTAAACAGCTTCACCATTTGCTCCTGGTTTCAGACTTTTGCATTTCATCCTAGACAAAAAAACAGCACGAAAAGGTAAAGAAGCTCTGATTTTCCATTATATTCTAAATAAAACAAATACAGCCATTTGGCTTATATACTACATTTCTTTACTTTTTTCAATGTCTCCATTAAATGTCTTGATTTCTTCTTGATTTGAATAAAATTCAAATACATAGAAAGGTATTAGTAATTAATTAGTGTTCTCTCAGCACCCATCTGATCTAGTTTTTTTTGTTACCAGAACAAAAGTTGAGCTGATAAAAAAGTTGCTCAGTGAAGAATTATTTATAACTTGAGTTTCCCTGGCCTCTATGTCTTAGCAATCACTGATTTTTCTTGTTTTTATTTTTCATTCTATAACACACCATTCAATAACTAGTTTTTCTTGTCAAAAGTTCCTTTGTATTGTGTAATAATAGAAGAACCAGGTACTCTGAAATGTAACAAACAATTAGTAACTAAGAGATCAAATAATATCTATTTTCATTTCATCATTTTGATCTTATTTCATAAAAACTTACTTTTTGCCTTCATCCAAATACCTCTCACCACAACTGCGGCATGAAAAAATCAATGTGAATTTATCGAAGTCTGAATGTACAATCCATTTTCCTCCTCTTCACTTATGCTTCTCATTTCTTTCTTTTCTTCAGGTCTGTTTCATTTTTTATACTTTGATGCCAGACACAGTACAGGACTAAATTCAGACTATTCAGATTGGATATAATAACCTTTACTGAGAAGAACGGCAACTACCACACATTGGATCTGAATTTTTTTTTAATAACTGTTCACCTTCTTTCCATGAGCAGCAGAACTGAACCATTTGCAGTGTGAACCATTTGCAGTGAAGCCTCTTATGCTGGGCACCAAAGAGCTTTCCCTTCCTCCCAGACCACTGGGTACAGTAGTGCTCCGAGCAACCAGCTGCAATTAAGCAGCGGTGGCTGAGGAAAGATTTGTTAAGCTTTTTTGCTCTTTTCGAGGAGACAGTTTAAATTATAGATGTGAGAAGCAGATTTTTCTATCACATGATGCACACACATTTTCTGTAACGATTCTAATCACGTTATACAGTATTTCCCATGCTGAGCTCATAGCTCTGGTGATCAGTGCAGTCCACATGCTAGACAGATTTTACCCTCAGTATTTCACTTAAGCCAGGGATTGCAAGTAGGCTGCTGTATTAAATCAATTTTTTGGTTCTCAGACAGTAACACAGTAAAGCCATGTTAGATTTTCCAGTATTGGCAAAGAAAGCTGAAATAAATTAACCATATTCCAATGCAGATTTAAAACAGAATCAGTGTAAATTTACTGCTCCTATTGCAGAGAATATAAATAAAGGATATTGGTGTTCATTTAAGATGAATTCAGAAGAGTTCTAGATTAACTCCTATATATTTAATATATTTCCCTGCCCACATGTGATCAGAACTTTTAAAGATTGTTATGTAATGCGTTTGGGAACAGGGCATTAAAAATATATGTTTGTCCCAGTCAAGCAGCAGTTCCTGTTGAAGTTTCTGCAAGCAGGAGCCCCTCCAGGTGTGGGGCAGGGCAGTAACCCATGCTGATTTGGGGGCAGCACAGCTGCATTGCCAGCCTGGGTGTCCTCCCCTGCCCTCCAGCAGAACATCTGGGCCTGATCCTGCCACCTGTTACTCTGCAGCAGCTGAAGACGAGTCGAGGTGGTGATGGATGAGTGGGAATGGGCAAGTTATGGCACAGCCAGGCTGCTCCTCCTGTGCCTCACTGGTTACCCATGGCCCCAGCAAGCTGTGACCACTCTGTGGAAATAGCAGCTGGCAAACTTGGAGAAACCCAAACCAAACTCAAGCCAAACCCTATATGATCTTTTTCCTTCTGCTTCCCTCCGGACCTACTAAATGAGTCCTCCTCAATGCTGTCAGCCACAGGAGGTGGATTCAGGTGGATTTAAGTCCTAAGGTGACAGCAACACATCACTAGGAGCACAACAGCTTCACTTGCTCAGAGTTTGCCTCCCTTTCATGCCATAAATGTTAGTATCTAAATGGGGCATTTAGCTAGAAGGCTGGTTGCTTTGTAATATATTCATCTTTTCCCTCCTCTCTCTATTGCCTGTATATTCACTGCTTGTTCTAGCCTCTAAGGAAGAGGTTACTCTCTGAATTACTGCCATGAATCAGTGAGAATATAGTCCAAAAATGCAACATTTTGTCCATTTTTTTGATGTTAACACATTAAAGAGTATGTTACGCTAAAGTTCTGCTGCCAGCATTTTCATTAATTCTGACTCCTGTTTCAGGGAACTGCTGAGATTATTTCTTAAGCAGTCAAGGCAATTTCACTGGACCATAAAACAGCTGAGCTTCTGTGGTGAACTCTTATCCCTTGCCCATAATAAGTGAAACATAGCATATACAAGGAGTAAGGTACAATTGAGTTCAGTTTACCTTGTTTCTTAGAAAAGCTTTAAAGGAGCTTTGATTGTCAGACTACTTCTCCTTCAATGTCCTCCCACCAAAGTGACTACATAGCAGATGTTCTTGTTAAGTATATTCTCTTTGATAGGTCATTTTTTTTTTTGGCTGGACTTTGCTGGTTTCATTGTTTCTGGATTACTTTTTTTAAAGAAATTTTTCTCTTCTTCCTAGCCAAAATATCAATTAATGTTTTTAGAGAAAACAGAACTTTTGAGCAGAAATTTGATTGCTCTCTTGATCTGATGATACAAAATCGATCTTTTAACACCTCTCTGAGCAACAGGGAAGCCTGAATCAATGTCATTAAAATATGATGAAAAATGTAGGTCTCGTGCAGCCATAATCATGTGCTTTCACAGCAATTATCTGCTCTCCTGATTGGAAGAGGTCTGTGCCTTGATGAATCATGGTGACTATAAACCACATCATTAACAATTCATTAAATCAATATGAGAAAAGTGGTAGAGTAAAAGCAATGTCCAGATTGCAAATTAACTCTGGCAGCTACAAAACTCAAAATGGGTCAGCTGAGGTGCACGTAGAACAGGCCAGAAGCTTACAGAGACTTTGGGAGATGATGGGCTACCACAGCAGAGCACTGGGACTGCCAGGATAGCATACTTCCTCCTTGCACTGTCATCATAGTCAAAAAAACCCCCAACAAACCTACCCAGAGATATTTAATAAACTTTCTTTCTTTACACACCTTTAAAGAAAGGTATGTGGTGCAGCCTGGAGGGTCAGCATCTGTTATCGTGCTTTGTCTTCAACTGCTGGTCATCTGCACAGACCAGCTCTCTCATGGGCAGGGAAGGCAAGTCCAGCTGTGAGGATGAGTGGGTCGGGGCACTCTGTGGGTCTGTATCTTGAGGCTGAGCTCTTGTGAGGATTTGCTGATGCCAGAGTGCTGCAGGTGATTTCTTGGGTTCCCCTACCTTCCCCACAAGCTGCTTTCACGAGGCATTTTGGGGCACTGTCACACACAGGGCTATAACAGGGCAGGGAGTTTGTAGGGAGGGACCCAAAAAAGGAGAAAGTTGGCAGGCTCATTCAAGCCTTCCCTCAAGAGCAAATCTGGCCAAAAATTATTTGTATCACAAAAAAATAAAAAAAAAAATAAAAAAAAAATCTACATCTTCTGTGGGGCAACTTGAGGCCATTTCTTCTTATCCTATTGGTTGTTGTCACCTGGAAGAAGAGACTGATCACCCCCTGTTACAACCTCCTTTCAGGTAGTTGTAGAGAGAGGTAAGGTCACCCCTGGGCCTTATCTCCTGCTGTGGTCATTCTTTGTTCCTATGCTATGGTCAAATGCCGAGTTTGGAAAAGATCTTTAGATTGGGAACAATTTTAGATTGGATATTAGGAAAAATTTCTCCACCAAAAGGGTTGTCAAGCATTGGAACAGGCTGCCCAGGGAAGTCGTAGAGTCACTATCCCTGGAGGTATTTAAAAACGTGTCTATGTGTCTCTTAGGGACATGGTTTACTGGTAGACTTGGCAGTGCTGAGTTAATGGTTGGCCTCAATGATCTTAAAGGTCTTTTCCAACCTAAACCATTCTGTGATTCTATGACCAACCCCAACACGGGAAACTGGAGAAATGTATGGCTGCAAGGAAACACCTTCCCATAAAAATGGTAAAATGCATAGCTCTAGCTACTACAAAGGCTAAAAACAAATACACTGGAATTACTAAAAGCCTGTTTTATCAGTTGCAAGGGTTAATTAATTTTTCAGTGATAAACTGAGATAGATGACACTAGAAACTGATCAGGGGTTTTTTTTTCCTTGCTGGTACAATAAGAACTGCAGACTCCTAAGGCAGCTTTGTTTACATGTTTGATTCAAGCAACTGGTGCCCACTGTCCCATGTGAAGTGAGACAGATGATTTCTTCCCAGAAAGGGAATTTGTCAAGCCTTAAGCAGAGTTCCCTTGAGAGATCACTGGTAATGGCAGACAGCATTTACCTAACTGTACCTGGTTGCCAAACCAAGATTGTCTCGTTTTGCTTTGTTTTCTTGGTCAAAAGCCAAGTTCATACTCCAAATCCACCCTCCTCCCCCTTTTATCCCTTTCATTGCCTTTTTTTCCTTTGCACTTTTTTTTTTTTTAAGTTCCTGTGAGCAGTGATAAACAATTCCTGTATTCGTGTGATAGCAGTGTGAGCATGCCAGCTCTGTCAGTCTAGACATGCAGGTACACATGATGTGTTCACACCCTGTCATCTGACAGCCCTTCAGGCAGCAGAGATGTGTATCTCCTCAATGAGATTTAATAACTGAGGTGCTAAAGCTGTGAAGTACCAAGCACTTCCTGCCCACGCACTTCTTTGTCAGATGAAGCCCTAAATCTCCCTGAATGTGTGTTTCTTTGCTGCAAGAATGTTTAGGATATATTTCAAACCTCTTCTGCTTTATAGCTGCCTGATTCAATTCACTTGTTTAAATTGCAAAGCTTTTTCTCAGAGACCAAGAATAATAATGTAGAAACTATAAAGGTAATTTAAGATCTGATGATGATCCACCAGTTCAAGCAACCCTTCAGTGTTTCAGACACTCATTTTCAGACACAGTCAGCTATGGCTAAGACACTTGGAGAAGTCAGGTCAGTTTTCAGATGGTCCCTTCAGTCTTGACTTATACTTTTCTTAGCTTTTTATTCTTCTTTTCACTCCCTTTACACTTCTCTTCCTCCTAGCTCTTTCTTCCCTTCTCCTCTCCTCTTTTCTTGCAAATGTTGGCTGCAGCCACAGCAAAAGTGGACCCAAATATTTTCTGTGTCAGCCCTGCAGGAATGTGTAATCTAAGGCCCAAGAGCAGAGGAGAAAGAATGTGAATGACTGGAGTGTCACAGTAAAGCCACCTTTTAGTTATTACTCCAGCCCTGGTGGGTTTGGATTCCTCTAACCACAGGCCTGATCCTCAGTGCCTCTGAAGTCTATTTACAACATGTTTAATAATTTCTACCAGCTGGTTCTTATTGAGACTGTCACTCAAAATTTATGTAACAATTTCATGTATCAAATAACATGGCAAAAAACTCCATCCTAACCAACTTTATTGTTTTTAGGCTGATAAATTTTTGGTTTTAATTAACAGGCATTTGTTGTCAGCAGTTTTCCTCTGGAGGTTCTCAAAACCCTCTTGGGAACGAGCATTCAAACATCCTTTCTCCCCAGCAGACTTTGGATCTGGCTCCCAGTGCTGAACCACAGTGTTTGAAGGTCACTTTTCACTTCTAGGATCAACAACCTGGAAACAAAGGAGTGTAATTAAAGTTAAGGTCCCACATGGTTTAAAAAATAATTGTGAATGCCTTCGAAACCTGACATTTCAACTGGGAATGTAGCTGATTGAATAACAACAAAAAAAGCAACAATCACATGAGGACACTGCAGTCATATGATTTTTTTGCATAGTCAGTCACAGCTTTGACTTGAATTTATGCTCCCCCTTCTTTCTGTCAGATAATGAGGGCTTAGTTTCAACAAGCCTGTACCCCTAAGGCTATTGCCTTCTCCCTGCTCCTTGGCTGGCAGTAGGAGGGAGGGTTAGCTCCAGCCAGGAGGATCCTGAAGCATGGAGTCTACATATGCAAGACCAACAGGACTGGACATCAGAGCCTGCATTACTGAGAGAAATGCTGGCTGGGATGCTCTGGGTAGTGGTAATAACTTACACAGCTAATAGAAAACACTAGAAAAAGAGAAGAAACTACCAAAAAAATGTAGTCAGAGTTCTAAAATCCCCTTCCATTGGGCAGTCTCTTCATTCTGTTGACAGTGCCTTGGAATTACAGACTTCCACCTGTCCTGCCCAAAATAAAAATGGTTTACTGTTGCCCAGCTCACTGCTTGCTGGCTAGCCAGTGCCACACTTACAAGTGCTGTTCTTTGGGATCACTGAAACTACCACCAAATTCTCTCTTGAGGACTGTACTTCACTCTAAGCCTTGCCATCTTCCCAAAGCTTGTTCTTTGCTGCAAACAACAGCAAGAAACTTCACAAGGCTGCCGGGGCTTCAGTGAAAATCAACTGCTGCACTGTCTGCAGAAGCACACCTGGGCTGGGGAAGCACATTGAACCTGAATTGGAACCACTAGGTGCAGTGCTTGCCAACCCACGCTGGTTCTCTTGAGGCACTGGTTATACCTCATTAATAGGTTGGGCAGCAAAGTCTATTTTTTGTTTATGGCTATAATCCATGAAGTTTATACAATCAAATAGTTGTCTGTGTGTGGGTCACGGCAGATTGGGAGCTAGATATTGCGTGGCCATCACCACATGGGGCTGTGATGGCACCTCTAGCCATGGCTGGATTGGACAGGCATGTACCCACTAAATGTTTAAATAACATTTTCCTTAACAATCAACTCTGATCAGGAGCCAAGTCAAGAGATGTGTCTGAATTGGCCATTTTCCATTAGTTTTAGAGTTGTTGCCCAGCATATGGGACGAGCCATGTGGTTAAGTAGTGAGGGGTTCATCAAATGCAGTGAGCTGTTGCAGTAACACTTGCAAATCCGGCTGGGGCAAGAGTTAATTTGGATTTCTGGAAATAAGTGTTCCTAATTTAAAAACAAATTAAGAACAAAAATTGATCACAGTGCAAAACTAGTATAAAAATGCCTGTGAGGTGAATGGTGTGGCTCCAAACAGGTCTCTCAGAAATCCCAGGCAATGCTGAAAGCAAAGGGAGTGAGTCATGAGCACATGAGCTGAAAGAAGCTGAAGACAAAATCATGCATCTCTGCTTAATTCCATCACATGATGAGTCCCGGGGCCCTTCATTTAATCGGAGAGCAGAGCGGCGGAGAGACTTCATTCTCACCTCGCAGCGGGGACCGGAGGAGTTTGTGCGCGCAGGCTGCGGCCACGCTGCTCCTCGGCAGGTGCTGAGCCGGCCCAGGCTCCGCGGAACCATGCGCGGCCCTCGCCACCACCTGGGACTGCTGCTCCTGGCCCAAGCGGCGCTGTGTGCTGCCGCCACACGTGAGTGCTTCCCTCGCCCCGCACCCCTGCCTCCTGCCCCGGCGCGTCCCACGTCCCAAGCCAGCGCAGGAAAAGCGGCTGCTCCCCGCACCTGTGGTGGTTGCTGGAGCCGTGCCTGCGACCCAGTAGGCGACAGCCGGTTCCATCCCAGGGTTGCCTGGCTCTGGGTGGAAGAGGTGCCTGAGCTGGAGAAGTGTGCTGAGAACTGCTCGGTAATCTGTTCCCTGTGCTCCACAGGTACGTGGAGCTTGACATGGAGCCAACCTCGGCTCTTGGCAGCAAATTTTTAGCAATACTTCCCCGGTTCAAGCACGGCTAAAACGGCAGATGCAGAATGGACTTTGCACAGTTTGCTTGGCTCAGTTGTGGCTGGGAGAGGCCAGGTCAGAAACAGTGCTCCCCGCTGGGACACTTGGACCTGTGGATCCCTAACCTCAGGGAGCCCAGTCAAGGAATTAGATCTGCAAGCCACAGCGGGCAGGGAGTGGGCTGATCTGATTCTTTCCAGGCTCCCAATTTGACTCAAATCTTAGGATGACTCCCTGAGCTCAGGGCTGGGAATGTTAAAATGGGATTTTAGGCTCAAATTCTAGAATGTACAGTATGGAAATGGAAAATCTTAAAAGCTGAAGTCCATCTGAGCATTCACCTGGCCTTGTACCTGCCTCCAGTGGAGAATAGTACTGGATGTATAACTGGGCAGGTCAGGACAGTTCCCCAGCTTTTGATGATTTATAGCACCAGAACTGGCTCTGTCAGATGCAGAGTCATTGTATTTAACAGTTTTTACTAGACTTCTTCCATCTGTTCATGCATTTGGGTTTTCATTGCAACACGTGTACATTTTTGGGGCACACTACATCCTGCCAGCAAAAAAATTCACACCTTAATTGTGCTTTATGTGAAGAACTACCTTTCATGTGCTTAGAACCTGTAACCTGCTGGTTTCATTTGATTCTCCTTAACTTTTATACTTTCAGCTTCTTCCTCCATGCTGTTCATGATTCTGTTTTTATATTCTCCTCTGTCACCTCTTCTCCAGGCTTCAAGAAACTGTCTATTTAACTGTTCCTCATATAGAAACAATTCTATCCCTTTGTAGCATCCTCGCCACCTCTCTGTGTATTTTTTCAGTTCTTTTATACAGGTTGAGCTGCAGAGAACAGAGCATACAGTACTCAAGACATGGCATTATAAAATGCTGTAATGATGTTCTCAGCTTTGTTCTCTGTCTAGGCTTTTCCTAGGTTTTCAACTACCAATGAGCATTGCATTCAAAACTGTAAAGCTGCAAGATCCCATTTCTGAGTTTAGAGCTAGTTTAGAGCCCCTGTTTCTCAAAGTAAGGTTACATTTAACTCTGCTGAATTTCCTACAGTTTTATTCTTGAGTCATTGAGTTTCATACAGTTCTCCCCTCTATTACTTTAATGCACAGTCTTCAGCAGATTAAAGAACTTTGCTGTTTACCTGTTTTCCAGATTATGAACATTTAAAATTATTTTAACAATTGAGGAAACTGGCACTTATTCATAACTTTTTTTCATATCCTAACCAATCATTTGTTCATGCGAAATCCTTCATTCTTATCCCACAGTAACTTAATTACTTTATGTTCCTTTAGCAAGGGACCTCATCAAGTGCTGTCTGGAACTCAAGCAGACTGTAAAAAGCAGGTCAGCCTTGTTCCCATGCTCTCTGTCTCCCTCGGCAAAACTCAGAATATGTTTGTGAGCAATGCACTCCTTTTATGGCATATGATATTAATGCACTGTACCTACTTACTCTGTTCTTCACTGCTGTTCCTACCAGCTTCTCCAACTTGAGGCCCAAAGTTTTTTTAATCCTCTAAATCTTCCCTGGAAGTGTTTTTAAAAACTGTCATCGCATTTGCCAAATTTTGTTTCTCAGTCACTGAAGCAGTGTTAAGCAAGATGTTACATGCTATGGTTAATAGCTCATTTATTTCACTCTTGAATAAATTCCAAACTTGGGCCATCCTATCTAGACAACTTTGTCATTTTGTTGATTTGTTCTATAATTGGGGGTTTTGTGCCAACACTTCACTTTGAGAGATAGCCATTGTAAAAAAAAAAATTCTGTCACAGAAACCTTCTATGTTCTTCCTTTGTGAATGAAAATATAAACCAATCAACCTATTTGACTTTTGTGCTACCTCTTTCCCTTCCCTGAATGCTTCTTTTGCATCTACATCCAATTTAGTTTATATTTGGGGAAAAAAATTAATTTGTAGTTTTTATGTTTTTGCAAGTTGTTCCTCAAATTCTTTTTTGTCCTGCCTTATTACGTTTCTATACATAACTTTAGAAAGTTTATGTTACAGTCTGATGCCATTCCATCAGTCTTTTTACTTCTAATACACTTAATCCTCTTTAGCTGGGACATCTTTCTATTTCTGCTGTCCTAACATTGGCTCTCATAGTCTTTCATGGCTAATACACTACCAAAAGGAAATACTGATCTTCTTGTCTTTGCTACATTTTTCACCAAAATGAAAGCCAGAATGACAAAGAAGAAAGTCAATCGAAGTATAAGATCTTTGCTCCTATGATCACCTCACCAAAACTATTACAGTAATCTGTTCCTTGGAGCATAACATTACTCTGTTTTGAACTGAATTGCTCTAATTTTGGTTATGACCAACATCTGTTCTTGCGTGGTTTTCATTGTTAAAAAAGAAATATGTTAAAGCTTTTTGTTCCTTTAAATTCACCAACTGAAAATCTTCAGTTCCATGTGTTAGAGAAACTAGTGCAGAAGTCTTTCCTCATCTGAAAAACCATCTTTGTCTTGTCCTGAAGCTTGTGAAATGTTTTAAATTTGATTGAAATAAAGCACATCAGGTAGGCAAAGAAATACCTAAACAGCTTGTGATTTAGAAGCAGTGACAACAGTTATTACTGGACTAGAAAATTAATTCTGAATTCAAGGATTGTTACTGAAAACTCAAAATTAAAAGCATCTATAAAATTAAAAATGCTCCAGCTGTTTTTGATAAATTGACCATTTGGGGAAAAAACTATGATTGAAAAGTTTTGATCTGACAAAATCAAAATATTTTTATTCATTAAACAAATTTAGATAAAATCAAGGAGAATGGGAAAAAGAAATTATAAAAATTATGTAGACATTTACTTTTGAATAAAATGACACATTAATTTAATGATACCTAAAGTGTAATTGAACTTGCTAAGCCTTTGTGAAGTATTTTTATAGTTGCTAATTTGTTTTTTTCCTGAGCAAAGTCTTCTTCTGACCAAGACTCAAAACAATACAGCATGTGATACAGGTCATTAAGTGAATACCAGTCATAATGTTATGCCTGCTCCCATCAAAATATATTAAATCTGCAGGAGAGACTTGATTCAAGTGATTTAAGTGAGACTGCAGGGAGTTCCTGGAGGGCAAAAGACTGTGGGAGATTGTGTCTCTGAGTGCAAAATCTGTTGTTTTCCTCAAACCGTTCAGTCCTCAAGAGTGGGGAGAGAGCTACCAGCTTCAGCTCAGGGCTGAGGTGGGACTGGCCAAGGGTGCTCTTCCTGCCCAGCAGAAATCTCACTGGGCAATAAAACACCAAGAGAAAGCAGCTCCTGCCTCTTCTTCTGAGCTGTTTGTCTGGTTCTCTCTTGCAGTAAAATTAGGAGTCACCCACCTCTAAAGACTGTGCTTAAACTGGCTACACCTGCTCTGTCTTTTCCAAAGCTTGGAGAAATTCCAACACAACCAGTTAGGTTACAGCACACAGGGCAATTCTTGCCCTTCTACAGGTCGCTGCATTTTCCTTGAAGTCATCCAGAACTTTTTTGCACTCGGGTATAAATCTCAGAAGCATTCTGCATCAGCTGTACCTTTACACTAAAGCCATGGAAAGCAGAAATCCTAACTTCATTGATGTTGTGACAGAATGGCACACGCAGCAGTTACCTTACCTGATTAACACGGCAGAGCTCTTTAAAGCCTCCAGGCTTTGATGGAACTATGCCCATGAGCCTACTTATTAACATATTTTTATGACATCCTACAGTGGCCAACGTGTTCCTACAGGTTACTTGGATATTTACGTTGCTTTCCACTCTGTGTCCTTTGTGACAGAAAGAGGGATCCTAGAAGCCTGGGAAAAGTTTGAGCCCATCATTTGTAGTAATATGAGAAGAAAGAGTTATTGAAGTTATTTAATATCTGAGCCATTTTTAAATAACAGGCATGAAGCTAATATGTTATTGTTGTTATATTATAAACACATTGAATTTACTATTCAGCTCTAAATTTCCTTTTCTGGAAATACCAGCTTCTGTTATAATTGGTTCCACCCCTCCCACCCAAACCACCAGCCAACTCACCAAAGGAGCTGCACTGGGTCAAAATTAATTCCTGGCATAACTTCCACTAGAGCACAACTCAGAGTGAATTTATCCTGTTAGCCTTTTACTCTTAGATTTGTTACCAGGCAAAGCAGTCAGAAATCAAGCAGCTTCTGTGCAGAGAGCCTGACTGTTGCAGGGTTATGTAAATTCTTATAAACAATTGCTCTGATATGGCCAAAACATTGTAAGCATTTTTATTCTTTGTCTGGGAAGTTCGCATTACTGCAAGTAGAGAAAAATGTCAGTCTGACAGTGGTGGAATTGTCTTTATGTTGATTATAGTTGACATAAGTGTTTATATCCTCAATGATAAAATCCCATAACTTTCTACTGGTGAAAAGTTTTCTACCAGTACATGATTAAAGTTCAGCACAAGAGTAATGTTTTTATAGAGTCGTAGGGAAAATTGCATTACATTTACACTGATGTTTAATTTTCTCTCTAGGGTTTCAAGATGTGCTGAGCCATGGAAGTACTTCTCCTGTCACATCCTACAAGAAGCTACAAGGCTGGTCTAGTGATCAAAATAAATGGAATGAAAAGCTTTATCCTTTCTGGGAAGAAGGAGATCCCAGATGGAAGGACTGCTGGAAAGGTGATCGCATGTACACATTTCAAAGACACTTGAAATCTGTCCAGAAAACCCACCACAGAACAGAGTGCAGGTGCTATAGTGCATTTTCATAGGGGCAATATCCACTGCTGCACAGAATGGCGAGTTAGGGATGACTGGGTTTGATTCCATTCCCAGTCAGTTGTCTGAGGAAGCAGAACAGTGACTTATTACCTAAAATGCTTCCCCATTATAACTAGTCTCAGACATTAATACTTATTAAGAAGTATTGATGGTCAGGGCTCCAGAATAATCCATTATGTGAAACATGCCCTGGAGGACGGGTAGCATCAACTGCTACCTCAGTAGGACACGTGGGCTTCAGATTGACAGCTTCAGTACAGAGCATGTTTATTGTCACCTGGTCTGAGCTGAGGGCTAATGACTGTATCCCCTGGGGAGAAACAAAAATTTTCTCCTTTTGTATTGACCCCCACGAGTAGAAAACTATATTCTTGGCTCTAGGAAGAAAATTAATGACAGATGGTAAGTGATCTGGGGCGATATGCTGAGTCCCTCTGATTGTTTTAAGCTGGGGTTTTGATAAGAGTGCAAGTGACTTGGGAACACGAAAGCCCTTAGAAACAGAGTAATCAATAAAGCATATCTAATGTAAATGGTGCACAGTTGATGGTAACTTCTGCTCTGATGCACCCTTTACTGCAATTTTCTTTTCTACAGGTGGAAGGGTGACAGCCAAATTGGACAGTGATAGCCCAGCACTGGTAGGATCCAACGTGACCTTTGTTGTGACTCTTCAGTTTCCCGAGTGCCAGACAGAAGATAATGATGGCAACATAGTGTACAGGAGAAACTGTACCCAGGGTAGGTAATGGCCATTTTCCTGCACCACACACACATCTGCCTGGTGCTGCTGTGAATGTGTCACTGAGCTTTGGAAGCAGCACCGGCACACCCAGTGAACAGCAGCCGTGCTGGATTTAACTGATAACTGAGATCTGATAACACTTACCTGTGCATACCCAGCCTGTGCCACACCAGTTTCTTTCCTAAGAAAACCACTGTGGTATTTTTAGTGCTCTTCCCCACTGTATATACACTGACCAGGTAATTTAAGACTGACCATCATTATAAACAGTCACATAATCCAACTTCCCAATATAATTGTTACTGTTTTTCAGCTCAGGCACAGTATTGCACACTCACACTGTTTTCTTTCAAACTTACAAAGCCGTCAATTTATAAAATTGAGATCTTTTTTCAATTACGAATTGTAGAATTCAGTAACTGCATCTTGAAAAACCCTCAAGAAAGGGTAAATCTCACACTCCTACATTTTAAGAATTAAAAAACAAACAAGTATTTAAAAAAGCGCAATATTTTCCTCAGAAAATCACCCTTTTTCATCTTATTTACTACTATGTGGAGAAAAAAACCTATCATAATTCCAGTGTTTTAAGCTGCTGGATCTAGAACAATGCATGCTGTTGTACCTTTCATCCTCTGAATTCATAAATGTTCAACAGATTTTTTTACTGATCAAAGTAATTTTCATTTCAAGGCATATCAGCAAGCTTTTTGTCAGCCTAAGTTCCAGTTTTTAACTGCCTAATATTTTGTCAGCAGCTGATATCTATACTCTACTTAATATCTGCTGTGCTGTTTGGAGGAAGAAACTTTCTATTTACTATTCAGAAAACGACAGAAATGAATGTCTAAGTTATTTAAAGGTGCCATAGAAAACTTTTCTGACAAAATAAACTAAATCACTTCCTCACAGTGATTTCACAGCCACTCATTGTACTTAAAATTTTAGATTCTGAATGCCAAATATTCAGGTAGCCCCATTAGCCTCAGTGAACCAGTAGCATCCTGTGTAGTCAACAGCAAGTTTTTGGGCAATCACTTTTAAATGGTGTCTGGCCCATGAGACAGTAAAGTTTTTTTTAAACTTCTTAATAAAACAGCACCAAGACAGAACAATTGTGTGTTTACATTAAAAACCAAACAAAGCACAACCCCAGGAAAAAAGAATGAATGTCAGTCTAAAAACACCCCACTTCACCTGTTGTTTAAACGCAGTAACTGCTATAACCTGCGGTGCTTGCTTCCTGTTTCCTGATTTTCTGCACATTTCTCAATTGACCAGAACATGTCCTGTTTCTATCCTTAGATCCTTCAGCTTCTGTGGATCAGCAAGCCTTTGTCTACAACTGGACTGAATGGACTGACAGCTGTGGCTGGGAAAACTGCACAAGCAACCGCAGCCATAATGTATTCCCAGATGGACGTCCCTTCCCTCATCACCCTGGCTGGAGGAGAAGGAACTTTGTCTATGTGTTTCACACTTTTGGTTAGTACTGCAACACATGCCTTGGTTGGGGTGATCCTGCAAACCTTATATTCGCTTTGTCCACAACTTGTTTGTCAAGTATGTTTTACTAAAAGCCCTTTAAAAAGGATTCCTCACTCTTGAGTGGAAATACTGAATTAATTCCCCACTTTTTAAGAGATGCCATCAGGTGTTTGGTCTAGAAGTCATGGATTACCAGAAGATTGTCTTTAAATCTGCATTCACAGTACTACCACTGAAGAAAATTAATTTCCTTTAAGTAGTACTCAAGATCTTTTTCTAGAAAAACAGAGGGTCTGAGCAGGTCAGTCAGATGATTTATTGACAGCTCACTGCCACTTAAGACTTTTAGGTTTAAGAGAGAACACAGTGCTGTGTATCACCAGTTTAACAGTGCAGCACTTCTTGTCTCTAGGGAGGTGAGAACTGCCACTGGCTGTGCTGCTGCTCTGGTCACAGATGTTGATTTTCAATGTTTCCTGCTCCTGAGTATGTAATGGTGGGGCCATTCCTGCCATTGGCTACATACTAAATCTTAGTGCCCTCAGTTTGCCTGGCTAAATCAGTATTATTGTCGGTATCAGTATGAGTAATAATAATAATAATATTCCAAATTTTATGCAGAGGTGATACTATTTACCTGCCTCAATTAGCTGTTAAAAAGAGAAATAATTGAATACATACAAATGGTTCTAGGGTATGAAGCAAGAGGTATTATATCTTCTGTCTACACTGAAAGCAAGCACAAGACCACTTAAAATGCCCCACACTATCCACTACATAATCCTAATGACTTAATGTAATTGCTTTGGAAAGATGTAGATGTCTTGGCAAATTTGTCTTGGATTAGTGAAATTTGGGACATCTTTTTGACAACTTTGAAAAACTGGAATTTATGTGAGTAAACACATTGTAAAACTATCCAGTCCTTCTAAAACACCTCTCAGATTATTGGAAGACATTTCTAAATTATTCATTTTGATTTTGACAATCCAGGATTCTCAGAGACTTTGCCTCTCATAAAACAACTTGTAGCAAAGCTGAGGGGGGAAATGTTAAGTTCATGTTCTGTTTCAGGTCAGTATTACCAGACAACGGGACGATCTTCAGCAAAGTTTTCAGTCAACACAGCAAATATCACTCTTGGCAAACACGGGATGGCAGTGTCCATTTACAGGAGAGGGCACTCGGCATTCGTTCCAATCGCGAGAGCAAAAGCCGTCTACTCTGTAACAGGTGAGTGTGCTGGAATCAACTGTAATGAAATGCTGGGGATGTTTGTTGCTTAGGTGTTAAAAAAATTCAGCACAAGCATCATTTGCCGTGAAAAGACGACATTGGCCTGAGAAAGGTTTTTATATGAAAGTGGAATCTCTGGTAAATTGTCTTTAGTAGCATAAGTTACCTGTGTGTCTAGCTCAGCAATGACACCTCTACTTGTAAGGAGTTACGAGAGATAATGCAATCTTCCACAGATGTTTGTGATTCCTCATTTGTTCCCATACTTTTTTGGCTAACTGTTTCCTAATGACATTTACTCCTCAGGTCACAAATCAAATTAAAGTAGAAACCTGTGTTAAAGATACCATGTTTACATCTCACATTCTGGCTGTTGCTGTTCAGGGGTTTTGAAACTATTTGTTGTTTGTAGCCAGGCATCTCTGCTTTATTTATTTACCTCTTTTTTTTCCCCCTCCAGACAAAATTCCAATATTTGTGAGTATGTTCCAAAAACATGACCGCAACATCTCAGACTCCATTTTCATCAAAGACTCACCAATCACATTTGATGTGAAGATCCATGATCCCAGCCACTATCTGAATAATTCTGCAATCTCCTACAAGTGGAACTTTGGAGATGGAAGTGGCTTATTTGTAGCCAGTGGTTCTAGTACATCTCACACCTACACTCTGCAAGGAAACTTCACTCTGGATTTAACTGTCCAAGCCATTATACCTGTACCTTGCAGGCCAGTAACACCCACTGCACCACCACCCACCTCAGCAGGTAAGCATTTATCAAGCAGCAGTGGCATTAGGAGCTATGCTAAAACTCTATGTTCTGATATTTTAATACTTTTAGCAGTTTTACTGTCGTCATGAAAGAGCTGCAAGCCTCTTCAAACCCTCTATAAAACTGGCTTAGAGACGGAATAAGCATAAACTCTCCTATGAGTCTATGGTATGGATCACTTACACATTTAACTCCTTATGCATCCAGTTCTACCACTACACTTACAGCATACCAAACTCTTCAGGTGAACATACATGTAAGTTTGCATTATCTCTGCCACACCTGGTCAGGAGATTCTAGCTTTGTTTACTCAGGGTCATCTTCTGAGGTAAGATGTAAATTTCAAGTGAGAAACAGGAATTTCAGAACACTCTTATAGCAAGTTCCTTTCTCGATTGCATTAACTTCCATCCAAAATTAAATGAGATTGGATTGAACTAGAAACACCTAGTCATATTCAAAAATATGGGATTTCCACATGGCATTAACCCAGAACAGCTTTTCCACTTTAAATTTATTGACTAACATATTTCAGAATAACTTTTATTATGTTCAGCATTGGTTTATCATCTCGGAGGGTTTTAAGGTTTGCAGAAGGCCTGCAGTTTCAGCTATAATACTACTACTGTAAAATTGTAAATGTGGCTATATTTTTCCAATTTCATATTTTTATTATGTCCTCTTACCAAAATACTGAGTGAGAATGAAGAATGAAAGGAAAGATAAAATTTTCACCACTTCCCCTCTTCATTTTTCCACTAGCTGTAATGTAGAGCAGTGGGAAAATACCAGCCTTTAAAACAGCATTTTAAATGTTTTATTGGCCTTTGGATTCCTTATATAAATGATTTGGGCATTTTAAAGAAGTATTTAATTGTATTACACCTTGTAGTCTCCCTTTTATTTCACAGAGATGGGTGACTAACCAGGTGGCTTTTGGAGTAAGGCTCCCCAGGCCACTCAAGGGTTCTAAAGCTGGGCACATGTGTTTTCTTTAGGGATTATTGCCATGAGCTCATACAGATACATACATGACTGCACAGCTGAAAACCAAAGTCACTGACAGCCTATGGAATGAAGGCAGTTGGAACATATGGCTGCGTTCAGAATGCCCCTAAGCTGAGCTGGGTCTAAAGTTGTATGTCTGTTTCTTCTCCCTCAAACAGTTACGACCGGATCGTCTTCAGATTCTGACTCTTCTCCCACTGTCCTGTCAGTGGAGGATAATCCTGATGGAGGTTGCCATATTTACAGAAATGGATACTATGGAAGTAGTATTGATGTTGTAGGTAAGGATGTGGATCAACACCTGAACAGAGGAATGGAGTTAACAATGAACAATAATGTATGGTAGAGACAACCGATACTTAGACACACTTTTATCAATTATAATGAGACCCACAAAAAGATCCTTCTCATGGACATAGCTGAGAGTTTTAAGGATTAATGTACAGACATCTAACTGGCTGACTTTGGTTTCTGCCTGCACTCTGCCAGGGGCTAATTGCAGAGGTTATGACCCCTTGTTTTCAGACACATGAGGCTGGACCTTGGTCTGGCTGCCTGCTGATGGCTGACCCCAGGTGCTGGTGGGGATGTCACCCCTTGTACATTGTGTCATTCCTTTCTATGTCACCAGCTTCTGAACGTGCCACAGCAGGAGCATATGGGCTGGGGAGGGGGCTTACATAAGGTTGAAATGACCTTTGAATGCAGAGAAATCACGTGTAGTGGGAAGTGATTTAGCAAAACAAGGAAGTAACTAACAATAATGAGGGGGAAAAAAGCAGATCGGAATGGAGCAGCCTCACAGGGAAAGCACTGGAAAATTTCTCAGCTTTCAAAGCCTTCAAGAGGAGTGCTAAGGGAGGGAGGAGGTTATGGAAAAGAAGACCTGAACTGAGCATCAGCCAACACTTGAGGTTCAGTACACAGAGACTTCAGAGCTTGTCATGTGTCCTAGAGTTGATATGTGTTTCCTCTCCCAGAGGGAATCCTTGAGGTAAATATTATTCAGATGACAAGCATCCAGATGACAGAAAGTCAAGCTGAAAACTCACTGGTTGACTTTGTTGTTACCTGCCAAGGGAGGTAAGTGTGTGAATGAAGCTGTCAGTCTTCCCTCTTTAAAACTAATTAGGTGCTGGAATGCTGTCTGCACTTAGATGCAGATGTATGAACCAAATTTGGGAACTGCAGTGTTTCTATTTCTTGACTGGAACTAAAGATAACGCAAGTCTCATTTTTAAACTATGCCAACAGAGGCTACTGCCAGGCACTTAGGATTCAGAGCAAACATCCAGTCTCAGTAAAAATAAGGAGCTGATTGTGGGAAGAAACAATTTATAGTCTCCTGGCCAAGACAAGATTTCAGCACTTACAGTAAAATGGGAAGCAGTTTACTGAAATTGTAAGGAAATCCTTTCTTTTTGTCCATGAGTTTTTGACTCTTGGACTAACTGGGTGAGTCCAAGCTATTTCCTGGATACAAAAACATTGGACTAATATTCCTAGCTCTTAGAAGGTTAGAGTTGAGGGGACTAATAAGTACAAGAAAGACCTTGGTAATGCAATTGGAATACAATTAACCTCTCTTAAGGGAGTGTTTTCCAGCACATGATACTACTTATAAGAATCTGCATTCCTTTCTTAATGATGTGTATTAAAGGTAATGCACTTTATAAGTTGATTTGATGCAGTTAATCCTGAGATCACCATAAAATGTCAAATGATAAGCAAAACAAGCAGATAATTATATAGATTGCATAAATGCATTCTATATAAAAGCCACATGTACATATATAAATGTATAGGTATGCAAAAAAAAAAAAATAGTATTAATAAAACACACTTAAATCACTACAGTGCCACTGATTTCAACAGGCACCAGCATAAAACTGGTGCACCAGTGCAGTGTGTCTATGAGCTGGGCTAACTGGGCTGGCAGGACTCCACAGATGCAATGTGCTCTCTCTTCCCTTGCCAGTCTCCCCACAGATGTCTGCACCGTAGTTTCTGACCCCACATGCCAGGTGTCCAAGAGCATGGTGTGTGACCCCATTGCCGTCACGGATGAATGTTTACTCACCATCAGGAGAGCTTTTGAGGAACCTGGGACGTACTGCATAAACATCACCTTGGGTGATGACATAAGTCAAGCCCTTGCCAGTGCCCTGATTTCTGTAAATGGAGGTGAGTCCACAAAGAGCAGATGTGAGTCGTTGGTGAAAAGCTTCTCCCTGTGGTCGTTTCCCTGCAGGGGGAAAGAGCACAGGAATACATATGGGGGTTCTTATTATGCCTGGAAGCCTCAGCTGAGACTGCACCATCTTGTCTAAGAGTCCATGCAAAGATAAAATGATGATTATTTCCGTGGGGGAATTTTAGGTGTTAGACCTTGGTTTGACTTCTGTTTATGATCCAGTGAGTACAGTAATTATACAAACTCTTCAGTATCACAGCATATGAACAGTTCTTAAGCCATACGGTAATTTGCCACAGAAAACTCTGTTGGGCAGAAAAGCAGGTGGGGAACATGCCAGCCAGCCCACTCCACACATGGAGAGATAGCAGAAACAGAGGGGGATTCAGCTCACTTGAGGCAGAATCAAAGTCTGCAGCAGAGTTGGCTGCCCTGGGCCCTCTTTACTGCCCATTGGCCTTGACATGGTTTCTATTTCTACATGAGGATAAGATGTTCTGGAATGTTCTGGAGTGACCACGTTCTGGAATGATCTGTATAACATCCAGTGACTACAGAGTCTGCCCAGGGTAACTGTTTCAGAAGAGGAGCTTTACCTTTGGTTGGATGAGTATCACTGTGTCTAGCTCATAGCTGTCAAAGCAGTCTTTCACAGAACCAGCTATTCAACTCAGCCTCAGCCAGAAGTCTAAACGATTGTGCTGCCTCGCTGTTCCCACTTCATTACCCTCCTGACTTCCTATTACAATGTCCTAGTGACTCTTCTAACTCTCTAATTGCTATCAGCCAAGCAAATGACCCTTTGCAGTCATTTTCCATAGTATTTTTTGCTGATTTTATTTAATCTAGGTGTCAGTTTATCTGTACTGAAATCAGTTCATTATGAATAAGGCACAATGCCTGACCTGTAAGTGCATTCTAAAGGTGAAAGCTCCTACAGGTGAAAATAAGCATGCAGAAGGGTTTTTCTTGACTGTATTCACAGAGAATAGCTTTAGCCCAATAAGGCTAGTCTGCCTATGTTTTCTCCAGAGGGCAAAGCTGTACTTTGTGGCTTCCACTATAACCAAAGCAGAATTAGGATCTCAGACAGGTTGTTGCTTTGAGTCACCTTCTGGATGAGCCCATCTAATTTTGTCAAACAGTTATCTTACAGTCACTGTAAACATTTCCCTAGCATAACAAATAGCAAGGATCTAATTAGCTTCACCTTGTGGGGTGCCAACAGGGCCCTTCATTCCCCTCCATGCTGGAAGTGCAGCCATTTGTCTGTGGAGCAGGGCTCATATGAGAAAACTGGCAAAGCCCAGCTCACACTCTGGTGGAAGCAAGAATCACACAGATTAGGATGTGAAAGCACCATCTCCTGCCAGTCACTGACCTCCAATGCTTAGCATATTAGAATTACTAACTGTGCTTCAATTTGTACAGCAATAAGTAAAAATGGCATTTTCTTTAGAAAGTCTATCTCACTGTAAAATAGAGGCTAACTTTTAATCAATCTACTTTTTGAACTCTAGGAGCATCATCTGGAACAACAGAAGGTGTCTTTATCTTCCTTGGCTTGTTGGCAGTGTTTGCTACCATTGGGGCATTTGTCCTCTACAAGTAAGTTGCTAGTTTCTATAATTAAAAATAGTTCAAAGAATGGTCAAAATATTATTTTAATTAACAAACCAAAAAACTTAAATTTGCTTTAGCTACATTTTTGTTTCTTTACTATTGCAGTTCACAAATATTCTGGCAAATATTCAAGAAAATGAGATTACTGATTTAGGCCATAAAACCATTGGAAAATATGCAGATGTTAAGGATTTTCAGAGAAAATTATATTCTGTGCCCACAAGCACAAACAGTAATACTAGCAGGCCTGGGAACTTCATGTAAGCAGAAGGCAAACTCAAACTGCATGATGTGATTTATATATGCAGTGAAACCAAACAAATTCTGCATTAAATAATTGATTAATAAATTCTCTGGGAAAAGGTGCTGAGCATGCAGGACAGTAGTTAACAGAAGCACATGTTGCTGCATTATTAGCTTGGATGTTTCTCATGAGACTTTGCAACTGCACCAAAACGCCTGAGTCAAGTATGTGCTCACCCTTCCCAGTGAGTGGTGAGGAACACACACCTCCATGGAGCAGCAGCTGTGCTCCAGTACTCCTTCTTCCTAACCAGGCCCCCATTACCACTACTGACCCACAGCTGCCAGACATGAAATGGGATTGAACAGGGAAGGAGGAGAGAGAATGCGTGATGAAACACATGATTAGTGCTCTTATGCACTGGTCACATGCTAAATGTGGACTCTCCTTTAAAAGTCTTTCAGCAACTAACTGTGCATGTTCCTTGCAGGAGATACAAGCAATACAAGCCTATTGAGAGGAGTGTGGAACAAACAGAGAAGCAGGAGGGATTTGCTGCTTACTTCAGTACTTTCAAAGCAATTTTCTTCCCTAACAGCACTGAGAGAAATCCTCTGCTGAAGACTAAACCAGGCATTGTTTAAACCTTTAGTGTAACATTGACTATTAGATTAAGTACAGGACTTGTATCTGAACTGTACTTTAATGGGGCTTTCTTGTTGTTATAAAAAAAACCCAGGGAGTAAGGTGAAAGCACATACATATGGGATGGTAACTTTTGGGGCTTGGTGCAATTAGCAACATTAAAGTAGTCCTTTGTAGAAAAACAAGGAGGTAGTTTTAAGCACTTGCTGTTCTTGCTTGTGATGTAGGATACACTCTTCAGAATTACTAATAACTCCCACCCCCAGGCCTTATCTGGATTTTCTTACTTCTAGGTTAACAACCTAAAAAATCAATGACACCCATAATCTGGAAGGGGAAAAAAAAGGTTAATTTAAAAAAAAAAAAGACAAAAACCCCAACAACTAACCAACTTGTAAACAGTTAGTTTTTATTGCTGCTTACTGCCTTAGCAGGATTCATGTCTTTGCTGGAAAGAGAGACATGGGGGGCAGGCACGTGTTATGTCTGTGGAATGAAACGTGCCATGGCCTATTCCCAGGCATTGGCACTGAACTGCTGCCACTGTTACGCTGTTCAGGAGGTCCCAGCACAGACTTGCCTCAGGCAAGCCAGCTCCCCACCAAGAAGTAAACCCCAGATTCTGGGAACCACCAGAGGCACAACTCCCCACTGGGAGTTTGGCAGCAGCCACCCTGTTTTTCAGGGTTCAATAGCATGGGTGCAGCTCATTAAATGCCAGTTGGCCTCAGGGCCAGAACACAGGGCTGGACACACTTAGCTTCCCACTGGACATGGCTACCAGTGCATGAGTCTCACTATAAACTAGACCACAGACACCCGAGCAACAAGATGAGGCCCATCGGCTTGGCTCTCCCTGTTCTAACTTTTACTCTGAGTCCCATGTAAAATTCTGAGTTGTAACTGCTGATGCTGTCTTTGCCTCCTTTGCTTCTGTTGGACTTCAGACACAGGACTGGCACCACTGCTCCCAAGGGGGCAGATACGTGGATATGTGCTCCATGTCCAATGAGGGGTCAGCAGACCAAGGGATCTAGCAGGAAGGGGTAGCATTTAACTGCCTTTTCCTCTTTTCATTTCTGTCTTTCCTGCTGTAAAGAGACATTAATTTCTGCTTGCTCCTCCATCCCTCTGACCACTAAATCAAATAAATGAAAACCCCAATATAAATAAAGCACTATGCTCCAGTTTCTGCTTTTACATGATGCACCTTAGAAAATGTAAACTTATGCAAAGTCAATGTGCCTTCACTTGGCAATGTAGTTCACTCTAGCTGCAATTCTGTTAAAAGAACTCATTCTGAGGCCTTCCACAAGTGATCTGGCCTCAGAGCCACACATGCTCACCACTCAGCATTGTGGCATTTCACAGTGTGAGACCAGCACAAACTGCTGAAGGCCAGCTCATGGGATGCTGAGAAAAAGACAGCATCTTATCTGCAGAAAGGGAGGAGGTTGCTAAAAAGATTCACTGGGATGAGCAAACGGACCAAAAATTCTTTATAGTTCATGTTTCTTGAAATCCCCGCTGTTGTTAGTAAAGGTTATAACCAAAATGTAGGCTTGGGCAAATGATCTTACACAATCCATGTCTAAACACTGAATTCTTTGAAGACCTGTATTTCAATATAATTAGCTTATTTACCATGTCTTGAAACATCTCTGATACATACTGTTTTCTGTTCCTGAGGCAATATATAATTATAAACACACTTTCCTACTATTTTAGCAGATCTTTCAACCGCTTATCGTTTGTAATCTGAATCTAGTCTTTACTGCCCCTTCCCAGGGTGCACAGACACCTTTAAATGACTTAAGGATATTTTTTTAAATGCAGATTCCTGTGAGATTAGTGCTTTAGTTCTAAAATTCAACAGCCTCTTTTCTTCTTTTGTGTCCAGGTTCTCCCATTATTTTAATTCTTTTGTGGCTATTTCAGTTATATTATTAGAAGCAGTGTATTTGCTATTGTTCCATCTTCCTTATACATAACATCCTATTGTCGAAGAACTAGCATCTCAAACTATTTTCTGACTTAAACAGGAAACACATTTTCTGCAAAAATTACTGTCTAAATGTTATGTCCTCTGTTATCAGTCAGGCATTGTACTTGTTGCTCAAGCTTGAGGCAGGACAGGGGTTTAGAGGAAAGCTTAAGATGACCTGTAATGAAGCATGGAAATATTAAATCTGTCACAGCTTAGGATCAGTGAAAATGCAGGCTACCACCTAGGCTACATGCAGAAAACATCTTGTTTCTGCAAAATTCTGCATGTTAGATGCTCGGAGACATCTTAAGCTTTTGCACAGAAAACAGCTTTCAGGCAAACTTTAAGAACTTTTCTGTACTTTAACATAAACCTTAGGAATATCTTGCACTATCTCCCTTTTAATATCATGTCAGAATACTACAATTTTATATTATGATTTTGCCTTTTCAGCTGTAACTTCTAATTTCATACAGCTTTACTTTTATACAATGGAATTTAACCACTGCACTGACAAATAAACCACGTAATGATTTTAAAGAGTCCATTGTTTTGTCTCAGAATGAGAAACTGTGAGATAAGCAACTTGATGAGTTGCTCAATTATTGATCAAAACAGTGTCTACCTGCATAAAACACTGGACTTGCCTCACCCTCAGTTCACACCTGGCTCTATCACTGGTTATCGAGCTGATTTTGCAGTCTCCCTTCAAGTGTACTTAGAGCAATGGCACCACAAACCTGAGAAGCAAGGAGCCTTTCTTAATGGCCAGATGACACAACTGCAGAACAGATCAGGATATAAATGAACTTCATGTCCTTCAAAGGCAAGAACAGCTGACAAACAACAGATTTGTGAATGTCAGCAAATGTTACAAGACAGGTTTCAGGCATTCCTTTTGGAGAAATAACATCAAGAATGACATCAAACATAAATGTACATTGTCTTCATAGAAAGAACATCTTTTCAAATATGTCTTCAAGAGAAATGGAAACATCAGTTGGGAAGCAAGTTTATTAAAAATTACTTTAAAAATTGAGCTATTATTTCAAACTACTTGTTTTGTTCCTCCCCCCTTTTCTTCTTGAATATTTTTTTATAGCACACAATTAAGGCTCATCAGATGTGGCATTTTTTCCTTACCAAAAGTATTTTTAAGCTGAAACCAAGGCTAAAAAACCACCAGGCTCTGAAGGAATTGTAGAAGAATCAAACAAAACTTTGCAAGAGACATCCAGCCACTGTGGCTTACAATCACCTCCAGCCTTATACAGCACAGTCAAATTTTCTTTAACGATAAAGCTGTTATCACTATAGACCATTATAATTCACACAGAATTCCATAATCCCAGATTTGTTAGGTTGGAAGGGACCTCTGGAGATCATCTAGTCCAGACCCCCTGCCAAGGGGGGGTCACCTACAGCAAATTACACAGGTGTGTACCCAGCTGGGTTTGGAATATCTCCACACAGGGAGACTCCACGACCTCCCTGGGCAGCCTGTCCAGTGCTCTGCTGCCCTCAATGTAAAGAAGTTCTTCCTCATGTTGAGCTGAAACTTCTTGTGTGTTAGTTTATGGCCACTGCTCCTCACCCTGTTACTGGGCACCACCAGAAAGGGTCTGGCACCATCCATGACTATGTCTTTTAAATATTAATATCATTGTTTGACTATCATACTTGGTGAGAGAGGGAAAAACATTCTGAATTGCAATTCTTTATTTTAGTGCCCCTGTAAATGCCAGAATTTCCAGGGGAAAATTTCACCCACATTAAATACAAATGCTTAATCACGCCCAGGCCATAGTTTCTCAACCCTTGACAACTTTCTCCATAGCAAAACAAGCATAGCAAGACTTCTACCCTGTGTCCATTAACACTATGTGGGAATTACACAAATGGAAACCACACTTTTTCTGAGAAAAATGTGTTAGTCTTTTAGGCAAAACTGTAGACTTTGAAAAGGGGCACAAGGCTTGAGCTGGAATATGTGGCTTGGGTTTATATGGCAGTGCCCATGTACTGTATCTGCCCCTTTCCAGCTGCCCAGCAACTCAGCACAGCACAGTGGTGGTTACAGAGCAGGAATGATCTTTCCTCTCAAATCTAGACATGTCAAACCATCTTTAAAATTGATGCTTGTCTAACCACCCTTTGGCCCATGTTCCCAAGCCATGGAACCGAAGAGCTACTTTCAGAACATATCCCCAAGTTAATCTGCACCTGTTTTCTGGCTCCAGAATCCCACAGGCCAGATGCAGCTGAAATCAAAACAGCTCAGTTGCACACGGCAGGGAGGACAAGGGAGACCACAAGGTTAAGGAGCAACAGAACAAGGGGAAATAGTTCAAATCGAAAAGGGAAAATGTCTTTTACTATGAGGGTGGTGAGGCACTGAAACAGGTTGCTCAGGGAAGTTGCAGATGCCTCATCCCTGCACTATTCAAGGCCAGGCTGGATGGGGCTCGGAGCAACCGTCTAAAGGAAGGTGTCCCTGCACACGGCAGGCAGGTCGGAAGTGGATGTTTTTAACGTCCTTTCCAAGCCAAGCCTTTCTCCGGTTCTGCGACCCTATCCTATGAGAGCCCGAATCTCACGCCCCAGAGAGAGCCCGCGAGAGCCGCCGGGCCTCCGCGGGGGCGGTTCTGGGACAGCCCCGGCAGCGCCGCCACCGCCGGGCACCGCCGCGCGCGCGCCGCGGCCCGAGCGACGGCCGGCTGCGCCAATCGGGAGAGGGGGCGGCCCCGCCGCCGGCCAATGGCGGGGCGCG
>VZTJ01000512.1:64575-146706 GCA_013397795.1 Orthonyx spaldingii | reverse complement strand
CGGGCCGGGGCTGCGCGGCCGCGGGAGCCGGAGCCGGAGCCGGGGCGCTGGGGGCGGCGGCGGAGCGGCGGCAGGCGGCAGGTAGGGCCCGGCCCGGGGCCGCGCTGCAGGGGTGCCCGGCGGGACCCTGAGCGGAGTGTGACGCCTGGTGAAGAAGGGGCTGCTCGGCACGCGTGGAACCGCGTCTGCAGCTGCGGAGGCTCCTCGCGGTGCTCAGTGCAGTGGGATCGGCCTCACCGCGGCCTCACCGCGGGCCTCGGGGTCAGGGCACCTGCACGGGGCCGGCGCTGTCTCCCCAGCGCTGCCGGACAGGGAGGAGTCGGGGCTGCCGTGGAGGGAGCCCGAGCGTAGATCGGTGCAGACACTGGTGTGAGGGAGCTGGTGCCGAGCTGCAGGTGCTGCTGTGCCCTGCACTCGCAGTCGCCCCGCTGGGTAACAGCCGCGGAAGCACGAGGGGTAATTAATTACAAGCCTTGTGTGCGCAGGGCTGGTTTGTGGCTGTAGCGGCTCAGCAAAGCTCCTCTAGCCTGCATCTGACCGTGACGATCAGCGCCTGGTGATGTTCAGGCCATCCCTTCTCCAAGCAGGCTCTGGAGATTTCTCATGTGGCTGCCAGGCAAATATTTGACTTCTGTAACTGCTGTGTTTGGAGGAGCTGTGGCCACTGCTAATTTTCTAGATGTGTGACCACAGCAAAAAGTTGAAAGAGTGCCCTGAGCTGAAAGCCTTCCATTTACAGAGATCTGATCCAATTTCATATCCCCATTCATGCATATAATTGTAGCTATTGTTCTTTTGTTTGGCTTTTTCTTTGTATTGGGAAATATAAAGCTTGGCTTTGTGCTGATGCTCAGTCTGCACTAACGTTCACTTTATAGTGGCAGACTCACATTGCTGACAGATTCAAATTATGCCTAAAGTGTGCGTACAAGTTGCATCCTACCTAATTAGGACAAATTAGAAATAAACTGATTTCATGGTGTGAACAGAACATAGTTGCACTGATCTATGGTTTTCTAAGATGGCTTCCTTAAACTGTTGAAGGACTAAAGCTTTGTATACAGTATCATAATCCTCTGCAGCGGATCAGGCTAGGGAAAAAGAAAAAAAAAGCTGCTTTACTCAGTGTGCAGATAAAAAATGTCTTCACACTGCATCGTGTCAGCTCCATTTTCAAAATACTGATTTCTTCTACTTAAGATTCTGGAACAGTTTCATCATGATGTAGTATCACAGACTGTTGAAAAGCGTTGTTCTGAAATATTTTCAGTTTTTTCTGTTGTTTTAATAATGTCTGTTGGAATACTTAGTTTTAATTCATCCCAATTGACAAGTGTCTGATGATATTATTGACTTTTAAATGGCGACACTGAGAAATAAGTAAGTTAGCAAAACCCAACATTTCATTTAGTGATAGTGTTGTTTACTGGAAGATTGCTTAGTTCTCAGCTTTGCTTGTTGTAAAAATGATTTTTAAAAATCTACAGTTCCTGTTGTATTGTTAGCATCAAACCCAGCTCCACAGTGAATGACTACCTTAGGCTATAACTCAGTTAATTGTTATTTTATGGTTTTAAATGGTTTATTCTTTGCAATTAAAAAGTAAATTTGCCACTCTACTGTTTTTCCCATGTGCTCCAGATACTGTTCTTCCAAAGTTCAACATTGACTTGGTTGTAGCACTGCTGAGGCAAGAAAATGCTAAGGACATCTGTGTCATCCAGCTATCTCCAGAAATAAAATACTGTGACTATTTTATAATTGTGAGCGGATTTTCAACACGACATCTTCATGCAATGGCAAATTACATGCTGAAAATGGTAAGACAGTTCTTGCTGCTCTCTGTGAGTTTTGGGAATGGTTGTAAATGTTGTGAAAGGGATTTCCCCAGGATTGCATGTGTAGGGGTGTACCAGGTAAGATGAAACTGGTAACGTTATGTCATTTAGTCCTGAATACATCTAGCAAGTAACTGTGGGGTTTTTTCCCTGTAGCAATACTAAACAAAATATAGGTAATATGTTTTAGAAACAGACCTCTCTGTATGTAGAACACTGAGGACATCACAGTTGTCTGTGGTGACTGGAACACGAGTGATGAGAGATGGTGATGACCATCTGTGTCTACTTTTATCTTTGTCCAGCAAGCGCCTTTGCTATTCCCAGTCATTCAAAATAGCTTTATCTGACTGTTCTCAAACCCTAACCTTTAAAATTTCCACGTTCTCAGGTATATTGCAAGGCTGGAAAAAAGATGTCATCTTAGGAGGCACAGGATCCCCTCATAAGCCTAAAGCAAACTGGTAGTTAATGGTCACCCTGCTGTGCATGTACTGCAGGAGAGGAGAAGCAGCAGCAGCCATCCTTGCACAGAAATCCTGCACTGTTTGCCTCTGGAAGAAAGGGAACTTTTCAGTACAGAAATAGAGGTCAGAATAAAATTACAGGCAGAGCTTAGGGATGAGGACCGAACTCAGGGAGGGAGAAACTTTATTTCCAGAGAAGAGCCATGCTGCTGTTAAAAAGCACAGCATGAGAAATAAGACCAGCCGCCATCTCAGTCAGCTGTCTGTACGCAGCCTGAAGTTTGCCTTCTCACCACCCACTTTCTTTCCCTTCCTGACCATGTTTTTCCTTTCACTCTTGGTTTAACTTTCTTCTTTCCAGTCCTGTTGGTTTCAGCTGTGAGACTCATAGGAGGAAAGGAGAGCGGGAGAGATGGTTTAGCTTTTCAGGGCCTTTCTGAGCAGGTATGAGGAGTTTCTTGTGTTCTCCACAGGAACTGATGCATCTTCTCAAACCAAAATTTTGCCTTAAGCTGGAAGTTGCATTAGTGTGATTTGAGTATACTAAATCAAAGTGCTTAATATGTACTGTATTGTTTCTATAACTTGCTAGTCTTAACAGCTTTATTTTTCCCCCCAGACCAGGAGAGATCAGTGAGTACCACCCTCCCTGCAAAACCATGGCTGTGCTTCATGGCTGTACCCTCTGGTGGCTGTAAAAGCAGCAGTTTTGCAAGGGCAGAGCCTCTTGGGAGACATGGTGTCCTCCTGGGCATCCTGAGAAACTGGGAAGCCCGAGCAAGTACTCAGGAATAGCTGAGCTTCTCTCACACTGGAAGTTTTCTAGGTAAAAAGAAGCTTCCAGATGTAAAGCAGAGCAGGTGCTCCAGAGTGCTGCCAGGCAGCTGGCAAGCTTTAGTACCATCCCTAAACCCTCATGATTTACTCACAGTAAAACACAGAGGTGCTCAGGTGTTACCATGAGATCTTCCTGCTCTGCTTCCAGGAGCTTGTCAACGGCCAAGTCCTACATCCCCATCTGGTTTCCTGTTAGTGGAAGAAGTTAACACTTGGCTTTATTGTAATCTGTTCACCTTACACAGCCTCTAAAGACGAGGCTTGGCAACTTGTAGCAGGGATCAGCCTTTGCAACCTGATGATAGCTGATGGCAGTGCACACGGCTTTTTAGCATTTTAAGCAGACTATTGGAGTCTTTTGAAGGTATCTCACAAGCCATCTTAAAGAAAGGAAGGTCAAACTCGTTCTGAGTTACCATTTTGAAAGTTTTCCATGCTGGTTTGCAAACTACGGTCATTACCCAGCAGCCAGCATTGTGTGGAACAACCAGGAACAGCTGCATTTCGTGGTAATTGCATTCCCAGTGAAGTGGGCCTCTGCAAGGAGTATTGACAGAAATGGCCTCAACAGTCCCTTGTGCCATGGAAGACAGAACACAAAACAACATGTACCAGCATGGCTGGCTGGCAAATGAGTCCCACTTCACTGCATCTCCATTTCTACATCCTTCACCTACCACTGAAAGGTACTGGAAATACAACCTCGTGGTGGCAGCAGCTATAGGGACCCAGTACCTGAAGGACTACTGTAAGCAGTTGTATTTAGTATTCATCTTGATAAAACATACCTTCAAAATTCTTGGGCAACTCCATGGGAATCCAGAGCATTAGGATTTCAGATTTGGTACTAAATCCCATTGAGAAATCTGTGGAAATTTTCCAGTACTGCAAGTCTGTATTAGGCTTTTTCTTTTGTGCAGACCCCAGAATCAACATGAAGTAATCTAACCCATTTAAGCATTAAAACAACTCAGCAAAGTAAAGCTTCTTTGTTAAGTGCTTTTGAATAAATACAAAAGACTTAGTTTTCTGCCATTCCTTTTTTTCCCAGTACAAGCATCTCAAAGAAGAAGGTGGTCCTCATACTCAGATAGAAGGAAAAGAGACAGATGACTGGCTGTGCATTGATTTTGGTAAATATTTGTGAATCTGAGAAAAATGAAGTTCTGCATGAGCTCTCTGTTGACAGAAGCATCTCACCATGAACCCTGGTTGCTGTGGAAAGTTCACAATACTCTGCTGTTTGGGAATTCCAGTTGTTGCTTGAACTCATTGAGATATTATGATTTTCCACTAAATATCTTTGGCAGTGAGAAAAAATAGTAACTACTCTTCGGTGGTTAAAACAGGTCCTAATAAATGTAAGATAACAATAGTAATAAATTGAAGCATACAACAGTGGGGGAAAAAAAGCTACTTCAGTTTCCTCAGATTTCTGTAATCTGTTTGGTAGATGGGGGCCTATTGTACACTGCCTTAGTACTGATCTATTGAACAGGCTTTTTCACTGTCCAGATCATACTATGACATGGGGGAAAACCTCGGTCCTAAGAAATCAAGTTGAATTTTTTATTCTACAAGTGTGAAACTCTACACAAATATAAAAGACTGCATTCAAAAAGCATTTCTCCTTCACTGCTACTTTTAGAATTTCACCCCCTGGCTTGGTGTTTTGACCTAAAAGAGTGCATGGATGACTGAGGAGCACTACAACCACTGATGTTAAGCCTTGGTTACTTAACTATAATAATTATTGACAGTAATAACTGAAAATCAATTGGATTTTAAGGGAATAACTACAAAACAGTGCATTAGATGAACACGGGAATTAATATTCTCTACTGTTGTTTGCACAGAATTAATGGAACCAGAAAAACTTACTTCATCAAAGTTTGCACTTATTTCATTGTAAAAAACACCTGAGAAGTGTGAGCAACACACCTAGGAAAAATTACTTGGCTTTAGCTGAATGTTGTTGGCAATGCAAGAAAGCTGAAAATCAATCTTTCACCTTGGGGGACCCTTTCAAGTAAAATTCCTTTTGACTTTCTTCTGTCCCATAGAAGTAATAATTTCTTTGGAGTTTTGTGGTAGTGTCTTATTTTAAACCATTGTGCCTCATATCGTGTTACTGTAGTCTTGGGGTCTTTTGAAGGACTGACCAATGCCTAACACTGCTTGAGAACTAGAAGCAGCTGACTTGTATCTAGCCAGAAAGGGGTGGAAGGCTTGAACTCTTTGCTCAGCTGAAGGTGTAGCAGTGCTTTCCAGTTCCCATTAATTTATTGTGGATTTCTGTTCTGTGCAGGTAACATAGTGGTGCATTTCATGCTGCCAGAGACCCGAGAAGTTTATGAGTTGGAGAAGCTGTGGACTCTTGGTGCCTATGATGACCAATTAGCACAGATGACTCCACAGTCCCTGCCAAAAGACTTTATATTGGAACTGACTCCTAACAGCAGTGATCATCTTGAGACAAGAACTTAAAGGAGCTACCGCGTGGAAGGAGAAGGAGTGTGCCTGAGTCATACAGTTTTGGGAACTGACTGAGTAGTCAGTACAGTTGATCAGTACAAAACAGTGTTTCCATTGGATGTGCCTAGGTAGAGTTCTGAACAAGCCAAAGTGAGCAGAATCATAGAATCATTAAGATTAGAAAAAACCCTTAAGGTAAGAGTACAATCGTGAAATGTCAAAGAAGGAATCCTGTCAGAGCTTCCCAGGGGAGCCACTGTCTTAGTGGAGTTTGCAGTGAGAAGAGTGGGGCAAAGACAGCTGCTTAAGCTGGAACTCATGCTCAGCCTCCAGAGTAATTGTTTTTCTAATATCTTTGAAAGACACCCTGTAGTGGCAGTGCAAAACAGACTGGAGTGCTGCAAGGAAAAACTGAAATAGTACAGTTGAGATTACGCTTCTTGTGTTAAGCCATTTGCTTCTGGTCACAATAAAGCAAGTCATGGTCTGAAGGGGGACAGAAAACAGACTGGTGTTACTGAGAACATAAAAGCCAAGAGCAGCAGTGACAAATAAATGTGCTTTGAGTTATCAGAACAGTAAATCAGTTTTCCAGCCAAGGCAAACCTGGTTTTAATAATAATAAAAAAGCCCCAAACTGAAGTGCTTCAATTACTTGTCTTCATGTTAAAGCATTAAGCTCATTCTGCATGTGCAGTTGACTCCTCTCCTATTTTTTCTCCCACCTACTTTCTGAAAAGGGATACTGAGACAAGACTATGGCAGTGAAAACCTTCAATGCTTTGAAGTGGGAAAAAATAATTCTATAGCAAGTCCTTGGTCACTGACCATTACTTGCTACTAATGAACTGTTCAGCACTTTTAGAAGTCACTGTGCAGTGTGTTCTTAGCATGACTGATGCATGGTATGATAACCAGTTAGAAGAGCTTCAAGGTGGTAACCAGCTTGTCTGTGTAAGACAAGATGCTTTTCACCACTACAGAACAGGGGTTTCATCACTGCATTCTCCTTCTGGAGAAGTTTGCTCCACCATATATCAGAAAGCAGAAACAGGACATCCTGAAGGTAATCAACTTTTTCTCCATAATCCCACAAATTACTTCAAGCCCTGTCTGCATCTCTGCCCTGCACAGCAGCTGCTGTTTGTAATGCTCAAAGTGAGCCTGGTTTTTGTGCTTGTAGCTGTGTTGTTCAGGAGGAAGTATGTATGTATGTTAAAAAAATCCAAACAAACCAAAACCCACTTCTCCCTCTATTTCACATGTTTTCTTGCTGTGTCTAACCTGTGTTCTCACGACTGACTGCCAAGTTCCCCTGCTCTTTGATACAAGGCAGCAAATAGCTCTGCAACTAAGCAAAGGATATTTTTTAAGTGTAGTTAAAGCATGCAGATAAAACATCTTAGCCCACAAAACAAGTATTTTGTTGGGAAATCTAACTTTCTAGCAGAGAAAGGTTTTCTAAATGCTTCATGATACTTCTTGAAAGCAGTCAAATGGGAGAAAGATAACCTTGGCTGTCTTACAGCCTCATGGGTTCTAAATCAGGCATTTCCTCCTAGGAGGGATGCGTAGGAGTAACTTTGACTCATTCCCTGAAACATTTGCCTTTTACTGCTGCTGTGGGTAAGTAATATGGGATGAATGGAGGTAGGTTCAGCAAACATTACACAATTATATGAACCCACATTTAGTAACCAGAACCACATAAAGTATCCTGTCTGAAAGAGCAGTAACTAAAGGAGTACCCAGAAAAGAGCAGTAAGAGAGGGAACAGCTTCTGTGTGAACAGGCTAGGACTCTTAAAGGTGAAAAGGGGTAATAGTCTGTAAGACAAGACAAAAAAATGAAAATAACAGAGGAGACAAAACACAGTAAAATAAACAAGTGTAACTGACTTAACTGCCAAAGCATATTGCGAAAAGGAGTTCTGTGAACATCCACTGTTTACTATTAAACAATCAGAACTGCCAGCCCAGGGAAAGAACTTGGTCCTCACCCTTTTAACAGAAGCATTTCTAATCTCTGCTGAGCTACCGTAATGCCCCAACCACATTACCTGCCAGCCTTGGTGAGACTATGGCCTGATACTCTGAGAAGCTGGAACGTAGGAATTAACCCAGACAGTCTGTATGGTTAGTAATGTTCAACACTAAAGCCCTCTTGGAAAGAAAACATTTGGGAATGATTTCAGTTGGATAGATCAGGTGGTTTCTGGGTAAGTAAAAATACCAAGCAGCTTGTGCAATGAGTCTGTAGATTCAGCATTCAGTCCTCCTGGACAGGTAACATGTAGGTTTGGCTCTGTGAAGAATCCCCTGATGAGATGAACCGGAAAAACCACCGAGTGAAACTTTTGTCATCATTCCACAGATTTCTTGCACTGCATCTGAGTAACTTCATTTTCAAGTAGTGTTTGTGTCCATCACTTGAGCTAATATCTCTGTTACAGCCCAGCTTGAGCGCTTTCTCAACAGTTTTTCATCTTTAAGAATCCTACACCCTAGTGCCATATCAAGCCCAGGCTGTCTTGCACAGCACACATGCTCTGTTTAATGGAAACTGATAACAAAGAGCGCATGCCTTGGAAATTGCAGTTTAAAAAGCTCTGGAAGGTTAGAAGCAAATAAAAATGTCATGATTAAGCAAATGCTTTAAACAGTCAGGGCAAATGCACCAGCAGTACGGAGCAAGGCTTGACTTTATGTTGCTCAAATGACAGGGTGCTGGTTCTGAGAAGTAAAAGATCGATACTGACATGGAAAAATGAGCTTAGGGTGCCCTGTGAAATGCAATAGTCTATGCAGTGCCTTCTACAGACATAATTTCTTCAATTCCCTCCTTCTGCTGGTTGGTTCCAGGAAATGAGCTGTGAAGACAAGTAAGAGGGTGCACTAGTTTGGAAAACAGGTTGGGTTTTCCATTTCTCTTTCAAAAGATACAGAATTGTGCGATTCATGATGCTCCTTCATTCCCCAACCGTTCCCTCTCACATGATAGCATTGAGTTAAACATCTGGTCTCATTTCTACTCCAAATAATGTTAACAAGGTTCTAAATGGAGAGGTGATACCACCTCACTGGCAAGTGGTGCGTTTGGGTGGTCATGCTTGGGATGAGACAGAGGTTGCCAGCACATTTGTTTGCCAGTGTGACTGGTTCTGCCTGTCCAAGCTTCTAGGGCCACATTCATTACAAAGTTTCATCATTCCAAGACCACCACGGTAAAGACTGGGTAAAAAACTGCCTCCCCTCTCCCTCCTCCCCCCTCCAAAAATTGCTGCATTTCTGATCTCCTTCATGTTTGCCCTGACAGTCAGGACGTTCCTTCCACAGCAAATCAGCCTAAGTGAACAGTGCAAAGCAAACCATGAACATATATAGGTTGTCCTACAGAGAATCTATTAGATGGGAGGGAGAAGGTGAATTACAAGCCACAGAAGTCACTGCTTGTTTTGGGAAGTGCAAACCTGGAACCTGGCTGTCCTAGCAGCTATGGAATAGCTGTAGGTTACTTTCATCCTTATCCAGTTATTATGGACAGAAAACCAACTTGATTAAAGCACCGCAAATACTCAGGACAGTCTGTCCCTATGCCTCATTAATTTAAAAAAACACCACACAACTTTATCTGATGATAGGAGTTAAACTCTTTATTCCATTCAGAGGCATCTGGCAAGTAGAGCTGCATTGGGGGGCACATTACAGATGAAAAATGATCCATACTTTGTGGATATTGAAATCATTTACAGTATTTACTTTCTAGCTATTCCCAAATACTCCAAATTACCAAGTCTCAATTGAAAAGAAAAACATGAGATACCATATTAAGTCTAGAAATTTAAGAGATGACAGTATTTAAATCAGCAGATGTAAATGCAGCGCCTATCTGTAGAGTAATTTTTAATGGAAAATAACGAAGTCAAATCCTTCTCAAATGTTAAGAAAGGAACGTCCGACTGACTTAAGCCTCAACAAAAATTAAAATGCTATGTACTTTTCATACTTCAGTAATTTTAAATTCATTGTAAGAAAAAAAATTATCCTAAAGGCTAGATGAAGGTCACTGTCAAAAAAGGAAAAGAAACTCATTTTTCTTTGCTAAAACTACAACATAAGTTTGTGGTTTTTAAACCAATTAGTAAAGAAGAGATGCAGGAAAAACACTTCAGACCATTTTCAAAATTATCTAATCTGTACAACAACGATCTTTGGGAAAATTATCTAGTCTATGTAGTAATGCCTCTATTTCAACATGAACCTAAGAGGTAGATAACAAAATGATGAAACAAATGTTTTTGCTCGCTGTGCCCCTCAAATCAGTGCAGCATGGTGATTCTGATCATCTCATGCACAAAAAAACATCACAAAAAAAGGTTCAGAGGTAATAGCATGGCTCTGTCGACCACACACACACAGGCGCGCACGCGCACACACACACACACAGCAGTCTTTATGCACCATGTGTTGCCACATTTTTTTTTTCTTAAACTGAGGTAGACTGAAGTTTATTGTAGAAACTTGAATGTGTCACTATTACCACAATCATCATTCAAATTACATTTGGAAATTAAAAAATTTGGTAACTTTCCTGTTATCCCTGCCTTTTGACATTTTTTGTTCTCCTCTAATGGTTGGTTGCAGAACGTGCATAAATCCTGCTGCATCTATTATAAGCCAGGCTAGAGAGGTTGTTGTTTTGTTTGTTTTTTTTCTTGTAATCGTTTTCAAAACCTTCAAAGTGGCTTAGTGTGGCCCATAACAGCGGCTGGATATGTAAACTTAGCCTTTCATTATCTTTCAATGTGATCAAACACTGTTTGACCTTCCCCCATCGTGGTAACTGAAAGCAGTATGATGTGATCTGCAGACAGCAGAGACCCTCCTGGCCTCAAATATGCTCTAGCAGATCAAGTGTTCTATCAAACTGAAGATGAAGCTTGCTCTTTGAACAAAATGGCAAAGTCCAAATGGGCTGCAAATGGTTAAATGTAGCATTATTAGGTAGTGATGGTCAAAGGCACAAAGGGTTCATGCATTCAATCAAGTAGCACAAAAAAAAAATTCAGCCTCTTGCAGCCTTCTAAATTTTTCCCCCAACCCCAGCCTCTTGCCATCACTTCCTTGTCCTGTTCCCAAAAAAGTACCGTCACAAACTTTTTCATCCCATCTTAAAAGAAAACTAAACGGCATTGCTGCTATCAGAATGTTGGCATCATTCACTATCTTTTGAACATTCACTGAATTTTTTTTTTAAACAAATGATGGTGTTGAAGCCCTCAGGAAATCTGAGGCTGTGTTTTTTTACCCACCTTACTCCCATCAGCCAGCAGCTAGAAGTGCTCTACTATATTTTTCCCCGATAAGTCCGTAGTACTCCTGGCTGGTGGCTGATCAAATTTTAATTTTTTTTTAAAAAAATAAAATGCTCAAGAACTATTAGCTTTATAAAGTATACAAAATACCAAAAAAAAAAAGCAAAAAAGGAACAATTTCTCATTGAGGTACTAAATGCCTGAGGTAGTTTAGTAAAATGCATATTTATCTTTTTATGCCCTGGCCAACACCATTCAACACTTCCCTTAGGTTATTCATGGCAGTGTTATGTAAAAATGCAACCAAATTCTTTTTAAAAAATGCCACTTGTTTCAACATTGGGACTAACACTTAAACTCTTGTCAATACCCTTGCTCTAACCCTAGCCCACCCGCAATCCCACCCTCCAAATGTGTTTCTTCTTTTACAACTGGACCTATAAGAGCAATGCCTTTTCTTTTTTTTTGTTGGTTTTTTCTTTTCTTTTTTTTTTAACCAGTGAACTCAGAAGAGAAAGCTTCATTAAACCAAGTTCTAAAATTGTTGGGGAATAATAAGAACAATAAAAAAGACTAACGAGTTTATGTTAAATTGTGAGAATAGAACAAAAGGGAAGTGAAGGGGTCCTTATTTTAAAGCTGGGTTTCAAAAGTTTGAGAGAGCCTAAAGAATACATTCTCAGAGACAGCGTTCAACGGTTGCCTGGTCCTCGAACAGGTGATTGGCTTGGTGGATCTTCTGCATAAATCTTCAACAGGTGCTCACCACCCGTCTCTTTGTCGCACAGTCTGTCTTTGGTCTGGCATCTGTCTCTGATGGGCCATTTCCTAAACCTTTATTTTCGTCTCGGCTGAGGCTGTCCGCTTTGCAATGTTTTTTGCTGTTGCTGCTGCCTTCTTACCTGAGCCAGAATTTCCTGAATTTTTCTCTGAGCAAGCTGAAGGACACAAAGAAGAAGAAACAACCCATCATGATGCCATGCTGCAGTGACTGCTGCAGATGCTACTGGGATTAAGATACCAACAAGAGATGCTACTGGGATTAAGAAAATCTGGAATTACTAAATTCTTAGTACTGACAAGATTACTTGCTAATTAAAATAAACGTGGGATTAATCATCATGATAAATTTAAATTTTTCTTCTCTTTTCCACCTACCACAACTACTTGCATGGTCAGTTTTCACATCTGTAATATAGAATACATGAGAATAGGAAGATGGCTACCAATGTTGAGATTATTGAAGCTACAGCCTTCATTTTAGTCCTCTGGAAATACTAATGTTTTATAAGAACCACTGTTTTAATAAAGAGTGTACAAATTTCTTATACACTAGGATATCGAGAAAGTCAGACTTACAGGACTCCCCAGCCCTCCCATCTCCTTTCTGAACTACAAGTCACCTGTAGCAAAGTATCAAAGGGAATGAGTCTGAGTTAAGGAAGGAATCTTGTGATCCTTTTCTTTATGATATTAAATCAACAGATTGGGCAATGTGGACACATTGCATATCTGGGTGCAGTTCTTTCCAGATGCTATGGCTTGTGTCTGTTCCTGCTGAATTTCAGCCCAATCACAACTTGGGTTTTCTTTTGCTTTGAAAATTTTAGCGGTGCCAGAGCCTGCATAAATTGACAGAAGAATTTAAGGAGAGTGTTTTGCATATGTAAACATGCAGTATTGTTATAAATCTCTCTCATAGGCATGAGGAAAGTTTATTGCAGCAAGACAACCAGAGGAGCCTGGCAAGCAGTGCTTTCTGTATCCTGAGCAAAAGTCTTCCATCCCTTGGCTCCTGCACATGGTTATAAAATAAAGACCATGGAAACACCAAGGCAATACAGAAAATCATTGCAGTCCTCCTACCTGGCATGCATAGAAGTGACCAGTTATTTTCACAACCACCTGATCATTTTCATCAGGTGTCTGGTCACGAGGGACTACAACTTCTGCACTTGTCAAGTTTTGAAGCTCATTTACCTATAAACAGATAGTAGAAGTCAGAAAACTTTAAACTAACAGGTATTATACAACCACCAAGCCTCAAAGATACCGACCACTGAAACATCATCCTCCAAACTACACTTTTAAAAACCCCTCAGTAAGAAAGCATCTTTATGCAGCAGTGTGCATTCTGCAAGATGAGCCTCTTGTGTCTCTTAACATAAATTAGCACCAAGTCCTCTGGGTTTGTGGAAGTGTTTTAAAGACTAAATACAACACACAGAAGGTGTTAAATACATGACTTTAAAAAACAAAGTAGATGCCACAGTATTTACAGTTGACTTTAAAAATGTAAGGTTAGAAAAATCATATAATATAGGGACGAAAAATTCCAGAGTATTTATACACTTTTCTTTCAGAAACCTCCACAAGATGGAGAACTTCAGACCAAACAATGAGAAGTTCTGTTCAAATTATTTTCAGCATCTTATCAGGCTTCCATAGTGTTAAGGAGAGGTAAAGGTAGAGTCTTTGTCTCATTTGCACTATTTTAGAAATGTGTAATTAATGTTTTAATTGTGTAATTAATTTAATTGTATAATTAATGTTTTAGATGAACAGCTTCTCAGACATGTTTGTCCTTAAACCTCTTACCACTGCAAGTAATGGAAAAGGCCACATTGCCTCCTGACACTAAACCTAAAGACCCAGTTGCACTCAGGATGGACACCCAGCACTGAACCATGTCTTTGTAAATATCATCTAGCTCCTGACTTAAAACCAGATGAAAACACTAGAGCACCAGCAGAGCACCAGCACCTTTTGAGGATTGAAAAATCTCAGTGATGTTATTTTATACAACAAACTGAGCCTAAGAAATGCCATCAATTTAAATCAAACAAAGGTAGATACACTTTTTTTGTGATACTGAGGTCTGAACATGTCTTTAATTCCTACCACTTATTTAGAAATGAAATAAGTCATTCTAAGATTTGCTTCAGCTCCATAGCAGAAGAAAAACATAGTAAGCACGGCTAAGAAAATGGCTCCTGCTTTAAAGTAGCATCAAAGAATTAGTTTAGCTAAAAGTTTAAACTTTATGTATATATACACACCAAAATATGAAACATAACTGAGCAACACAGAGTTTTCTTTCAGCTACTTACTGTTTTGCCTCCTTTACCAATAACTCTACCAGCAGCATAGGATGGCACTTTTATATGAGCCTCAAGTTTCACTTCTTCTTTAGGTCCAAAGAAATTTTCTTCTTTAAGTTTTCCATAGATTCTCCCTTGAGCCTGCAAAATTGCATTCAGTTAGAGAATATTCTTTTTGGAATCTAGTTAACATCAAGAAATTCCACAGAAAGGAGAATTCTTAGTACACAACCCTGACAAAGTGTTCTCCCTAATAAATACACTATTTTTCTAAAAGAAGTCTTTGTACCAAACTAGGAAGCACCACTGTCCAACTTTAAAGATTGCTTGACAAACTAGGGAACCACACAGCAATTTAACAGGGATCATTATTGTTCTGCTTTTCAGTAGAAATATTGCTTTTAAAAGAAACTATTGCATTTCTGTAGAGGTAAAGAGTGGTGGAGAGAAGAACTGTCTGGCTGAAGTTTTTTATTGCACCCAGAAGCACAAAATGCAATTAATTGACTCAGAAACCCATTCTTTTAAGGATGCTAAACTAAAAAAGCCACAACACCCCCAACATGTCATGGAATAAAGACTCCAGTTGGAGCAAACAGCTTGCTTTTACAATCCATTACAACATATTGTTTAAAAATAAATAAATTTGAACTTGCTCAGTTTTCCAAAGTGAAGAATCAACTGCCCAGATCTAAATAGTACCATGGGAACACTATTGTGTTCCAACCAGCACACAGTTCCTTTTTCTGGGAAACACACAAGTGCCAGGTAGCAAGAAGAATGTCCACTGAGAGTAAGGTTGTGAATTTGCTGATTTTTAAACACATTTGCTTCCTTATTCACAGCCATTCATCAGTGAATTCTTGAGAAAGGGTAAGAAGATCTACTGTGTCTCCTAGATGCTTCAAAACAACATACATTACTGCCGAATTATAAAGAAAGATGGTTATGGACTTTTTAAAAAACAGATTCTAACTGGTCTGCCAACATCTCAAATATTTCAGTTCTTGAAAAGGTCTTTAGGAAGGGAAACAACCTAACTGGGCTGCAGCTCAGTAAAATGGTGGCTGAAATGTGTTGTCTGCACTAGATTCCACTTCACTTTCATATATCCCAGATCCAAGGCAACAGAGTCATGCAGGAATAGTGGTGTCACAGGTACGCCTGAACTCTAGGGAGCACTGCAGCAGAGGCTCTGAACAGTGGCAGGTTCTCTTCCCATTATCTTCCTAACAACTAGCCCTGCACACTGCAACATCCTCTGGCTGCAGCAGCTGAGGAAGAAAGGGATGCAGCTACCGTGGGCAGGATCACAGACAGCAGAGCTCAATGGAGTAAGGAAAGGATGCCAAAGTCACGGGTCTGGGATAACACTGCCTGTCCAAGACCACACTACTCATCTGAGCAGCAGCTATTCCCTCTTCAAGTTGTTGAGCACTGGTTTATATTCTTGGTGCCCCAACAACCACAGTCTCAGGAGAGGGAGACCCTTCTTAATCAGAGTTTAAGGAGAGCACTAATGAAGTGTTGGCCTGGCCATAAGGCCAGCTTCAGGTTGACAGTGGTGATAAAAGGAAGGACTGAGCTCTGCCTCTGCCCATCCCAGTCAAGAGGGCATTGCTCAAAGAGCAACTAAAAGACCACAAGGTCTGAAGCCCCAAGGGATAATACCTTTCCTTCATAAGACCAGCATACTCAGGAGCATTGACTGTGCTACCACATCGATGCACCTTTGCAAGCAGAGCCCAAGTGTAAAGCAGTGACTGATTGATGGGGTTTTAACCTACATATGGGGTGCAGAAAAGGGACACTTTCCTCCTTTTGCATGATCCAGGTTGGAGAGAAGAGCTGCCAGAAGAACTCTGAGGGACTCCCAGTTTATCTTGCGGAGGAAACCTGAGGACAAGCCTTTGCCTACATGAAAAGTCAGGATAAGGTATGCCCACATTTCCTTTGGCATGCTACTCTCTGAGGGTAGGGTCCACTGATAGCTGATGAAAAGAAAGAGCAGCCAGTATCTGACCTTGTGCTGACCCCAGACCATAAAAGTACCCCATATGTGAAACATCCCAAGTGGCCAAGCCCACATGCACACAGAAAATATCAAGGAGACAGAGCTTCAAAGTCATGCTTTGCCTTTAATAGCATCTCAAATGCATATGGTAACTGAGCAACAATCCCAAATGCATCTGGTTTGTTATTACTGCTGCAAAATACCTGCCCTTATCATTTTCCAAAAATCCTAAAGGCATTAATGAAACTGATACCCCTGAAATTTGTGCACCTCCTTCTTGCAAGATGCCCTGAAGCAAAAACACAAAGTCAAAAATGAGAACAGGTAAGAAAGTGATGCCAGGATATAAACTCCCAAGTGACATTCTACCTGCTCCAGGCCTCATCTGTGATGATGCCAGGCTGCTGCCCTGAGCTGCCTGCATCACTCCTAGGGCAGCCAACTCCTTTTGGGGTAACTATATTTATCCTTTGACATTTAAGTCAGAAGGCCATGCTGGAACTTAATTTGAACACAGATGGGATAATCAGGTTGACTATCTCCTTGTAGCTGTAGTGGAAATACAATTAGAAATCTTGCATTTATCTGTAGAGCTACCCAAAAAGCATTTTCCATTTGGCACAAAACAGCAACCTGGGAAGACTCGATTTTGTCTTGTCAGCTTTGTTATTTCAATTAAGCACACAAAACTGTTGCACATATTAAGAAAGATTAAAAGCTCAAAGGTGTTTGTGGATAGAAGAGAAATTCTGGAATGTAACATGGCCATATTTTATGCTAGACTTGATCCCTGCTTACATGAAACACCCACTAGTTTTCAGGTGATGAGAATGTGGCCTCTAAGAGTACTGTAATACTCGTTTTCCTATGAGACACCTTTCAGCAAAAGGAAAGCAAAACCCAAGTGTTTACTAAAATTCTGAATAAAGCGTGCTTGGAACCACGAGTTTTATTTTCAATATTGTCCCTTACTGTCCAAAGGCCACTACATACTGACAAGTTTTTATATGTTGTACCTTGAACTGAGCTTCTGGAGGTCCAGTGATGATAACCATTCTCAGCTTAGCATCTGGTCCTTCAGCAGGGGCAATCTGGAATAGATAAACACAGCTATTGGTAGCTGTCTTTTGAAGGAATAGTTTAAAGCCATCTCCTCCCCATTTCAGTCTCACATTCTGTTCAGGAGTGAAAAATTATTCATTACAGCAGCAGCATCACACTTCAGTCATGACGGGTTTGTTCTCTTTAAAGTGCATTAATTAGCTGCAATGAAATATGGAGAAACTGGCTAAACCACCATAAGCAAATTTACTTCTGAAAATTAAAGACACAGCTACCCATCCACATATGGCAGAATCCCACACAATATTTTCATGTGGCTATGAGTGATGTAAGACATGTAGCCTTCAAAAAGACAAATCTGGTTAATAAACTGAGATTCTCATCCCTACCCACTAGCTTGAATAGTCTTTCTAACAAGTTTTGCTCATTAGCAAAAGCTTGCATCCATTCCCCTGAGAACAGAAGATCACTTTACTGTTGTAATTAATCGGATCCAAAACATTCCTCTATACTGGACAATGTGTGACCCAAATAAAAATTAAGCTCCACCAGAGCTGAGACAGAGACGCCTGTAGGGTCTTTAGCAGTTCATGTCACCACAACAGTAAGATTTCTGTGGGTGCTGTTCTCAGACTCCAGTGGCATTGAATAATTCAAACTAGCCTCTGACATTCCAAATGAATCTTTTGTTTATCACAACTGACATTTCCATTGTTGCATCTAGTATTACATAGCTGCTGTTGAATAAGCAATATATTAAACACTACAGAATTTCATCTCAGCTGTTGGCATAGGGATGTTATTCATATTTAACAGCTGTAGTTTATTTCAGACAAATTACCAGTCACTGGGCATCATTTTCACTAAAGAATTTTGCTAAGGAAAGTTTATAACATTATATATATTGTACCCTAAGTTGGAGAAAGCATTACATACTGGTTATCTGGTTTGCATATCTATTTTTCATTATTTATGAATTCCAATTGGATATATCTAAAAATACACATTAATTTTACAGCAGTACATTTATGTGACGTGACGTTGTGGTAAGAACAAGCACAGACTAAATCCATTCATTTTTTGGAACAAATATTTTAGAGGGGCAAAATTTCAGGGCACGTTTAGAGGCAGCTGACTGAACAGAGTTCAGCCTGACAATTGTCATTCATGTAAAGTGGACACTGTAGCTTGTCTCTCAGTCACCTCTTGTTTTCTTAATGAACACCAGCACGTTCATTAAAGTTTTAGGAAAAATATTTTCCATCAAGACTTCATTACATCTTATGTGTGTTTAAATGTTCTGGGACATATCTTGATTTGATTTTATCTTAATGTCCTGTTCTCAGAAGCTGGGGTAAAACATGGCTGAGGGCTGCAAAAGAAACATACACCAACTAACATTTCAGTGTCCAAAGGGGTAACCTAAGAGAATTCTGTGTTAATTTTGTCTGTCTGCCCTTGGAAAAAGGCGTTATATACATACAAATAGTTTGCAAATGGTGAATTTAACTTCTGAGATTAAACAACTTTACATTCCCAACCAGAAAACAACAAATCTTCTATAGGCCAAGCCACAAACTGACAACTTTATACACCCAAACCCCATAAGGTTCATCTTTCATCAGGAAGGGCTGCTCTGGAAAGAATTTATAACCAAGGAGATGACAATGGTTCACAACAGGTCCCAGCAGTGTCGCACAGGGTGGGCAACAGGAAACTGAAATCTCTGCCAGGCCCTTTTTCTGAATAATTGAAGTGTGGAGTCCCACACTGAGCCTGCATTGCCAAGCAGTGACCCCCAGCACTGGGACAGAGCTCAGCAACAGCCACGTGCACCTCTGAGGTGGCAGCCTCAACACTGTAGCCTCGTACAGAGCCCCAGTGCATCTGCAGTTGAGTCTTACTGCATGGCTGACAAGTGTCACCAGATCTACAAAGCTTGGCATGAGCACAGAGTAGATGCAGGAGGATGTAAAACACTCTCAGCTGTAACAAGCTACAGCACAACTCAAAACAAGCATTATGCAGACTTACTTCCTCCACAAAGTATGGTTACTGCAGTTTGGCAAGTTAAAAGTTACTCAGGCAGCACTCCCTCCAACTCTTAGCTAGAAGCAGATTCCTTGATTCACAATTTATTATTTCGCTCCAAAGTTATGACAAGAGGGCAGGTAGTCAACATGAGGGAAGTTTAGAAGTTTTGAATAATTTACCAGTTGGCCATATTTAATACTTTCACACAGAAGCAAGCCTGATGCTCCACATTGTTCTGCCAGATTACAGGTGAAGTTGCATTATTTTAATAGAAAAGTACACATGCAGCTTCCCAATTTAGCAAGCATATCCTGTATCTGTACACTTTTGTTAAGATTTAATCTTATTTTTACAAAAAGTTTCTTTACTTTATTCCTACTGAAAGAACCTGTCGGGGTTGCTCACTGGGGACAGCATTAGAACCAAAGACCAGAGCTTGTGAAAACTATTATCTGAATTTAAATTAATACAGAAATGTTAAATGCATGGGGTAGAGGGGTGCCAGCCAGTAGAGGAAGCCTGAGGCCACTGTTAGCCAGATGCATGAGAAACACTGGAAACTCCCTTTCCACTAAATTCTCTTCCAAGGACCAACTGAAGAACTAGTTTGGACGGGTTCTTGGAGGTCCAGGTTGTTTCACATTTCTCTCTCCACCTAGCAGTACCTTCTATACACTGCTTAAACTTTAGATACAAGCTGTGGAAATGGAGAGGGGACGAGGAAATACACGTGATACATCACAGCCCCATGCAAGACAGATTTGATAAAGAAGTATTGACACTTCTCACTTTCTTATGTTTTGTTTTCCCCTGAAAATATGATTATTAGTGCTCAACTAATATAAACTATCCGGGTAGTATAACTACTTAACATACTGCTCAAAAAAGGATGGAGTTGGGCAGTGTGTCATTGGTTGACTGGCCAGTAAACAGATTAGCACTCGGCAAACTACACACAAGACTCATTCACCAGGGTTCCCCAATTATTTTGCTCTGCATACTTAAATGAACACCTTCCAAGCCAAGCTCAGTTTGACCCAGCTCAGCTCAGCATAGCCAGCTCCTGCCCTGCGCCCCAGACTTTTGGCAGATTCCTGCCATAGCACTCACTAAACACATCATCCCTCTGAAACAAAAATAAAGAGGGCTGAGAAGAAAACGTTTATCTGTGCAGTAAAATGTCCATCTAACAACATATCAAAGCTACACACTCTACTTTAAACACACTGTTCTTTAAACTTTTTTCTTTTTTAATTTAGGCCAAAACATTATCTTTACAGCATAAAACAGCAGAAAATGTTATTTGTAAGAAAAAAGAATAAGCTCAAGCATCTAGAGAAGATACTTGTGGTTACAATGGCATTAGCGGCCAAAAGCCAAGGCCTTCTTACAACTGCAACTGGTACTAACCCCTGTCTGTACTGTACACAGCCAAGAAAAATTTCACCAAACTGACTAAAACTCAAGCTTCTGTTGGAGGTCAACCTCTGCAAACCATCTTGTTCTTATCTATGCTGAGGTGGTCAATACACAAACAGCTGGATGTTAAACCTGATAACAAGGTAAACGTGCTGTTTAAGAACTGACTGGCCCCAGGAGCTTGGAGCAGCACATGGGTGAAGCTACAACACGAACAATTCAGTGTGGAGCCATTTGAGCTTGACAGCCCAGACCAATCCATCTGGAACAGAGCAAGGACAGCCACAAGAGTAGGAAACTTCAAATGTGCTGCTATGTTTAGAAGGGGAATTTACCCCACCAATTTTCACTTTCCCTAAAGCAAGGAGAAAGCCTTTAAGCACTGCATCATTAAGGCACAAGTCTGTTTCTAAGACCACCAAAGTAGTTTTCTTTGCAGCTTATATTTCACACCTCAGGAGACGTTTGAAAACATGCTTCTAATTATCTTGTCTCAAGGAAGATTAAAAGATGATTTATAAACAAATGTACCATTTATCACATCACATACTAAGCATGGACTGGGGGAGGATGTTCACGAAAGCACGGCTTGTGCAAACTTGCTGCAAGTGTCACGTAGAAGAGGCAGAAAGTTATAGTTGGTGTAATAATACCTTAATAGATGCGCCTGCAAAACGAGAAAGTTGTTTGATGTGCTGTCCCTGCTTGCCAATAATAGCTCCAACTGCCAAGGCTGGGATGAACAGATGAACAGTCTCAGACTCGGGCTGTTGCTGTGGGGAAGAAGGAAAAACGCAGTGAATGTTTTTGAACATTATGAATCAGACTGACAGGAAAATGGGTACGGAACAGGCATGCATGGAAATGAGGGGGAAATTCTATTTCCCCCTGTGATGTCTGAGTATTAAGGGTCTGGCTTTTTCTGGGAATCACAAAATCCACAGAACATGAAAACCAGTTTGAGCCAAAAGAGGATTCTTCCATCTTGTATAAAATACTCACAATTTTATTATTTAGAACTTTAAAAAACAATTGAGGTGTTGCTTCTTTGTGAGGCTTTCACTCTTACCTGTTGCTGTCTGGATTCTCTTCCACATGCAAGACCCTGCAGGTGAGGCTACTACAAGCAGATGGGCTACAGCCTAAGCAGGCAAACTCTTTCTAGTTTCCTAGTTATGTTTTGAATTTTAGATTGTGCTGAGAGCAGTACAAAAAGCCTCAGAGTTACATATATGCTACAATTTCCTTTGTGTGGGAGTGATGAGGAATGATAGCCAGCTTGAAATCTGCCAGTGATTCCTCCTGTGTAACATTATGCAACAGTTGGAGCCCTGGCAGCAGTCCTCAGCAGGCCAGTAAATTAAACACCGTATTTCTTAAAAGGGAAAGGACCCCAGCATTGCACCCACTGGATATCATGCATCACTGCATCTTCCTATCGCTTTCAAGCAGAAACCCCAGCTGGAGAGCATGACCTAATACTCGAGATCCTCTCTACATGCTGCATAGCAATGATCAAACTGCAGGGTTGCATGTGCCACAGTAAGTCACAACTACTTTACCAGCCTCGGAAGAACGGAGCCCCATGGAGCACGCACTGCGCTGCTGTACCATTGATCCATCCACTTCCATCAGGGTTACCTCTCAAAAGCATTTCACACAAGCCTTTCTTTGAACTAGGAGGTATTTAAGACACTACACACCTCTCATTCTAAAGTTTTTCTTCCCCTGTGTAGCCCTCATGTATTTTCAAAACTTGTTTTGCTCATCCTCAATAAGACAAAGCCAATGACCCCTTTCTGTGTAGAGGTCTTTTGAGACAGCACAGATATCCTCATCCTTGCTTTCTCAGTATCCACCATGCAGACCAGCACCAAGCACCAGCACACAGAACACATGGGACAAACCATGCTCATTTAGCTTTGCTCAGTTGTATAATTTTGGTAGGGATACAGACTCACATAGACAAGTTCACCAAAACAGCTTTGTCTATGATATTTTAAGGAAAAAACCCACACCACTATGTGCAACACAAAGCAAAAAGCAGATGCAATCCTAAAAACACTGTCCCCACTTATTTTTAAACTTCAGTAACTTCTTTCAAGGTTAAGTCTTTCAAGGCAAAGTCCCACTGCATTAACCATAAACAAATCAGAACCAAATGCTCGTTTCCAAGTTTTACCACTTCATTTTCAGTAAACACAAGCCAAATGCAACCTCAGGGGATACAAATTCCAGGCACAGCTCCACGTACCAGGTAAAGAAACCTCAAAATAGGATATTGGGAACAGAAACACTTTAGGTGATTGCAACAGTTGCACAGGTTACCCTGTGTTCTCACACATACAAGGCATTAGGATTCATATGCATTTCATGCTGGTTTAAGCCCACGTGGATGCAGCCCTCCACACCCAGCCTCCCCACTGCTTTGTATGCTTTGAGGCCAGCAGGACTGCAGATCCAGCTGATTTCTAAGGCAGGCAGTGAGTCCCTGACCCAAATAAGCACAGCACCACATGAGTGGCAATCTGGGACCAACGGAGGAAGGAACAACAATTAGGGAATGAGAAAAGGTGGGAGCACCCCTTTTAATCTGCCTACAGATCAGTTTAAAATGATCTCAAAACTACACCCTAAAAGTACATATTTGTAATGAAAGATACCAGTCACTTCAGTATATATGTTAATCCACTTTCCACAAGATTACTCATATTCTCCTCCTATTATTGCAAACATCCTGAGTGTTGTCATAGTAAGTCCTTTTACATGTTCACTGTGAACCCAGCAAGACTTACAGTCATTTGAAAATGCTACTGTAGGTACTCATTTGATCTTACCACTTCAAAAAACTGGTTCTAAATGGTTACAGATTCCTGAAGCATTTGGGGTTTTGCAGTTCTGTTGCAAGGACCCATTGCACTGGGTGTAAATATCCTGACAGCTTAACCACCCCCTTGTTTGCTCCTCTTCTTGACCCCTACATTCAATTGTCCACACATGCTCCAGCTCCTGCAAAAGTCCACTACTGAAGTTTTCCCTTTCACATGCTTCTCCAGCCACCTTCTTAGAGCTAATTTGTACAACACTGCTGCAAATCAAACGTGTAACTTGGTTTTCAAGAATTTACACAGCTTCTACCTAAACCCACCTCCAGCCACATTTCTGTACCAGAGAAGCAAATCAAACTTCATTACTTATGTTTGCATATATTTCCCGCCTTCCCTCTGTTGCCCATCTGCCTGCAGAGCAGTTTTCCCCTCTTCTTCCCAAAGCTTGATTTCAAGCCACTTTCTTGGCTAGATTCAATTCACCACTGAAATTCCTTTCTGCTGCCTCACCCTTAAACACCAAACATGGGCAGCAAAGGCAACGGAAGACAGAAGATGTAGATGTGCCTTTCTAACTGTACAGTCAGCTCACTGTAGCACCTTCCTCCCATCCCTCCTCATAGTTTTGACTTTTTGATACATTTCAACTTCTTTTTTCCTAAAGGAGTTTTAAAAAATTATTTCTTGTGTGAGTGATTGAGGTTCTTTAACACTAAACTTGCATTTTGATGTAATAGTGATACATGTTTATTAAGGAACAGTGGAGAATCTGTCAATATTTAACTGTTCATACATTGAAAATTTAAAAATTCTAGTCTGGAGTAGCACATTGGCATACACATATAACCAAATTCATCTCCAGTATAACACCACACAGGATTTAAAGAAATTATGTTATGCACATTGATTTTTAACCACTCAAAAACCATACTGCTCTTTCTTGTTTTCTTCTGGTAGAAATCAAGTCTAACTAAGAGAGTATCACAACACCAAGTTCAAATTACTATCTGTCCATCTCCTTACCCACATTAATTTTTAAATCCTTTTGTATTTATTGGAAGACTATCGTGCAAAAGAAACATAACAAAACATAATGCAGTGACTACACCACCCATCAATCTTACAGATGCTTCTGGGGATCTCAGGATGGAAGAAAATCAGCTATAATTTAATCTTACCCATGCCATGCCACATAAGTCACAGAGCTTTCCAGGAATTCCTAACATGACTTATATCAGAAATAGATTCCTAGATTTTAAACATATGTTAGAAGCACTAAATTTAGGGAGCTGATTTCCCACTCTGTGAAATCTGAGCTTCAGCGTTCACTCCCTTAAAGCCAAGTTTGCTTAAACATATACTTACAATTTAAACGCTAAAATATGTATGCGTATATATTTTTGAAAAGAGTAAGGTCTCCCGGACAATTTTCTCCTCTTCCCTGTTTAGTTTGTTTTGTTCGCACATAAGAAAATATTTTATTCTAAGTCAACCCAGTCCTGGGAACCTACAGGAATGCAGAAACAAAGTCTTTTAAAGTAGCAACCTATGTTCATCAAGATGTACAGTCCATCCATCCATCCTAATTTGCAAGTAACCATCCTCAGTATCTGTGATGCACAGACCACCTCTTCTAGCCCAGCAGTATTTGCAGAATGGGCTCATGGCTTGTTCACCCTAGTAAGAGAAGCTTGTCTTGTGTAGCTGTGGCACACAGACACCACTGAGATGTTCACTTAGATGGAGAATCTAGGTTGTTTTGGGGTTCTGTGGTTTTTTGGGGGGTTTTGTGTTTTAAGAAGAGAGCTCTGGAAACCAAGATTTCTTAGATGTAAGAAACAGATTCTTCAAAAGCATGGTGACCAGAAACAATTAAATCAGTTCGTAAACAGCTGAAAATACTTGTTTTGTTTCTGCAAAAATCAGTCTGCTTTAGTCACAAAACAGGGTTGATAAGGAATTTTTGTCTATATCCAGCACATTTAACTCATGAAAACAATTTTAAATGCTGGTTTTGTTCATTAATTGGATTTCAATTTCCATCCAAATGTTGCCTGATGAAAATCAGAAGTTAAAATTAATCAAGCAAATAAGAAAAGCACCATTCATCATTTTTTAACAGAAAATGGAAAAAATACATTACCCAAAGCAAATGTCAAACTGCATACTTATATAAATAGAAAGATAAATTCACTGTTAGCAAAGGGTAGCTGTGGCAGTACAGACTACTGTGAGGCTTTCAGAAAGGTAACTAAAGTACACGTGTAAATTTGGTAAGTCAACTTAAATCAGATTTCCTGCTTGCTCATTTAAATCATAATTGGAAATGGTGGTCTATCACAGAGATAGAAATTAATCTACCCTATTAGATGCCACTAAGCAACTGCTGCAGCACACCATTAGCTCTGACTTTTTACACTAGTACAACTCTTTTTCCTGGAGCAGCTTGGATACACCTCCGTCCATACCTCCTGCAAGTCCTGAGCCCCAGCCATCTGTCCCTAACCTAACAGTCCATACCAACTATTTCCTTTCTTTTTCTAACATTTCTCTTTTAAATTCCCACCACCTCCATCCAAGACATAGATACATCTGTTCGTAAATCCTGTAACCCCTGGCTCTTTCCCCATTACACTGGGCTCACCTGGAGCCCCTGCACTGCAGGTAGCACCAGTATTATTCCCTTCACTCCAACCAGACCCTGCAGCCCTACAGAAGATTTTCCCTTCTGTTGCCAACCCTACCACAATAACTCTTGGGAAACTGGCTTGCCACAGCCATCATTTCCTGGTTTCCAGAGCCTTAGCAGGAGTGAGGTTCTTCCCCTCCTTGGGATATTGCCACTTGTCCTTCAGCATGAGGACTACTGCTCCACATCAGAGCTAGAAGCTGAGGACTCTTGGCCAAGAAAATGTGCAGATTCACTCTTCTTTCTGCAATTTTTTGCTTGCAGGGTTAGAAAGATTTGTAGAGACTAACTGCCCTTAGGATAACGTTGTTATAACTTTTCTCTGCCAACTCCTGGTGCATCAGTCCTACAAACTGCAGAAAACCACACAGGAGGAGCGTTTTCCCCTTACCTGATAGATTGTCAGAAAGTGAAGCATTTCTCCTCATCTCACACCTGGGTAACAAGCATAGCACAGCCAGGCAAGAATGAAAACTCAGAAAAAGAAAGCTATGGTAGATCCTCCAGGTAGATGGTGGTAGGTAAAAAAGCAGGCCCCAAACCACTGTAGCTGGGGGGAAAGACATTCTATTTGGAGAATGGCATTTGAAAAACAAAACAAACAACAAGACAGAGCAACAAACAATACACAGAAAAACCAACAGGGTTTTGCCACCTCAGTTCTTCCCCAAGGTAACCCCTCCTCTCTTGATTTCGGCTGATGCTGCTGCTAGGTCAGTCCACAGCTCCCTCAGTCCGCATGAGTGTGTGGTGTGATCTTACCCATCGCAGGGCTCGTAAGGGGGCATGTTTGTTATTTATGTCCCTCAAGATTCATTTGAGCATTAATCTGAGTCTTTTTCTGCAAGTCTGCCAACAGCACAAAATTTTTTCCAGTCTTGTGCGTGTCTCCATAGACCCCTTGCTCCATCAAATGCATGTGGTTGGTAAATCCTTGGCAACATTTGGAATAAGGCTATAAATCTTTAAAAATATTGTACCCACTGAAGTAAATAGGCTTTTATGCCAAACGTGAATGGGAGAAGAATCAGATCTTTGCTGGTTTCTAAGCCCGTTATGTTTCGTGTTGCAAATTAATTACCTTAGCATGAGACACTTATTTTAAGTCACAAAGTTATGTTATCCATTGTGAGTCAGCATCAGGTTTTTGAGTTGTGAGGGAAATAATTAAGAACTGTTTTAAGACTGCATGGGGCTACCATCTAGCCTAGTGGGATACTGGTTTGGGTTTGTTTTTTTACATAGTAAACAAATCCACTTTGTAAAAGTAAATGAATACAGACAGTAGGTGACTGCATTAAAAAGTTGGTTTTTTGCCATTCTCCCCCCTTCTCAATGGCCATGGTTACCAAGACAAGGCAGATTTACAGACAACTCATTCGGTCTTCAGAATACCCTGAGTGTGCCAGGAAGTGAGGTAGCATGTTATTCAAACTCTGTACCAGATCCAAAGCCAAAATTTAAACCATGTTTTTGCAATGTACTGTGAAGAATTATCCTGACCCACAGCTATATTAAATGCTCTTATTTATTTAGTAATAAAATCTTGCAGCAAGGGGAAATGAACATTAAGCTAAGTATCCTTGAAGATATTCTAGTAGGATTCACTGCATTGATAAGAAATAAGCTTGAGATGATGGTGAAAGAAATCCTAGTGTATTCATTTTGCAGTACTAATGCTAAAAGTTTAAGCCTTCATTGGAAACAAGGGGCTCATTAAGGAAAACAAAGTTTTAGTAGATAGGTCTAACATGATCCACAGTTTCACAACATCCTTGCAGATACCTTGTGTCACCATCTTGTACAATCAGTGAGCTGAAGTGGTGCTGCCAGTGCAGATCAGCAAACTGTAGCCTGAACTCCCTGCACCTTCCAAGATTTTTAGGCTTATTTCAAACAGATTTAGGTCCATGCTGTGAGTCTAAATCTTTCTGCCATAGTCACTGCCTGAAAAGCCAGGACCCCACTCAGAAGCAATGTGTATCTTTAACTTTGATCTGCACACCCTAAAGCATTGCTCATATTATCATGCATGAACTGCACAGCCACCATCCACCCAGGGTTTCACCTTCCTGTGAACTCCAGGTTAATCCAAGATGCAGGAGTGGTGGGAAGGATTTCCAAGCAATGCAAGAAACTCCCCCACAGCAGCTTCAGCATCACACTTGCAGCAACATTCAGGTGTGACCAGAGGCTCCATCACTTCCCTCCACTCTCCAGGTTCTGGGCTGGAAACCTGCTGTGTTCAGAGCAGAGCTGCTCGCCTTTACCTTGTGGGTGTAACTGCTGCACTATGTGAGAAACACTCATTTCACTAGATGAACCAGGGACATGACTCTTTCTGGGACACACAGCCCATGGCAAGTCCATGCAGCTCTACCTCTTTTCCCCACAATCAGCCCCAGAAATTACACATGGGTGCCCTCCATCCATCTAGCTACACTGGTCCTCTTGGCTGAAGATCTAAGAATGACCCACCCCATCTGCATTTCCATTTTGGGGACTAGCCCATTTCAACACCTGGATCTCAAAGACAGCTGGATCTTACACAATGGTCAGTACCTTAAGTGAGAGGCTACTAAAACAATTTCACTTAGTGCTACTACATTCCACTTCTTGGCTCTCAAATTTAGTACTTCTCATCATGATCATCTTCTAACTGGGAAGACATGGGAATCTTCTTAGACTACTAAAAGTCACTAAAAGGACCACACATCTCAGAAGTGTTTCCAACATGACAGCTTAGCTAGGAGCAAGGAAGTAGAAATCACGGAAGCAGAGAAGGAACATTTTCTGGCAGGCTGATTATAAGGCATTTCACAAGCAGGAACTGGTTTGACATATTTCTGAACATGGCATGAACTTTTTGTTTTTGCAAAATCTGACTGGCCACAATGCCAAAAAAAGCAATCTGCCACCTTTTATTCAGAACAGACAGCCAAAATCAGAAATCAACATAAGGAACAGATTGTGAAACTATGTAAGCAGGAATTTTGCTGGTCATTCACAAGCAGCAAGCATAGGTATTCAGTGTTGCAACACTGTATGACCACCAAAAAGTATATGTATAGAAACATTTCCACTTCAAAAATCATAGCTGTGACACAGCAACCACATGGGTGCTCTAAACTCATAGAAGTTGCCCATGAAATCAGTGGCTTTGGAAGATGCAGGTACTCATCAGCTCTGGTTTATAAAGGCACTGCTCTCAGATTCCATGACAGCTGCCAGAGAAACAGGTTGTGTAAACAAAAAGATCACTTATTTTTCCATCACGTTTAACTAGCAAACAAACCAGAGATGGAGCCAGATACAACAGAATGAGGACTTGACCTACTTTTGTTTCTGGCCTGAAGGAGCTCAGTACACTCTAGCAACAAAATATTTGACACCTTAAGGAATTAAATTTCCCATTTTGTTTAACGTTCAGAAGGTGTGGAGCCTGGTACTCAGAGCTTGAGAGTCTAAGATGGTCAAGGGAGCTCCAATTAAATCTTCCCATAAGACTCTAAGAGCAGGGAACCAACAAATTCTAATTCTTTTGTTCCAAGCAACTACAAATATCTCTACAAGTATTCAAACCTGCAGTGAAGAAGAAACAATTTTTATTTTAAAAAGCATGGATTGCTAGTTAACAAGTGATGCTATTTGCATCATGACAACCTCAGAACTGTAAAAGAAGCTATTAAGAATAGCTGGAAGCTTCAACACCTCGAAAAACTACCATTGACTTGCCAGATCTTTGTGCCTCATATGGTGCCTATTGCATTTTTTCTTCCCTCACTGAGGGGTTGGTCCGTCTCCAGAGGCAGAATAGTTTTACTGCTCTGGACACATGTCCCTGCCAACACAGCATGGCAGAAGCAGGAGACTTTCAACGCAGTGGAAAGACCAACCATTTTCTCCACAGGAGAAAACAATCCCACAATATTACACACCATGAAGCAAATTTTTCAGTTGTCAAAAAATGCATCATTAATGAATGTAAGAAATTAAGCATCAGTAAAGTTGTATTTCAAGGCACTGAGGTGACAATCTTCAAAAGAAGTCTAATTAGCTGGTAGATTTTTTCAGACAAAGCTGTTGTCCTATAGTGCCCTCCTCAAGGTTGTATGTGCTGTACATGTATGGTTCTAATTTCACTGATATAAAATAATTTTGTAAAAACACTGGCAAATCCTTCTTCACCCCCCAAAACCACATCCTCTTTTGGCTGCAGGACAGCTTCTCAAAAATCATCTACTGCTTAACAAGCTGGGCAAATTAGAGCAAAGCCACTTGCAGCTACACACAGTATAGATGTACAGACGTTATTACCTCTGGGTGGGTCAGACGTAACAGTTGCACAAGCTAATCCTATCAAACCCAGACATCCAAAGGAGCCCAACTTCACCAAGTAAGAGTCAAAGTACCTGGAAACATAGGACAGTTTTTCCTCTTCCTTGTCTTTCTCATCTATGCTCAGGGCATCAAATGAAGGCCCTCAATGAAGCAATTTTTCATTTTAAATTACTTTTCTTTCCTGCCAAAAGCATAATACAGTTATTTCTTCTCTTACTTCTATGCAATGTAGAAGATGTCTTCTTTACTATTATTGTTTAAGAAAATGACTGGAGAATAAAGAAGGAATCTTTCTCGTGACCACAACATCTTCTAAGGAGAAAGTTTTCCTTTGGCATGTTCCTCACCTGCAACAAAAAGCTTCAAGAGATGGCAAAAAAGAATAAAGGAAAGCAACCTATCAGCCTAGCTGTACAAGACCTTTTTTTTTTGCAATCAGAAAAAGGTGGTTTGATTTCTTGGTTTTGTTTAGTTTACAAAATTACCTTTTCTTGGGTTTTGGGTTTTGTTTTTTATTTATTTCCTTTCTTTTCCCCTCCTCTCTTCTTAGAAGCCTGTATGCATATTGCATAACCTGAAAATTTACTGTGAGGCTAAAGAAAAGGTTAGAAAGAGTGCTTTTTTTGAAGGCAGAGCTTCAAGAAGCTACAACGGGTGTCCAAAAAGACCAGCAGAGAAAGCAGTCCCACTGCGAGCAGAGGAGCATCTCTTCACCTTAGCTAACTTTCACAGGGCAGAAATTAATGTATCTTTTCCATGACCTTACAGATGAAGGAGTGCAGCTGGTGTGAACTTCTCTTATGGAGAAAAGCTGTCTGCTTTTCACCTTACTTTATGTTTATCTGCCATGAGACAGAATTAATTCTACTACCTTGTTTCAGGGCATTCAAGGGCAGGATGAGGTCTCCACAGGTTAGCCCTTCATCCCCCATGCCCTTGGGATGCCAAATTTCAGACCCAGAGGCTACAAAATGCAGTTGGATGTAAAATTAAACATGCAAAGTTCCAATTATAAGAGGAAGAGTGCAACCCACTTAACCCTAGTAGGTGGGCCAGGTGTATTTATTGCATGACTGTACACAGTTGGACTTTAACATGAGGATCTCTTGTTTGTTTGGAGCTTTAAAACTTTCAGTGTTGCATGAGAACAAACTTCTATTCTTGAGAGACAAGTATGTGCATATTCTCCCCACAGTTCAGAAGACAGAAGCAACAACTCCATCAAAACAGCTTTGAGCAGTACAACACTACATCTGAAGCAGTTTGGCTGGGATACTTGTTAAAACATTTTATTTTTTTTTGTGGCAACATATCTTCTGGAAAACATAAGCATGGGTCATATTCCCTTTTGCAGAACCTTACTCCCTTCCTCATAGAAATCCCAGCACTTTGTGCAGGTGCTCAGGTCGTGACATTTGTTACAAGTGACAGTGGGCAGACTAACAAAGCTCTTTGCACTTGTGTCAGAGCTGCAACACACACAAGCATTTAAGTGCACAGCTAAGGAGAAAGATTTAAGGATAAACAGAAAGTGGTGGTTTTTCCAGGCCCAAAAGCAGCTGGACAAGACATCTGGTACAAATAGGCACACAAAGGCTACTGGTCCTTAATATGGTCACACAAGGGTGCAGTTCAGTCAAAAAGAACACCATTAGTTTGATCATATCACCAGGATCATAAGGGCAAAATCATGCCCATTTGACAGTAAGAAGAATTTTTAGCTCTTAATACTCTTAACTGGGACATTTAAGTCCTACTTTTTCCTCAAACCTTAAAACATTTCAGTGATTTCCACATTCTAATTTGTTTGTCTTTTAGGAATCCAGAGAAAAACAAACAGATCTTGGATTTTTGCAAAAAGAGAGAGGAAAACTCAAGAACTGAAACACAATATGCAATTTCATTGCATCCCTCTTCAGTGACTGCACAAAATGAGTGCTTTGAACAGGCAAACAGAGCCAGGACTCTGCAAATAAATTATACAATTACAATATCAAGAATTGTTGCTAGCAATAGGTAAAAATACCAAAAAATAGATGGTTAGCCTGCACTGCTTGTGGTGCTCAGACACTGTTAGCCACGTGCAATGGACATGTGCCCATGTGCATGTTTGTATCTGTCACCAGACAAGTAGCAAGGACGACTTGTGCCTTCATGTGGGGGCTCCACTGCCAGGACAAAGAGGAAAGCAGCACCCCCATTATTAGTGAGACACAATCTGCATCTCATTAGATTAAATTAGATGAGGCTTTGGTATTGTACATCAGTGTGAACCATGATGGAATAAGGTCTCTGAGTCACATGGAAATCATTCTCCTGAATATGACCCAGTCCAAGGAACTACGTGCAAACTAGTGTTTGATAACATCACCATCTCCTAAGTTTTTTATACCAGACTGTACCTGCAGCAGCTGGAGAACAATGTTTTTGCTCTTGTCAAATGTCTTAGAGGTTTGCATGAAGAGGGATAGGATGAAGCATCACACACACATTAACACAGCTAAAGCTATTTAACTACTCAGCCCCAAGCTCCTGAGTACAGAATGTTTTAGGAACACTTGGCTCCAGCTGTACGTATGAGCGTTCAGACCTGTCACTAAACTCTGGCACTGTAACAAAATCCCAGATCTGTCTACTACGCAGATTTTTCCTCTTTACACCCATATAAAAAAAGCAGCAGCAGGAATGTGACATAATTGTTTCAATAATTAAGACAACACTTCAGTTTCTTTGGGAACAAGTCCTACACAAGGGCAGAGCAACAACTTGTCACTAGAAAGTAGTACAAATGAAGTATCAGCTCCATATGGAAGCCCTGCTGCAGATGCCCAAACTCACCCACCTAACTCTTCTGACCCAAGGGAGAGCCCCAAGCAAGTCCATCCCCACAACAAGGTGAAGAAAGGGTCCATACAACAATATTGCAACAAGAGCTTCAAACTCACCCTCAGACACAGCACAGGGGGGTCCCAAGGCTCACTGTATCGCTTGCAAGCACAGACTTCAATGACACTTGGATGCCAAGAGGCCCCTTGTGATGGTGTAGCTGAAACTGCTGAGGAACACACCTTTGCTCAGTCAAACAAACAGGAGACAGGGAAGAGCCATCCCTGTGCAGCCCTGAGCAGAAGGCAAAATTTGCACTACACAAAATAAGCAGGACAGCAGCAGGATACACTTCTTTACGCCCTGATGCCAGCAGTGTTTTCAGAAAGGATTTCCAGCTGCCTGACATATCCTCAATGTCCACCAATCTGTGCTCCTAAGCATAAAAGTGTATGCACTGAAAACAAGGTAAAGGGACTTGGGTTGGCCAAGTGCTTTTGTCAAAACAAGGAACTTGGTAACAAATAGCTCATAGGTAAATGGACATAAAGTCTCCCTGGGAGTTCTTCATTGATTTTTCTTCTAAGACCTTCTTTCCCCAAAGCCTCTTTTAGTCACACAGATGTAATTTAATTTTTCAAATCCCTCATGAGCTCTCCTAGATCTCCCCCTGTGGTTACCTTTAGCCTTTCAAATTGTATCCATTTCTCCTTCAAAATATAGCCAGACATTTTTTCTCTTTCTACTTCTGCATGCCCCAATAACCTATTTAATCAGTGTCTGAAAAACTGTTCTACTGGAGGAAAAAAAGTAGAGGAGAGTAAAACTCAAAAGTTACAGAAAATTAATTCACACACAAGCAAGATTTAAAAGTCTTCAAAACGGAAATTTTGTTTTCTGAACAACTGCATCCATTAAAAGAATAGACTCATACTTTTCCTTGTTTTCTCTCCTCAGAAAGCAACAAGCACTCCAAGTAATCTGAGGGGCTGACTCACCTGAAGCCCACAGAACCACCTGCTCTTTTCCAAATACCAACACGTGTAAGTACAAACAGGTGAGGTAGTTCCACTTGTTCATGCATTTGCTTTAGAAGCCCTTAGTACCTGACTCAGGGGCTGTACTGGTACCACCCCCAACCTCCACAAAAGCTGTTGGAGTACACCCTCTGAATCTGAGAGTTTATCCCTTCTTGCTGCATGTTAGCTTCTCACACATCTAGACTGCATGGAATGAGAGCCATTTCAGAGGACTGAGCATGAACAGAAGCAAGAGTTCAGACAGTGGTCCTTCCAGCTGCACAGTTTCTACACTTTTACACAATGACATTTGTTTCTTGATGCTTTTTTCCAGATGTTGCCATTATCCTATTTCCAGAAACCTGGAAATTGCCAGAGGTCTTAGCAGGCCAAAAAAGGTGCATTTGGGGGGTTAAAGGTGCAGTAGCAACAGAGGGACAGACAGGAGTAACCACCAAATTCAGCACTGTTTATGTGCATATTTACAGCAAAAGCAAAAAGAACCACAACAGGGGGAAAAAGTGGGAAAGAAATGAAAATAAACCAAGTGATGAACAGAACTGTGGGCTTACAGTATGAATCTCAAGAATAGCAAAGTAGTTTGCAAATCTGGAGTAAAAAGAAAGGAAAAGCCACACTTCTAATTACCAATAAAGAAAGTTATATACTGTTAACAAACCACATCTAGTTCCTTTTTAGAAAAGAAAAAAATTGAGGCAATCCATTCCCAGAGATGGCATTTTATACAATACAGTGAAGCAGAAACCTTATTGTTTAGTTTAGTCTGCCAATCTAATTGAAGTGCAGAAGGACTGTGAGGGAGAGAATTTGTTTGTCATGAATGGAGGCTCTGCTATTGACAGCAAAATAACTGAGTATAAACATATTTCTATTGTAGCTTTCATTGAAGCACATTTTTCTGATAAAGCCACTATTATATTCAATATAGTTCATAATGCATTCATAACACCAAAGTTGTTCATTCTCACAAACAATGCTGCAAGAATGGAATTTTTCCTGTTCCTTGCAGTGACTATCTTGGCTTCTTCCTCTGGGAAAAACATTTAGACAACAACTACCCTTTAGTACAACATAACTTGAGTTATTTGATAAAGTTCAGTGTATTGTGCTATATTTTCACTTTTCTAGTCCATGAAGAGTCTCAGACTTAGCTCTCTAGATGTCACTGTTGGGCAAAGAAGGGGATGAAGTCAGACACATCAAAGTTTGTAAAGCTCTGTCATCCACTTCTTAAGAGACTTATTAGAATTATTTTGAAAATTCAACTTCCATTGAGTTGCTAACAACCCCCACCACCAGAAACAGGGAAGAGATGAAAAAATCACCTTCTCTTTCTAATGAGGTGGTCTTTTCTTGAATAGTAAAACACCATCTCAGTTCCAGACAGACTCTGGAGCTTTCTGATACAACAAATTACCTTCTGCTTCATAGCAAAAGACCTCATTTATGTTTACTAATCAGCACTGAATTTGAGTTTCTATTAACCTTTTTCAGATATTTTTTAGAGAGCAAAGTGGCAAGTAAATCACAGCTTTCTGGAGATTAATCCATGTAATTTACATACTATATATTTAGCAGTATTGCATTTCAACAGGGCATTTATAAAATTGCTACATTCAAACAAACATTTTAGCTACATATAGATCCCTACTTCATGACAAGAGATAATTTCTTTACCTTCCATATCAAAAGGAATAAAATTGCAGACTAGCATTATTAATTGCCAATTCCAGCAATGTTGAAATTCTACTTTATGTGAGATTTCTTTCTGCAGTAATTCAAATTCTCTATAAAATAAAATTTAACACTTTTCCAAGCAGCAATATTTTCCAGTTTTACTGAGCATTTCACTAGACAAGCAATTAATGCCTGCTCCCAACTGCAGCCACATGAAATATTTTTCAGTGTGCAAGCAGGAAGACAGAAAACATTTAGAAAAATGACAGAACATAGATAGCAAAACACCCTTTCCAGATTTTCCAGATAACTTGGCAAAAAATGCAACAGTCTTCTTAGTTTTGAACAGCAGCATTGCACAGATTAGTAACACCATCCACTAACCAGCCAAAATCAGAGCTTCCCTTACCCCAAATGGTGGATATGAAGCAGCAGCAGCAGCGGAGGCAACACTCACTGCGGGAGGTGGTATTCCTGAAGAAGAAGGTGGGAACAGACCCAAGGCATTCAGATTTAATCCAGGAATTAAATGTGCTTGAAGCTGCAATGGCAGAAGAGTTAAGATTTAGAGTCCTGGTTATTAACTTTAATAAAATCCTTGTTGGCATATGCTATTAACCATTTTGGGATGTTATTTAAAAAAAAAAAACAAATTTCATCTCCATTACCCAAAGAACTCTCCTTCAAACCTGTTTCCTAGCCACATGTACAGACCAGTAGCATTAAAAACACATAGTAGAAAAGGCAGATGGAAATCACTTGTTACAACTTAAATCAGCAAAACACATTTCAAACTTTACAGATATTCAGATAAATTTGTTCACTCTGAAAGTAAATAGTACTATTATCAGAAAAAATAATAGTTTTGGCCTTATACTAAAAAGATAGCCCTGTAGAAACAGAAAGATCATGCACAAATCCCTACTTCTCTTACACTGGGAGAATATACATGTAACAGTATAACCCCATCCTCCCTCCCTTGCAAAAGATGAAGTGAGATACCTCCATCAATTGCTGGGAAAACATCAACTACAAAATTGCATGTCTTTCTTGACCACACCTGAGAAAAGTGACATCATCATGTGGTAGGAAGCATTTGTTGTCTGATACAAAACTTATCAGTACCCTTTTCCCTTTTCCAGATTATTGCTCAAAAACATGAATATGCTTCAGAAATATCTCAGCTAGAGAAAGACAAACTATCTCAGGCCATTAAGAAGTCAATCACAAGACACCAAAAAACCTCAAAACTTCACCACCTCAAGAACTACCTTAATAATCACTACAAACTAAACTTGAAATCTATACAGTAACAGAGGTCATTTTTGGCTTCCCATACCTTTGTCAAACAGCAATGCAGTCTCTAACTCACCCCATGTTATATGAAACAAAAATGCACCACTGCTGAATACTTTGTTCCTCATGTGTAGCTCATGTACTGCAATTTACTTTGTGTGGGGCAGGCAGGGGGGAGAAGTGGGGAAAATATTTTCTCCACTCAGTAGGACAACCATGAAGAACAGACATTTCTAGAAAGTCAAGACTACTGTAAACTGAAAAAATATTTCCATTCTAACTCTAGACTGTAAGATTTGGATACACACACACACACAAAGCTTTTCCTAACTTATCAAAAATCTTGATCATTTCTCAATATGCATTAGTAACACTTTGGCAAACTAATGAGGTATGTTGTTTTCATTATATAATCACCAATCATCTTCAAATAGCTAAATGCCTTTATCATCTATATCAAGAAAAAAACTTTAATAAAGCCTTCTTAAATTAAATAATTAAAACCAGGAGAGATCCTTCTTCCATACATTATTATGCTATTTATGTGAAGAGATTGAATCACTACTTTAAAAAATATGCAAGCCAGAGCACATAAGCCACAACAGCAAACACACCCTCCTTCAGGTTTTTGCAACAAGGAAAAAGTAAAATGCCCATTAATTTCCTCAATCTAAATCAAGTTCTCAGTTCCCCCACTCAAAAATAAACCAGAAAAGGCCTCCATTAAAATAGCACACATAAATAAATAACAAAAACACTTGCCCACACTCCCACAAATAAATAAAAGAGGCAACAGAGAGGCTGCAATAGAAAATTCTTTTGTGATATTAGGAAAAAAATTCATCATGACAGCAGTGAGACAGGGTACAGGCTGCCCAGAGACACTGTGGGCTTTCTATCCATAAGTCCCTACACGACTTCATTTAACTTTAAAGTGGGGCCTATATTGAGCAACCCTACTGCTGGGCCAATTGACCTCCAGGGGTCCCTCACACCCAAAATCCTTCTGTGGTTGTAGTTCCAGGAAGAGCCCACACCCTAAGGAAACTCACATTCATAGCAGCAATATCATTTTCATAGGACTCCCTGATTTTCTTCATAATTTCTTCCTCAGCCTTGGCACAAGTTTCAATACTGCCTTTAACTGTAATGGTCCTTTCCGGATTATAGAGTGTCAAGTCCTGCAATCTGCAAATTAAACAGAAGCACAGTTAATTAGCAAACAAAGAAGATAATCCAGGTTTATCATTCCAGCACGACAACATCCAAGCGTGTTGAGTTTGCCCTCCAAAGAGCGCAGTATCGAATCATAACAGGGCTCAAACACAGTTCTCAGATAATCTGGGGAACTCTGTCCTCACAGGAAACACAACAAAACCCGCCACAGTGAGGTTTGGAATGGGATGGTTGAGACATACTCAGGTGCTGCACAGAATGGAACCACCACGCTGTGTACAAACACAAGTTGCAGGGCGGTGCAGCAACATCCTCTCCACACCAGCACTACCTACAGGGAAAGGGTTTCAGACGTTCATTTTAGACATCCCAGAAACACACCACAAAAAAAACCCAAACATTTTCTTTCCTTGAGAACTATAGCATATTCCTTAAGGAAACAGGAGAAACGCCCAGCCTCAGTGAAACCGCAGGAGAGCCTCCAAACCCTAAAAATGGGAAAAAGAAAAGCTGTGTGCACGTCAATATTTGCTGCAAACCACTACTAACTCCTTGGGGAAAATGAAAGGGTGACAGCATTAAACCAGTGCTTTATTCGGTAACAAATGCTAACCTACTGTGGTAACATGGAATAAACACTGGGAAGCCATGGCATATCCCTTCACTGAGAAGAGGTAAAGGGGTGAAGACAAAGTCCAGAGCAAGATGCAGGAGTGAGGAAGCCCATGGCAGGAAGGAGAGAGGAAGCAGCATACAAGGCCTTGCCTTCTTGCAGAGCAAGCAGTGTGGCAACCTGCACATCTCAGCCAAGCAGTGGCGGGCACAAAACACATCCACAAAGCAGTCCTGAAGTTTGCAGTGCATGAGCACTGAAGTACTGCCTCAGGAAGCAAAGTGGTGGAAAATACCCCAAAGAAGAGAGGAAACACTTTCCCAAACCAGCTGCCTTACTTTAAATTTATGGACAAGCTAACCAAAAAGCCTAGATGAAGAGATCATGAGAAAGACTAATTAGAGATAGCAAAATCAATCAGCATATATACTCTCACTTATGTATTGATTACACAAGATGACTTCAGGGGGCTATTTTAGGCATAGTATGACAAATACAATCTTGAGGCCAAGATTTTAATGTAAACAAACCATTAACTCACTAAATTAAAAAATACTCTGTAGCTGTTTACAGACAATGTGTTATTTGTGTCATCATCAATAAAGACAAGTGGATTTCATGGAATGAAAACCATTTTTTCATTTACTCTGCACACATTTTTTCCCCTTTATGCAATATTATTAATAGTCTGTGTACTGTTTGCAAACAAAATGTTTATGCAAACACATTTAAGAGAGTATGCTGGTCTTACAAAATCTATTCTTGAAGCACACTTATTTGGGTGCTTTTTCTCTATTTATTTGTTTCTCAGACTAGTTCTGTAAACACTTACACACCTTTAAGGAAGGCCTCAGGTGCTTTCATCCAAATTTGATTTCGTCTTTTTGAGGAGCCACGTTTACTCCCAGCTTCCTTGTCCTCATTTGAGCTATTTTCTGCAGTACTTTTTTTGTCTCCTGCATGTATTCACACCTCTTCATACATCTTCATGTGTCTTCCAAACTTTTTGCCTTTCCTACAGCCTATAAGCCTTATTCTCACCCTTCCTGGCTAAAGCCAAATCCAGGATGCCTTCAAATGCTTGAAAGTTCATGCCAGAGCATTCATTATTCAGAACAGAAGGTTCTCTGAAGATATTACTCCAGGGTAAAACTACTATTGACTGCCAAGCTTCTACAGAGATGTTAATCTAATCAGTGATTTACAGGTTTCCAGTAAAGGTGAAAACTCCTGTTTAATCTCAGCTAAATTTGAACAGGTCTCAGTTACCCTCACAAACTCAGACCAAAAGTTATTACTTTGAAGCAGACTAGCCAATATATTGCAGTTTGGCTGCTAGTGGTCAAGAGGGACAGAACTGCTACTAAAAATACCCTTTTCAGTATTCATTTGCTCTCTTTCTTTCCCTCTAGTCCAAAAATTTAATATATACCAGAAACTAAAACATCACTAATTTAACTCATTTTCACACATAGCTCAGAACTGATCCAGACTTAATAGTTTCAAACACTCATCATTACATATGGTATAATATGTTAAAAACAACTGACACTTGAAATACAGTCTAACACAGGCTGCACATAGCCTATGTTATTTTTAGGCTTGCTCTTGACTGAGTTTACAATGAAGACTCACTGTTTACATAAAATTTAACTGAGCTTAAGTAACAGTTTAATCCACATAATGGAAAGGCCTCCGAAGGGCTGTTATCTCAGCCTTCAACACACACATAGTATTTTTCTAAGAACCCTGTACCTGAATGTCCCACAGCAGCATTGCTGCCATTTGAGACGTCTCATTGAAAGATTAGGCCACCAAAAACTTACGGCGATATCGTGATTTTAGTATCTGTGTCCTGTTCAATTTTCTTCAGGTTTCTTCCTTCTTTGCCAATAAGTCGGCCAACAAAGTTGTTATGTGCCAGTATCTTCAAGGGAATTTCTTCTGTACTGTAATTGAAGTTATATCTAGTGAGACTCCTGGAGACTGAAGCACAGGCTTTTACGCACGTTATGGAAAAATTTTATTTTCATAGAAATATCCACGGCTCTCATTCACATGTTTACACTGGATGCAGAATAAGTCCAGATTCAATGGGCTTTTCAGCACTATCACCTATGGATTAATTGCAAAATACCTTGAGCTAAATAGAGCTCAGACTGAAGTAGCAAGAGCTGTTGGGAGGGAAGAAATGTCTTAAAGCTTTTAGTGAGGGCTCACAACTTGTTATGCTCACTCTGACTAAAAGCTGTCAGTTGCTCAAGAAACTTCCATATTTGCTCCAGTTCACCTCAAAATCACAACCAGACAACAACTGAAATCATAGACGCATGCTAGGGATAATTAAGCAAGTAGACTGTCCTGAAAGGTAAAATGGCTCAGTTCCTTTACCTACTTGGGTACGGATAACAGCAAATATTCACTTGTTAACAGCTTTGAAGAATACTGCTTTAAATGGAGCCAGTGAGAATTCAGAATTTTTAATGCTCCCGCAATGAAATGCTTTTTACTCACAATTTAGTATCTTGAGCTTCCTTTTGCATGATCTCCATAATAATTTTACAAGCTGTTGAGCAGCCTTCAGGAGTTGAGTGGATGGTAATTGGTTTCTCAGCAGCACCTGCATTCTCTTTACGATGAATATCAATTCTTGAAAGAAAGAAAAACACTAACTGTAAGCACATACTCTATGGTAAGCCTTGTGTATTTCCAACTCTCGCAAAACTAATTTATTTTAAGCCAACAGTGACTACATTCTAGTGGTTTAATTTTGAAATGTTTAAGTAGTTGCAAACTTATCCTAAATGCTAATTTGGGTGTGTTATGAAGAGCCTCTCCCATCCTGATTTTACCAGCTAAACCCCAGCTTTGTGGACACTGGGATCTCCTTTCCTCAGTAAACTCCCATCAAGATATTTAAGGGACTTGTTAGATAGACAACATGGTAAAACCCTGAAGACAACATCTCATCAAGCTTTCCCAGTGCTCCATCTCCAGCCCCACTGCTCCACTTAGAATGACTGTGCAGCTACAGGGCAATCAGGCTTTGTCCCATCTTACCTTTAATTACCTCAGCAGCAGAGTTTCCCAGCACTCCTCTGCTAGCAAGTAGCATGATAATACTTTGCATCCATCCTCAAGATTAGTTTCTTATACTTTTTCAGCCTGATTTTGTCTTGAAATTACCTTTCCTCTACTCCAACCTGAAATGACTAGCCTTGTTCTACAACATGCTTATGTAGCTCTAAAAATTTAACAAAAATGAATTATGACCTGCATAAATACAATGCCTTGGATATTACATCTCCCCTGCCAATAACTGCAGCTCACATATTCTTTCCACCTCTGCTTTTTGGTTTTGCCCCTCTCCCCCATGTAATAGCTGTTTCCTAACTGAAACAACCATGCTGCTTTTCAAGAAGCCCCTTTATTTTGCAGTTCTTTCCAGTACTGAAAACTCATTTTGTTTCACAATGCAGCATTTTCCAAGAAACCAGTGGCAATCCTTGGGGGAACTAAAAGTAGATGGAATTTCTTTTTTTTTTTTATCCCCAAACCAATGAAAACATCAAAGTCGCATATCTGTAAAGTTAGCAACCTGCAATTATTTCTGCCCTACCCACCCTTCTTTTAGATATTAAAGCTTTCCTTATGCCAATCTTCCAGGATTTTTATAGTCCAAGAATTGGATGTTTTAGATATCACCTGAAAAATTGGTTACCCGTAGAAAAATTACAACCAAGTCTTGTCAGGATGCCACAAATCTCTTAAATCTGTGTTGTTAAACACACTAAATAGTCTCCTGGGTTACATCATGCTAATGAGAGGTTGGAAGGAGCATCATGATAATCCTGGGTTTGGGGAGGGGGGAAGCCTGTTTGTTGGGGGTTGGGGTGTAATTAGAGAGGAGTCCCTTAGCCTCATTAACTACTCTCAAAACTGAGGCCACCCTCACCCCCCTCACACACAGCTTGTTCCCAGGTCCTGCCTGCTGCCACTGCAGAGCTGGGGGCTCTTACCAGTGTGCTGAAGGCAGCATTTTAATTCTCTGCTGTTAGGGGTATCCTAGAAAAATTCTTGGAATAAGAACCCCACCTCCCTCTGCATCTGTGCTGAGCTCTGCCTAGTGGGTAGGGATTTAACACACACTGGAAACAATCTCTTCCAGCGTCTCTAGACCCCAGTGCTCTAAGCTTCTTAGGTCACTTAGCAGCTTGCTTTTTGCCTCCCATGCATTTCCTTAATCTGTGCTTTGGTGTGGTCTGCAATTTGATAGCAACAAATGTATTCTCCAGAAACAGAGGGAAGTAAGGTGTGAGAAGTAGTGAGGGGAGATAGAAGCATTCTTTGTTTAGGGTTTTCACCCCCTACATCTTGAATTGACAACATTTACAAGTCCTAAAAATGTCCTAAATCAAACTAAAACTAGAATAAACACTTGAAGACTTGGGTACATCACCACACGGACTGTATGTCCCCCAGAACAACATACTACAACTCTTTCAGTTTCACTTTTTGTTCCAGAACCATATTAGTACATTTGTAAGCAAAACTCTCCTAGAGGGTACCATCCTGTTAGCACTCCTTTATTAAAGAGGGAGAAAAAAGTCAGCTAGTAATTGATATGTCAAGGACAGCATACAGTCATTAAATAAATCTTACAAAATATTTCCTGTTCTCTGTTGTCTTCACTTGTGCTCTGACCATGCAGATTAGTAATGAAGTTTTACAAATTCCCCTTTACGTGAGCAACGATGACGCAAGATTAAAGCTATTAATTACAGTTTTGTAAAATAACTTACTTGGACTGTGTCTGCTTTGTAATGTTCCTGATTGTTGCTCCTTCTTTCCCGATAATGGCTCCTACAAACTGTGTGGGAACCAGCATCCGTAGAGGAACGTCCGACTGTGGTTTCTGCCGTGTGGTTGCGCCGGGTGACCCTTGCCTGGGAGGACCCCTCTGTCCAAATCCACGTCTTCCCTGGGGATGTTGTTGCGGAGGTTGCTGGGCTGCCATCTCATCAGGGATGTATGCAACTTTCAAGGAATAGTTTTCAAGCTGAAACCCATTCAGTTTTTCTATTGCTCTGTTTATTTGCAAAGGGGAGGAGAGAGGAGATTAAAAAAAGCCACGATCACATGCAGGGCCTTATGAAATGGCAAGTCATTCAGATGTAGACTTCTGTTCTTTCTAAATTGCATGGTGAAACTAAAAGCTCATTCCAAGATGAAAAGTTACATTTGAAATGCTTCAGACAAGATTTTGATTACACAAAGTCACCATATTAAGAACTACAAGTTAGCTCTTGTTGTTCTGGGCTTCTAGGCACTTTAAAGGTTTTGCTGGTCCAACCCTATCAGCAAAACCTCACAGGAAACAGAGCTTATACACTCAAAAGCATTCTTTTGCCTGACTTAATTTAAATCAATTTCCCAAATAGAATTAAAGTTGCACCAGAGGGAAAACTTTTTAGCTGCTATCACAGCACCTTCATTAGGGTTTTTGCCAGCACAGCTTTTTGGCTGGAGTTTTCGCAATAACTGATATAGCTGTGACAGGAATGAAAAAAAAAATATTTATATGAAGGAAGAGAGCACGTTCACCTCAGCAGGAAAGGAAGCACTCAAAGCCAGTCAATGGCACCTGAAATACCCCTTTGCAGACTTGCAACTTACTAACTAGTCATGTTGTACGTAGGTTTAAAAATTAACAAGAAAATTAAAGCCCTATGCCTACATTAAATTCTCCATAAAACCAAAGTTGTTAGAAGGCATTTAAAATGGTGTTTCAACTTCTCTTGTTTTTTAGTTAAGCATCACAGAGGGATACAGCCCAAATGTACTCAACCCCCTTGCACCATGGTCCCTCACACCGAAAACCTCCCAGTCACTCAGCATTCCCTCTGCTTGGTCCCTCTTCCTAACCAAGGACAAGTCTGCAGGCCAACCTGACCTGCTCTTGGGTCTCCTCTTCACAGGGGGAACACAACTCAACTCAAAAATGACAGATTTCCAGAAGGCAAAATACGTTCCACTCACAGAGTAGAGTCAAAACAACTAAATATCTAGGAAACAGTAGGAATAACTAAGGTGCATGCAACACACTGGTAAACGAGTGGTATAAAATAAACACATTTGCCCAAGAAAGATATTTCAAGTTTTGCTACAACAGGCATTACTATTCAGATTATCAGTAGTATACTGATCACTGAAATATTGATTTGGGGTATTTTAAAAATGCCAGGCTTAATATTAGGCCAAAGATTACTGACAGATTTTCTTTAAAGACAATTTAAATTAAAAGCAGTAATGGGAGGGAGAGAGTCTCCATCTTTTATTAAAGAACTCACCAATATTTTCACTAAAAAGCTCCAACAACCACGTGCTCTGGATCAAGGCCTCTGAATTCAGAAACTTAACCCAGTCCCTCCATTGATGCACATTTGCAGGACATTACTGCCAGTTTACCAAACATCAGCCTCAGCAACACTTTTACTCCTGCCTCCTACTACAGAGATAAAGGATGATTATAGCCAATTGCCTGCATTTTCAAGGGCAGCCAGTAAAAAATTCTATTTGCCTCCTGGGTGTCCCATTTGACAGTCTGGGTCACTAGCAGCTGTTGAAGCCAAGCAGCAGCTTTGCAGAGGAGAAATGGTATTTGGGTACTGAGGATAACAGGCCCCTCTTCTCCCAGGTGTTGAGTCAGCGTCCTCAAAATACTCCAGTTGGACAGTAAAGAGCTGATGAGGAAACAAGTAATTTGTGTCTTTGGAACAGTGTTTAATAAGGGCTGATAATAAATAAGGCCCGAGGCAACGCCAATGAACAAAGAAAGCAAAATATTGAATAACTGATCACTGTTCATTAAATACTTCTGTTAACCAAATGAGACACAGGTCCTTTGGGAATTGGGCAGGAGTGTAATTACTCCCATAACAGAAGAATCCTTTACAGCACGTGGCAAACAAGCTGGATTAATATTTGGTGAGGTTATTTCAGAGCTGACGTTTTTAAACTTTTACTCCATGGACTTTGAAGAGCATTTTATTACACAATAAAACATGTTTACAAAACAACAAGAGCAGTAAGCAGACCAGTGAGATTCGTGTTTCTATAGATTTGTCTCAATTTTTAGTTTCTGCACAAATTTCCAATGTCTGAAAGGCATTTCACTGAAGTCTTTCTCTCTCTCTGTCTGGACATGCTATCTAGAAAAGGGATCTGGGACCTTTCCTTTTATACAACCTGAACATACTAATTTCTTATTGGTTGCAAATATCCAAAACCTCTCTTTCTAGGTTGAGTTTCACTGAAATTGACCAGAAAGCTGAATTGCTACCAGGAAGGGAAACAGCACTGCCAGACCATCCAGGTGGACCAGCCCTGTTTCTTTTGGAATCAAACCTCAAGATGTTGGAGAGATGAACACCAACAATTTTGCAAATGTGCTGATAGGCTCCAGGTTAAAGTCCATCCTAACTCATTTCCTTCCACACATTTATTTGACAAGTTCAGACATTGCTTCTTTCCCAAAATACGTCAGCATCCTCTGACTTTAAAACGTCTCTGACCAGAATCCCAGCATTAACACAAAACCTGACATTAAATCAGTGCACGAGACTTCTCACTCTTCCTTAGAGGTGGTTGGGAAAGAAAAAACTAGGCTTATTGTTTACAACCAAGCTTCATATCTACCATGTTTTCACAACAAACACTGTACAGCAACAACTATACATATATATATATAAATATACGCACCTTACTTTTCCTGGAAAGAAGGTTGGAATTTTTCTTAATAACAATTTATAAATTGCTAAATGGTTCCATATGTCTATAAGTACCTTAAATTCAAAGCAATCTGAGAAAAGATCATTTGCCATTGTGAAAAATTAATTATGTCAGCAGTGAAAAATCTCTGGCCACCAAAGCCATATAATGACATGGAAAAACAACACACTAATTCACTCCATGAGTCACACAGTTCTCTATATTTTACAGCCTGACTTGTTTCATAATTTGACTCGTTCAACTGATGAGAAGTCAGAAGAAGAACCAGTAATTAATTGCTGATCTCCCAAGCCTTTTGTGGAACTGATATTTCCTGGGTATGTGGCCCCATATTCTGCACTGATTTGGGTACACAGAGTGGAATGCCAAGATAATTGATTTGCAGTGGATGCGGCACATACATCGTTCAAGTGCATTTCTTACAGAGGAAGAAAAAAACAGCATCTGAAAGGTCCCTTTGGCTGTTGATTCTGGCATTCACATTCCAGTATTTGACAATTTTCACTAGGTTTTTGAAGTATTGTCATACACTTCTCTTCAGCTCTTCTAAACTAATTTTTATCAATTTTGTGGCACAAAACATAGGGCTAGAATTAGGCAATGGGATGATTCAGCAGCCCTTCAGCACCATAACAAGCTCAGTTTTAGAGGCATCTAGGTACTGCTTTGGTGGCTGGAGAGACAGATATGGAAGAAAATCCATGAAGAGAGACAAGTGATTAAGAACTGCCTCCTAGATGGATGCAAAATTTCTGTAAAACAGCATCTAGGACAGCACTCGCTGTCAGGAGACTCAGCCCTGCTCTCAGGGAAAGTCTGAGCCTCAGCTAAAAGCAAGTGCCTGGTTCTTCACAGCACTAGGGCCATCTGTTTCAGGCAAAGTTATCATCATTGCTGCAGTCCACCAAATGCACGTTAAATGGAGCTCCTTCTATAAAGCATATACTCTCATTGACCACCTCAAAAACTCCAGCAACACCACCTCTGCCTTCCCACATAGACCTCTGACTGCCAAAGCAGGTTGGGCAGTCTCCTTCCATGACCACAAGTTAATAAAGGCCATGCAGACTGCCTGTGTCAGGGAGCACTGCTGGTACCTACTGGAACAACCCACAAACCATCTTTTACACAGAGGCTAAAAGCCTCAAGAGTCACTCAATGAGGACAAAGACTGAGAAAAATTTAGTAAACTGCCTCATTAAGAGGTGCCCTCCTCCCTGAAGTCATCCTTTAAAATTTATATTTAGTAGAAATGGAAAATGTTTCCATTTCACATACCAGCGAGGGCTGGTACACAGAAATCTCTCAGCATAGTTCAGAATTTTTTAATAAAATGAATTCATTAAGAGACTGCAGCAACTACTGTCTATGTACTGATAAGATGGATAGCAGCCTGGCTTATGTTCATGTGACACCTGCTCAGAAGCAAGAGTCCCCTACATAAAAACAAAACCTTTAAACAAGTATTTTGTAAATTAGTCACCTGAGTTTTTCCCATCAAAATGACATCTCACAGCTGTCCTCTCATGAGCTCCCTACAAGAAGATGTTTGCCCAGCCTTCTCACTTTTGATGCTAGTGGAGGTTAAACATCCTAGATAAATGATTACAGTAAAAGCACTGAGTCTTGTGCTGGAAATCATTCTTCCACTGATAGCACGATGACACTAAGCACTAGAAGGAGAACATATTTCACTCCCACATGCAGCTTTTACGTACACCACTTTTCTTTTTTCCTTCCCTGAACAGATACAATTGCATACGAGAAGACAGATGTACACGGCAAATTTTCTTTGGCATAATAATTTTTTTAACATTACATAAAAATATAGGTTTCATCAGTACTTCTGAAAACAACAACAAACAAAATCTAAGCTTATATTGACTTATACACCACTGAATTTTCAGTATTGTAGTTCCTATGGCAACATTAGTCCTGACCCACAATGGCATGTAAAAGTATTAGTTATGTGAATCCTCATTCATTCAAGGATACATGGTGTGCATGCACACACACAGGTTTGTGCTTCATTGGAAGGGTAAAAAAAATTTTTTTGCAAGTATTCTAATTAAGAGGTGATGGATCACTAGTGGACTTTCAAAATCCTGGGTACAGCTAAATCCTGTAGCATGTACTAGACTCCTATGCACTGGAACCTTTTGGGGAGAGAAAGAGAAGGTGGTACAACTTTGGTGGTAGCAGCCGTAATTTAGGTGGCAGCATGTCACAAGGACACAGTCAGCATGTCCTGCTGGTTGCAGTCAGGGACTGATGTTGAGAGAAGGGGGAGAATCTTTTGGCAAGCATGTCCCAAGCTGCCTCAGCACCTGCATGCAGCTGGTTGGGTTGTGCAGAGTTAACCACAGGCTCCAGGCTCTGTCCCTCACCCTCTCCTCTCTTCCAAATATTTCACAACCCACCACAACATTCACTAACTGCCTGTGCCACAGCAGTGCATGTGCTTTGTAAAGCCCTCTCCAGTTTCCGGGAAGGAGAGCAGCAGGGGCAGTTTGAGAGCTGGAACAAATCTCTCCTCCTCCTAAGTGCTTGCAGGAGAGGAGGGATGTGGTGTCAGACCTGGTAGTCCCAGCCTTCTCCTTGCTACCCACAGTCCCAGAGAGCAAAGGGTGGTTTTCCAAGGCCCACTCATGGCTCTGTGATTGCTGCACACCTCTCCCCAATGTTCCTGGGCTGCCCAAAAATATCTGATCTGTCATGCTGGCTCCCTTGCTCTGGCCAGATTGGCCAGAAGCAGCATCCTGCTCTTTCTGATAAGACAGGCTACGCCTCTCCAGCTAGGAAAGAGGCATCACTACAACAGGTCAAAGACACAGACCTCCATCCCAATGAGAAGGAACTGTGCATATCTCAGATTTTGGGAGCTGTGTGCTCTAAGACTTCTTTCTCATAAAAAATGCAGCAATCTTCAATGACTTCATTTTCCAAGTTAATTTTGGATGCAGACCCGTATCGAACATGCCACAACTGTAGTACCAGCCTAGAGGAAAAAGCCTTTGCCACAACTACTTAGATTTGCAAGACAGAAGGCAGCTCAGTTCCCCAGCTGGGTGGAACCACAAGTTTTATTCAATAGTACTGTCTTCCAAGCAATGCATACCACACTTGCTTAAAACTGTTTCTCAAAGGATCTCCAGATTGTGTTACAGCACCCTCACCACACACTGCCAGTACACATTCCAATAGTCATGGCAATGCCATACAGATAGCCAGCAGGGAAGTAGCCAACTTTGCATGTTCTGTCAGCCAACACTACTGTGAGGTCAGTGTGTGCACTGCAAGAAGTGCAGAAGAGGTGCAATTAGAACTAGGGACCCACTGTATGTGGCAGCACAGAAATCTTCATGTCATAGTGTTTGATCCAAAAGTCACGGCAAAGAGTACCATTTACCCTACACAGCTAAATTCCGAACTACAAAGCTTGTTACCAGCCACTGACTCTTGACAACTGTATGACTCTTTCAATACTCTGAAACAGCACTGCAGTCACTATGGAAAAGCCACACACATGCAGGTCCTGTAGTGATCCTTCATTCCCATTCCTCACAGTTTTTCCCTAAGAATACCTCAATCTAGCCACTCCTCCTAGGGGTTTCTAAATAGGGGTTTCTAAACAATTGCAAGGTCACCTCCCAAGCTCAGACAATCTGAGCTAACATTTTTTGTACATAATATGGATTCAGATGTTTAGAAAACCCTGTGTCCATATGAAATCATTCACAAATGCAAATTAAGGCTCCTCCACTTGCCCTATCTTTTTCAAGGAATCAAACTGCCATCATTCAACCTGTGTTGTTCCAGCTCCCCTACAGCATACATACTGGATACCAATTCGCCTGCTTCAAACTCAAGGGATTTTCAGTTACTGTCACATGACTTCTTATGCCAAAAAAATAAAAAAAAAATTTAAAAATTTAAAAAAAATTATCTTAGTCACTTCTTCACAGTCTTTGCTTATCCCAGCATTTCCTCAGGATTGATCCTGAAATTTAGCAAGTAGAGTTTGGGGAGAAACTGTAGTTTTCATCTTCAGAAGGGAGTGTACAAGCCCAGAAACCCACATCACAGATGACAGGCAGCTCAAAAAATTTTATCATGCCTCTTTCCATGGTATTTTTGGTACTTTCTTCTTATATTTTCAAAGGAGGAAGTGGCACATGTAGTATTAATCTGTAACATTGCATCATAAGTTTCTTCAGAACTAGAAATTCAGCCTTTCTTACTTGCTGTGCAACAGAATTAAAAGCAACAGAAAAACCTGAAGAACTTCTTAGAACAATTCAGGTTTTGAGAAAAGTTAAATAGTGAATTCAAGGAGAACATAGTTTCCTTCAGCTCCAGAATACACAGGAGATACCACTGACACAAGTTTCCCACCACATTTGTTTATAATACACTTACAAGTAGCCTAATGCTTTGAAAGATTAAATGCATGTGTTGCATTCAAGTTACACACAGATCATAATTACTTAATTATATGTACAAATATTATTTCATTTGTAATTTTGAATTAACGCGTACCATAAGCACACACTGCATCTTAACTGCTGGTTTTAGCTTGCCACAAGGTGGCAGAAATTTCAAAGTTAAAATAAAAAGATCATTGTAGGCTATTCCATGAGTTTGGTTTTGTTTGAACTGCTATGACTAGAAAGAGGGGAAGTATGTTTATGTCACCAGGTTAAAATTTAAGGACCACACAAGTCCTTTTGTTGTGGTAGAGATGCAAAATTAAACCTTTAGCATAGTACATAACATAGATTTTTAAAGGAAAAATATGTACAACCACTGATTAAGTAAAACATTTTAAAATTTTAATTTCTAGATTAAAAGTTCTCAATTACTGAAGATATAAGCAAGTATAAAATATGTGGCCTAAATTTCAAAACCACCAAATAAATTATTTTAGGTATACAGATTACACCTTTTGTGTGTTTGGGAGCAGGGTTAAATTTTCAATAAAAAAGCCCTGTCTTCTGGTTAGCAGCTACATTCTTTTATTTTTTCTGTTATTTTGCTATTATTGTTTAAGAAACAGACACAGAACAATGAACACTGCAAGAGGGTATCACTAAAACATGGCTTAAAAAAATCATTAAACAGTGACTCCCATCCTCTCTCACTGGCTCTCCCCAATAAAATAAATTTGATCAATTTTTCCATTTTTGAAATTAATTTACTTTTTATCAAAGTGAAAGAAAATATGATAAAAATAGTTAATTAAGGTGAATTACACCAGACTTTCTTAAAAGTCAATACTTAAGTTATTGTTAAAATGGTGACGGGTTCAGCAGCAAAGTTACATATAAAATCACAACAACGAACTCCAAAATGCAAGTTAGATGACAGAAACAACTAAAAAAGATACTTACTGTCTAGCTTGGTCCTTATTGCCATATGTTACATTTACAACTGCAGTCTCCGTGTCAGTGTTCACTAGAAAGGAAAATGCAATGGAAGGAGAGTAAGTTCAGTGTGCACTCACTTCCCACTACAAATTGAAAAGCAAATGGAGAGTAGAAATGGTACCTTGCTCACAGTTCTCCACAGTTCCATACTGAGCTAACAAACTATCCAGCACCTATAAGAGGTAAAAGAAATGACAGATTTAAGTTTTAAAGCAGATTAACAAAACAAAAAAGCTTCTAAAAACACCAGAATTTGTAAAATTATTGTATGACAATATAGATCAATTAAGATAGCCACTCTAACAAGGAAGAAATTATTATTCCAGGAAGAACAAGCATATATTGCTTGTTTTATCTCTCACGTCAGAAAATCTGCGTTTAAAACTTCATTAATGTGACAATACAAAGTATAATTCCAAGAAGTCACATTGCATGTTCCAAACTTTGAAAATAAACTTTCAAGTCATCCCTTCTCAGAGTGGGCTAAAGCAGAGACAGAAAGAATTAGAGAAGAGCAAATCCAAAACAAAATTTTCTCCATGTATTCAAAGAACATATATCTAACTTTGTCCCTGTTTGGAGTCGTTGTACATGAAAACATTATTCTCTTCCTTAGTAGGGAATTGCCTGCACAGACAAGATGACAAGAATAGCCAGCACATGAAGAGCTGTTTCACAATTATTTTGACAGATTTTCCAAAGATCCCCATTCCAGAGGAACCACTCATAATAGTACCTTCACCATTATTTGAAAGTCACAAATAATTTTTCCTTCAGCAGAAAGCCAGGAAGAAACAGGTAAATGCACATGACAAAGGGCAAAAGAAATCTAAATTAAGTAGTTTTATTTTGCGTAATTTGTTTTATTCTAGTCAAATGGAAGATGAAGAAGGGGGCAGAACACAAACTTTTGGGGAAAAGTCAAGGTGTCAGAGTATTCCAGTAAAAGTATTAATACACCCGCAGTTGTACCAGTTCTAAAATTCACATGGTATAGAGTTTATTTTCTTCCTGGTGAGAAATAATGTTGCAGAAAATGGTGACTGTGGCAATAACTAGCACAGACACAAGTGCATCATTATGGTGTGCTGCATCCTAATGTTCTGTCTCAGAAATTAAACTGATGCTGGAAAAGTTCACAATTTACCCAAGAAGTGCAAAAGCAAACTTGCAATTTCTGTAACCAAAGTGACATTTCTTCAGCTAGTCTCTTAAGGAGAAATATCAGTAAGAAAGGGAGGAAACCCCTTTGGGAAAGGAAGGAAACAAGGAAGCAAAGACAGAAGGAAGGCAGTAGGCATAAAAAAGCATGTGTGCAGCTTCCTGTTGCAGTACACTTCCCTTTGCTGTAACCAGCAGTCGAATGTGCACAAAACCCCAGTCCCTAAAAGTGTAACATTCAGTCTACATCCTCATGAGATTAAAATTCCTGAATTATAATCTATGAATGTACCACATACTTTTACTACAATGTAAAAGTCATTTCTAAGATAAACTGCAGTTTATGTGCCCAGACCTAAAGACAACTTATACCAGTACAATTTCCACTCTTTACCACCTACTAAAATTTGAACTGCACATAGATGTTTCAAAGGTAACATTTTAAACCAGGTATTTAAAAGGCAGTGCAGTGCTCACCAAGTTTGAGCAATGCACTACTGCTTCTAACTGCAGAATTTCCCCATCCTTCTTATAGAGACTCTAGTAATTTTTCTTGGCAACCGTTTTGTTTTCATAGACAAGTTGTTAATTGTCCTCTCATTCTACAAGTAGAGATTAACCTAGTCTGAGAGTCTGCCTTTTCAATCCCCTAAAAAATAATTTTTCTGCCACTCCTCGGATCTGACAATTGGAAAGTAAGTGAACGTTTACTCTGAAATTTGCTAAATATTACTGAAGCAGAGATGCTCCAGGGGATTAAAATAAATTAAAAGTCTGTGGAAGATCCTTTTAAGACAATTAAAACACTGGCACAGACACGTGGGAGAGTTGTGAGGTCTTGCAGGTCTGCAGCTGTACCTCACACAAGCCAGGAGAGCAACAGCACATGATTAGAGGAAAACCTTCTTCCACAGACCACTTAAGGGATCCACTGAAATCAGTGGATGAACAGAATCTCAGGTGGGGTTGGGGGTTTTAAACAAGAAAAGCAAAGCTTTTCCTGGCTTAGAGATCCTGAGATGTTTAGTTGAAATAGGATAGCCATGAGTTCATTAGTCTGATAAAGCAATTCCTTTGTCCCTACAGCATGCTAGCACCCCTGTGCTGCTCTACACAGCAAACTGCGCCACAATATGAGCCAAGGTCTTTGGTTGTTACTACGTTTGAACTGTGCAGACCACCAGCTCATGGCCACTCTGCCCAAAACTGCAGCACTTCAAAACAGAATTTCATTTTCGTCCTTATTCATACACAGAAAGAGCAATGCTAGAATGCCAGAAGTACCACAACAATTTGCTTAATAATTAATCAATATTTTGTAAACTATTTCCATATTAAACTTATATTCTGGGCTAAGCATACCTTTATAATGAGACCCACATATTGAAGTCACCACCTTCACTAAGAAAAGAAATGTATTAAGCTGAATCCACACAACTTTTAAAAGATACATTTTCTCTAAAAACTACTTTCAGTTTCAGCATGTTTCTGATCAGCCATCAGAAACTTCTCAACACACTATCCCTTGCATCTGCTCCCAGAAGCCTAAGAAGCCAAAGGCTGCTTTGCTGTTAATGCTGAGGAGCAGCCCAGAATGGCATATTCAGCATCACACCCCTCTTCAGCAGGAGTTCTCCACTTATGCTGCTTCTTAATCCTCTTCTGAGCCATTTCAGTCAGAGACAGTGTCCATCTGGGATTTAATCCAAGCGATTTGAGTTCCCATGTTCTTAAAAGAGTTGTTTTACTGAACAACTGAGATTTATGAGAAGTTTCCTCAAAGGATTGGAGCTTGCTTTAACCAAAATGCGAAACAATCTTTGGTCAAAGACACTTGGTCTCTACAGCACTGTCTTCAGAAGAAACTTGAATTTTCATCACCGTCAGTCTTGTGCCAGCAGGATTTTAAGTGTGATCAACACTGCAGGGGTAGCCTTTTAACTAGATTGTACTTAAAATGCACTAGTAAAAAAGCTTCAGCAGCAGTCAGGGTACATATATGTGTATAAGGAGCAAGCTTCATGGGTGAGAACACTTTTAACTAAACCAGCTGATCCAGTTGAGAAAAGTCATTGCAGTCATATTCAGAGCCAGATTCTCTATTGTAACTCACTTTCAAAACACAGAACTCAATTCCTGTACGTTTCTTACTTCACATGTATTTACTGCAAGTCAGTTTCTATTCACATCTTTCATTTCTTCATATGTCTCTCACTATCTTTTCCCTCTCCCCAAATTTTTCTCTCTAGCCCAAAGCCTCTAGTTCTGCTGCAAAACAAACATGTTTTGTTTGAGCTGCTCTTCCGTAACACTCTTCGTGTACAGCCTTGTTGGGCAATCAGAACAAAATTCAAAGCCAAGTTGGTGGTGCAGCAGCAATTCTGATGAGCAGCTGAAAAGTTTATTTGTACAAATATTTAATCTAAGCTAGAAAAAAAAGGTCTTTCCTTTTCTTGAGCTCTCCTTCTAGCAGTTGTCTAAATTGGGTCTCCTGCTCTTGTTATAGCACAGATGTCTCTCTCACAAAAAGCTGCAGTCTTATACTGTGGACTTTCATTCATCAGGCTCTAAAAGCCAATTCTGACTTCATTATAAATAGCATTACCCTACACCAAGCCCCGCAAATCGAGGCTGCTTTACATGGAAAAAAGAAAGAAGGAAACATTACTCTTCAGTGAAGCAGAGAGTTTGATGCACACGTTAAAATACCACAGTTCTCATACAGATTTCACAGGTTTAGAAGTAGCACTTTTAAACAAATCAGAGCAGTTTTCTGCACTTTCAGAGCAGACTATTTCATACACATCATCTTATAGTGCTGTAGGACTTCTGCCATACACTGTAAGCAAATTAGTCTCAAGACATCTGGTCTGTAAGCACACTTATCCATATTGTTTCTCTCTCACACATGCACTTAGCGACAGGAACTTCACAGTGGTGCTGTGGAACCTGAAGTTATTTTCTCCACTCATGTAGCCCAAATCCATTAGACCACCACCATCCCCTTGTTTCCATGACTCCTGTGTCACGTTGACAAGGAATTAAAATTGGACAACACAACTGAAATCATAAATAGCAGGGCTAAAAAAGACAGAAGTATTAGGGTCATTCAGTAGAAGAATGACATAGAAATTTTTGGCTGCAAAGACTTTGAGTGGACAATGTGATTTAACAAACAAACAAACAAAAAAGATTTTAACAGACGAGAGGGGGGGGTGAAGGAAAACAAAAGAGCAAGGTAAGGAAAGGAGAGTGTGGGTAGGTAAAGAACAGTGCTGATATCACAGATATTAAGCCTGGGTAAACCACTAATGCCATCTGCATATTTCAAGTACTTTATATATATATATATATAAGTCCACAAAAAGAAAAGTAATAATGACATTTTCCATTAATTATTTTAACTGAGCCTAAATCTGATGTGGCCCCCACCAGGCCCTGGTGTACTAGAATTTGCAGTGCAGCAGGAGCAGATCTGGCATTTTGTGACTTTGAGGTGTGACATTACTTTGGCAGAGGTGCTGTTCCTCTCACAGCCACACCAGCTGCCAACAACTGACCATGGCAAAAAGGCTCTTCAAAGCACCTTCAGTCTGGCATTATTTTTTGGTTGGTAAAAAAAAACCAAACAACATCCCCAACAAGGGTCCCAGCTAGCATGGTTTTACAAGGAAAAACATGAAGCCCGTAATGAATCCCTGAGGAAGAAGTTATTTTTGAAAAGTGTAATTGGATAACACTCATTGCCTGAATGGGAACTGTAAGGGACAGGTGAACTCAGCTCCAGGTCACTCAGCAAAGCTCCCAGCCTGGGCAGCCTCTCTGCATCACTGCCACCCATCCACAGCCCAAACACGGCAACTCTGCCCATTTTCACCAAAAAGAGCATGCTGGTTCCTTGTAAAGGCAAAGCAGCATGGACATGGAATACTCAATTCAGCACATGGTCTGCCAGGACACAGTGATTTACCCAAAACCTTGTGAAGGCATTTGAATAGGCAAAGCCAGTCTGCAATGGCTCACTGCATGGCAGCATGTGGTGATGGTGTTTTTCGTCTTGTAGGCACTCCAATAGCCAGTTTACTGTCTCATGAAACCATGACCATAGTCTGGAAGAATCAGAAAAATAAGCCTGGAAGCTGCTGAAGTCATTGTTTGCACACACCAGAAAGGCAGCGCCTGAAAACAATAACTCTGGCTTATTTACCACATCCCATACAAACCCTGGAGTGAATTCTTCTCCTGGGAACTTACAGTTATATCCAAATGTTCAAAACTAATAATAAGTTTACCCTATAATACAATTCTGTTTAGGTGGCATTACCAGGGTTTTAAGAATGTAATGCTGAACCACAGAGAACAAAGACAAAATTGTCAAAGGAACTACTAATTGAGTGACCAATTTGGACACCAAGGGCTTGATTTTCCATAGTGCTCAGCACGTCTGCGTGTTCAAAGGGCAGCTTCAAAGCCACTTTTGGTAGTAAGGAGAACACTGCACTTCTGCAAGAGAGACCTCAGGCTCATCACAAGACAAGCTGAAGACACTGTTAGAAACTAATAGCAACTTCTGCTTAGGGAAGTTAGCACAGCACCAGAGACCAGAATATGCAGGATTCAGTTTGCCATGGCAACATTCAATTCCCCTAACCAAAAGGGTTTGTCTTCCTGAAAGTCCTCAACTTGCTACAAAATTAAGAAAGCATGTGGTGAATAACTGGGTCACAACTCTTACAGAGTAGTCATCTCCACTGCACAGGCTGGACTTGTTAGTGACAGCAGAGCTACCCCCTGGCCCCAGCCAACGTCCCTCCCCACAGTGCTGAGAGCAAACACTAGATCCCTATTTACCTTGCTGTTATTATGGGACTTCTGAAATGCTCAATTAAAAAAAAATAAGGAGGTAAGAGATGTTGTGGACTATTCCAATTTTGGTGTTTCAAATTAAGCAAAAGATAGAAAGCAACTGAAAATAGGTCTCAGGTAGAGCATCACATGCAAACATGAGTACAACTGTTATACCTAACTCCACATACCACATGTGTTTAAGTATTTTCAGATAATACTGCTGGACCATTTAAATTTTTATATATATACACACACCCCCCTGTGTATATCTTAAAAAAAAAAAAGGTAATGGAAAGAGAGGACTAAATGCTTTAAAACCACACTAATATTAAAGAACAATGTTTAAAAGGACCTGCCTTGAATCTGCTAAGTCAGAAATTGCTTAAAGTATAATTACCATGATTTACCAATAGAAGAAGATTGGCTTCTAAAAAAAAGAAGGAATCTAACAAGTATAAGCAACATGATAAATCATTACAGATAACATCAGTACAAAAACCCCTTCTCTCTCCTTTTTTTAAAAATAACTCATACAATAGAAAAATTCACTGAGAGAATATTCTAATGAAGCTCTGAAAATAGAAGAAATTTCAAAAGAAACTTTTGGGCTACAAAATTATCCCAGGTACTGAACACAGCACACAAAATTTCTCATGCACTTTCATGTTCCCACATTATACCCTAAGCTGGAAATAGTCTCTTGAGTGGATGATAGGGAAGAAAGATTAGTGTGCATTATACTAAGGATTTATGAGACGGGAAAAGAAAAATCATAGTATCAAGGCTAACAAATGGCATTAAATGGTCTGCAAGGCTAAAAAAAGTACTTGAGAAATGTTTAAGAGAAAAGCAAAAAAACCCCACTTATTAGATGCATGGGTGGCCTCCCTTACAAAGAGATTAAAGGGAGTAGGATAATTCAGTTTGGAAAGGAGTGAGAGGGAATATGATACAGGTATTATGAAATAACGAATCATGTAGAGATGGCCAAATTGGCAGCTTCTGTTCACCCTTCATCTAAATTAAATGAAAACAAGTTTGAAAACACAGAGAATAAGTATTTATGCAACATTATCCGAATGCAATTAAGCACCTCACAATATCTGCTACAATACTTCATTAATCTCCCCTCTCTTCACACTAAAGGTGTAACTTCAAGAGCAGTTTCAGATAACACTGGAGTTTATGAACCAGGTTAGCGCTAATGCTCCTGATTCAGTACCCATCCTTATTTCCAGAAAATTAAAAAGCACTGTCACACTGATTGGTCCTTAAAGGCAGGAACTGCTGTTTTATGGAAGTAATCCCCATTCCCAGTAACTCCTTGTGGGCACTGTTGGGGCCCCCTTCTTCTCAGGCAGACAGGCTACCAGGACATTTCTGCGGCTCGGCATGAGGGAAGGATCACATGCCGGGCTGGCAGATGGGTGTTGTGAAATATAGGAGGATGCAGCAGCAACCCTAACTCGTGTTCATCTGCCTCCTCTCGAACTGAGGCGGCCAGTTTAAGTGGAAACACTCTTCACTACTTCTACAATGTCATTTGTAGTTTGCCAAAGGGAAGGAAAAAAAAAAGTTATTAAAGGATTACTACCCAGTGAACACTCACTACCCAACTCTGATTAAATGATAGACTACACAAAAGCAAGGGAATCAGCAAATTTTAAAAGAATGTTTGGAAAATACACTGGGATAAAGGATGATTTTTCTGCTTTACTCACACCACTATACCAAGATACAATTGGTGCCTTATTAGCAGTTTCAACACTTTCCTGTGGAGGCACCAAGCACTGGTCTCCATCAGGAAGACTGTAGCTCAGCCTAACAGTACAAGCTGCAATGTCCTGCTCTGGGCCATGAAAACTAAACTAAAACTAAAACATTTCCCCTTCAACCTTTCAGTCCTCTCAATTTTACTACCTCCATGTCATTACAGAAAATGTGTTCTTTTTAATTGCAAGATTTATCAGGGAAAATTGTATTCTTCTTATACACTTTACTGTCTTTTGTCTGTGTGTGCAAAAATAGCACTTTTAAAAGCTATTTTCTGTAGCTATTTAAAAGTCTTGATGCCACTTCATTACTGCTCTACAAGGCTGGTGCTAGCCTGATATTTTTAGTTTCAGCACAATAATAGTTTGTGCATTTAAAAAAAAAAAAAAGCCTTCTGTAAAGCTGGAATCCTGCAATTATAACAAATATCTGTCAGACTAAAAAGAAAAAAAAAATCCATTTTCAAGTCATCTTTTGGAACCTATCAACAACTACAAATTCTAAGAAATCTCTCCACAAGGGCACAGGCATAATTTCAAAACGGGACCACATGCATGAAAAGTGTTCCCTCTGGTACATGTATGACTGTGTTTCGTAAAAACAGAGCCAGGTCAGAGCTTGATACCAGGGAAATCTTTCCTAGGATGGTTGTCCCATATTTTACCATTAAGAATTTCTCCTAAGATCTGCTTGTAACTATCCAAAAATTATAGAGGGAATCACAGAGGAAAATCCTGTAAAATGGATTTAGTTCAGAGATTAGTGCAGATAAAAAGGAAGTATATTATAACTCAGATGGAGATCACATCTGAGACATTCCCTCTATTGTGCACAAGATGCAAAATGACAAGCTTTCAGGAAAAAGATAAGTCCTTAACAACCACTCCATGAATATCTTGAATCTCTTTATAACCAGGAAAAACTATAAAAAGATTGAAGCATTTTTCTGGAGTTATAAGATTCCCTGTCTCCCTTTTTAAAATGGTCATCCATAGGACCCATGCCATGCCTTTAGCTTTCCAGCAGTTCTACTAAAGGACAGCACTGCTGTGGACCAGACATTTCAGGTTTGGCCCCTAAAACATGAGGGTCTGAAATAGAAGAGGCTGCTGAAGGGAGGGAATTCTTATCTGCATTTACAGAGGCTTACAGACATATGGGCTGCATTGCTGGATATCCTCATCCAAAACTCTCCCTCAAGCCATCGGTGCACATCACATACCTCACCTCTCTAGCTATGCTGGCATGACAAAACTCCTGTCTCTGAGTACAGACCATCAGTAGCTGTCCCCTAACTCATGGGACAGCCCAGTTACCCAAGTAGTTATAACAGCTATACCTGAAATGCCACAAGTCAATCCCCACAGCTGGAGAAGGCTTTTTCCTTTTTTTGTTTAACCCACCTCTCCTGGTTTGTATGGCTATTTCCAGGGAGAGGGGAGGAAAGAGGACAACCTTACCTAGTCCCTACTGTGAGGGCTGGGCACTGAAAAAAGGAAGCGGAGAGGAGTTGTAGCAAGACTCAAGAACTGAAGCCTGGGATCAAACAAAAGCAAAAGTTATATTCAATTTACAGCAAGGAGGAGTGATCCTGGCAGAACAAGTACACCGCCTTCAAGTACTTGGGTTCCTTGAGCTGCAGAATTGAATTGAAATAAAATCCACAGTAAAGTTCTCTACAGTGCTAACACAGAGATGAGAGCTTTGCAAACAACAACAATTACATGCTGTCAAATCCTTCAGACTTCAAAAACATGAACTTTGGAGCAAAGGGGAAACACATGATTTTTGAGTGCAGAAAATTTCTCTAGTAAAACACATAATGTAGTAGCTACCTAATCACTCAGTCATAAAAATTAAAGTGTACATATTTTAAACACTCAAAACCAAGTTATTAAAATCCCACTTAAAGATATTACAGTGAAATTCTGTAAAACACAAATTTACCAAGGTCTATGACATTTTCAAGTTCACTTCAAAGAATCCAAGCATGAAGGCTAACTCACAGGTAAGGTTTAAGAGGATGTTTACAAATAGCCACAAACTTTTGAATGCAATTATCTTAGCTAGAAATTAAGATTTCAAGAGATGCACTATGTTAATACCATTTGACCTACATATACCGAAACAAAACAACTCAGAATGTGAATGCAGAGTATTAGCTGACAGCTTATGGACTATGAATTAATTTTAAGAGTCAGTTTTGAAGGAGCAGCCAAATGAAGAGTAAGATGACTGGAACAATTCAAGGAGAAGGGTCACAGTTAAACAATTTAATTACACCTAGGGTGTAAGGGTGACCTTTGCTTCCATCTACGTGCATTCAGGGCCTTCTACAAAGTAGTGAAAGTTTTCCATTTGCAGCCTTGCAGAACATATTTAGTCCCCAGCAAGGTCTCAAACTGTGAAGTTTATTGTTCAATGTCATTATTAATAAAATTAGAATGTTTTCCCTAATTTTAAAGGGAACATGAAAGAAATACAATCACGAAGGAGGCAAGCTTACACCATTGCACTCACTCTGCAGTAATTATTACTCTATAGTTGTACAGATGTGAAAAAACTACCCATTGGGATTCATAGGGGAAAGAGGGAATATTAAATAACATGGATGATATATGGTTTTGGGTTGTTGGCTGTTCTTTTATTCAGCACAGCTGTCCTTAGCAAAAGTCATCCTTGTGCAAGCATCTGAGCAGATTAGTTACACCAGACACTAGACTGATACAGCTGGTTTAAAAAAAAACCACCAAAAAACCTCAACACAAACCTGCTGTATTCCAGAAGCCTGGACACTCAGTTTTGATGCAATCTCTTTCTTATGCTCTGAACAGGCACTGCAAATATTTGAATAAGTGGCTCAAGTTGTGTTTTACTGATGCTTCATAAGTAGCTGCACAAGCTATCCTCTGCTAAAAGTACTATAACTCTACAGCCTTTCCCTGAACATTAATAAAAACAATCTGTAGCAGTAAAATTTAAGAGTAAAGGTGAAGAATATTGCAGAGCATGGAGAACTTGTATGCCATTTACCACTTTCACATTTACTGTACAATAAACTATCTTCCCTTGTCAAAACAACTCCTTCTCCTTAAAAAAACTTAAAATTTAAATTTTTTGACATTTAAGAAGCCAGCACTGTTTAAAATAAGGGAAGTAGGAGTGTAAATCCCAGTATACGCCTGTATGAATGCACACTTCATTCTGATTTTTCACTGATTCATAGCTAAATACTCAGCCCAACAGAAGGGGAACTAGATTTTCAGGCACTGAGGGAAAGAGTACTTCAGTGCTTTGCTATTGACATGGAAGGAAAGAGGAGGCGGTGTAAGAGGAACTAAGAAATCTTGGTTATTCGCCTGTTGCATATTTAGGGAGCCACAGCTCTTGAAATCCTTGCTCAAGGCATCTGGATGAGAATGAACATTCTATTCAGAGCTAAGGATAGCAAGAAGATGCAGAGAGCAGTAGTAGGAGACTGCTAAAGCAGGGGAAAACTCTATTTTGAACCATCGGCAGCACTCACCTCTAGCATGAGGTCAGTGGCTGTGCACAACAAGAATCACCAAACCAGGGTAGCCCAGAGAGCCTGCAGGTGTAGGCAAGGGGTGCCTGGACATCGAAATGAAGAACAGGCAGCCCAAGTGCTGAAGGAAGTGTGGCCTAGCTGGGAGGCTGGGGAGGATGGATGGACACAAGGACCAGTGGCCAACCACTGCCAGGTTTTCTGGGGATGGAGGTGAAGAGTGAGGCAGGAGTGGCCAGGAGAGATTTCTCAGGGAGCTTAGTCTCTGCCTTGTAGGAAGGGAGGTTGGTGAAGTCTCCGGCTACTGTGGAAGCAGTAAGTACTAGAGGTGCTTGCCAAATGAGGGGCATAATGAAAGCCATTAAAAAAACCCTCTACAACAGAGTTCAGGGACAAGCTGCATCACAACCAGATCAGAGAAGGGAGCACATAGGAGATCAGAATCCCACGTCTGCGACCACACAAGAGCAGCTTCTCAGTGCAAGGGAACATAGGATGAACATAAATGAGAAAGATGGAGAAATGCAGTAGCAGAAACCTTAGAAGTCAACTAATACACACTCCCTTATAACCACATACCTTTACACACACCACACTCCCTGATGTTTGGTTTCAGGGAGATGGAAACAGTTCAGCGTGCTTAAACAGTCATATACCAGAAGCCTTGAAGCCAGAAAACACAAGACAACACTGAAAACATGATTTTCATCATCCAGATACAGGAAAGCAGGGGAGCAGAGTGGAGAATCACAAGCATGACAGACAAGACCCTCTAATAAAGACCAACAGAGCTGTGCTCAGCAGAGGGGTACTCAAAGATGGTCTTCAGACATGAGTCAACTGAATAAAGATGGGCCTGGTTGCACATATTCTGCTATAAAGACAGGTTCTTAAATTATGAATAAAGACCACAAGACACAGAGTACAGCATCCCAGAGGATATGAGAAATATTTTAAATGCCAAGAAAATAAACGCAAAAGCCCAAACCACCCTCTTCCCCTGTGAAACTAGAAGCAAACTTCCCAATAAGCAATGGGAATGTGGCAGAAGCTCTAAATAAAACATGGACACTGAACATGGAGAACAGGCTTCTGCACCAGCACTGCTACTGGAAGCACTACAAACAGCACCTTTCTGCTGACTTACTGCTCCAAACTGCAAGGCAGGAGGAGAAGCTGAGGACATCCATTTTTCGTTTTTTTTTTTTTTACTTTAAAAAGAGAAAATGTTCCACGCATTTTACCAACATTTAACCAACATTTAAGGTCTTTGACTTTAAATGAATCTGAGAGGTTCAGACTAACAGGCTGCCATATTGTCCCCTCCAGGACATCACAACATCCCTGGCAGCAGGGCTGACAACACTAGAGGAGCTGCTGCCAGGCACAGAGGCAAGCTTAGAAACCTGAACACCCTTGGCTAGAATTTAAAGTCTAAACACTCCGTACCGCCCCAAAAATACATGCAAACATTTGGCCATTCTGCCACATAGCAACAGTAAAATCACTTTTCCCTCTGCTTACTTGAGAGCATGCTTAACTTTCAAATCAGCACAAATAGTAAGCTCAGTTATGGCAGAAAAAAAATTTATGGGATGGGGTAACCTGGCAGAGTGTGCTGCAGCAGCCTGTGGAAAGCAATACCCCATGAGGTCTGGCAGCAGATCAAGGGCAGTCACTTCAGTTGCTTTTCAGATTATATAGCTTTGTGAAATTATTTTGGTAATATTCAGCCTTCTAAAAACCTCTCTATGGAAAGTGGTCTTTTCCAGTCCCTTATTGTTGAGCTCTTACCCACCAGTGCACAATGTGCTACTGTAGTTGTGCTGGCTACCATGCCAGCAGCACAGTAGTGGTACATGCTGCTGAACCAATGAGACCAGCCCAGAACACGAGGAATGTCTCCCTTTCCAGCCTCCTCTTTAATTTTAGTGCACACACAGCTCTGCTGCCAGGGCAGGCCATGCCAGGCCGATATTTGATTTGTAAACAGACACTCCAACATGCTCATCTTAGCTGCGGGCTCCAACTTATCTGCTGTTATTCCCAACTAGCATGCAGGAAAATTTCTGCATGTAACCTTACCCGCAATAGTGAACTTTCACAAGAAAAAGGCAGATAGTTCAATATATTTTGATGACCATATTAGTTTTTCCTTGAAGAGCGGAGGAAAACCCAACCCAGATTTTCCCCTTGTCACCCTCCAGTCGGGTTCTGGGGTGTTCAGGAACAAAAGCGCAATTAAGGCAGACACACTTTGCCTCTGCACACTACAACACGCACAGGGTGTGTCCTCTTTATGGCTAATAAAGGCTCTCATGCTTTCCAATATGATAAAGGAATCACCTCAGGGTTAACGCTCTGAAAATACAAACAGATGGTGACAAGGAAACATGCAAACCTTTATTCCTTGCATTGTCTCCCACCAGGACAATACAGGGCACCCCTTACCTCTGTCAGCAATGGCTATCCTAGAAGAGCTCCCAAAGTGCATACCAGGCATTATCAGACTTCTAGAAATTATCTTGGACCCTCCTTTTTCTGGCAGCCATTAAGATACACAGTCTTAGATATCCCATTTCAGTCAACTGGAGTCTTCTACGGTTAAATTAATAAAAGGGTTCATTTAATGCTCATTTCTGTATGCTCAGAGACAGACAAGACAGATTTCACTTTCAGTTTGCCTGATATTTTTTTCCTTGACCCTTTCAGAAGAATCCTCACAAGAATGGACATTCACAAAAACGTGAGCAACCTATTTCTACATGAGAAACAGACCAGGCCTTCTGGACTGATGGACCAACTGCTCCACTCTCCATCTTTCCCTTGAAGTCATCTCAATACTAGTTTATAATGCTTTTTTTATATGGGTTTTTTTCCCCCCTTCTGCGAGTCTTGCCTAAAACTCAAGGACAAAATTTTCCTTCAGTACATTTAGAGGAACAGGGCATTGTATGTGAAAAGATCTAACATGAGATAACCAAACAGTAGCAAGCAGCTCAAGAGGCAGCAGTGGGCTTTCCAGGGGGGAATCAGAAATCATCCACTCCTCTTGTCCACCACCTCACCCCCACCTATTTTTTTTTGCAGTAGAAAAGTTACCTCCATAAGTAATTTTATTCCAATATCTAGCTAACAGAAATTCTAATATGGCACTAATAGAGAACCTAAGTCTCTGAACAACAATGCCTCTAAGAAATGGTGTCCCTTACTGTTTTGGTTGCATTGAAATTCCCATTAAAATCTTCAGTGCTTGTGGTATTTTTATATCTTCAGACAAGAAATGAAGAAATAATAACTCAAGAGTTCTCTGTCCAAATTCTGGGAGAAGGAAGCCTGATTTATCTGCACTCTTGACTACATCTGTGACTACATGCTACATAAATAATTGGTCTAATTTTTTTAAAAGCCAACAAATAAGCATTACCCACTTCCTCTCATCTGTTTCTTGTTATGGTACAGGTAACACCTTCAGCTGGCTTTTCATCACAGGAGAAATGCTAAAAGCAAGCTTTAACAAGAAAAACATGAAGCTAGTGAAGATACTTGTCGTATTAACCATGTTAATACATTCTCCTAAGTAGGACATATGGAATATTGTTCTCCTAAAAACTTCTTAAAAAAACATTCAAACTTGTTTCGGAAGTTGACAGACGTAAGTCTAAGTAAATCCATCCTCAGGATAACTTTAAAAATTTGTTCACAGAAGTGGTCCAGCCCCCCATTTCTCTCCACACTCCTGCAAAGGTCTTCACTGCTACTGCTACAGATGTGGATTGCAGCTGCTTGTGCTTGAATGCATGCAGCTGACTATATACTTTTTCTAGAAGTTAAAATAGCTCCCTTCTACTGTGTACAAATGCATATCTGCACACACAACATACTATACATATTCATTCATATCCCTCCTACTTGCAGGAGAGCAGGACTCAGCATAGAAGAGCAAGCTGACTTGAGAAGCTGCTTCAGGCATAAAAATATAGGTTGTGGGATGTGTTCACAGCATATACATCTCAAAGAACTTTGCACAGCATTAGCATAGGATGAATATTGGTCACTTCAGTCACAAATGGTTCATTTAAAATTGACATAATCAGTCTGGTAGGACATATGGAATACTGTTTACTGAATGCAGCACCTTGTCATACCACTGTGTTTATTATGATAAATACAGTTCAAGTTGACCTCCCAAAGGTATTCATAACTACATACTCCTCAAGCAAAACAAAAAAAATATGACTAGAACTCACATCAGCAGCTGAGAGCAGGTCTACCAGGGACAGTTTTACAACACCAAAAATTACTAATTTAGGGAAAGATCTACAGTAGCCTTACAGTACACAGTAGGCTTCGTGTGTATCTTCTTATAAGACAGAAGCCCTGTACTCTGAGACCTGAATTCCATACTTCGGACACGTACACACCCTGCACATGTGATCCCTTATCTTAGCATTCAAGCACCGGTGGTGTTTTCCCTGCACACACTATTTCAAAGAGGACAATGCCAACATGGACATACAAAGTTGCATGCAAAAATCATTGGCTTAAAGTTCAAATGCTTTCACTGGCCTTAAGTATCTGCTGAAGTCCAGCCAATCCAACCACCAATGTTCATGCCACAATAGGACTGTAGCTGAAGACCAGATCTAGACCTTGCCCCATGACAACTGCAGCTACCTGATGTCAGAACCAAGCCTAGTCTGATGCATTAGACTGAAGTTGGTTTTGACTTTTGGTGGGGCCCCCAAAGTCTGTAAACAGCTATATGGAACACCATCACTAGAGATATTCAAGGTCTAAACAATTCATTTCACCCAGTATAAGGTACAATCATTACACCTCAGCAATTTCAAGACAACCTTTGTATCTGTATGACTGGAGTATAGATGGCTTTTAGACACTCACCACTACAGATACCCATCTCATATCACCACAGATTTTATTCTTACTAAGACTTCTACCATTTCACAACAGGTACTAAAACATTTTATGCACTTGAAGACTTATCTTCATGAAATGCAGCAGAAAGGCTTAATGACACCTTAGGTCTTCCCTGGTCAGATTTTACTTCTCCTGCTGGAGTTACCCTCAAAGTTGTCCACATCCTTCTTACAATGGCACCCAAAGAGCAAACACAGGCCTCAAGAGAGACACTTGGGTAAAGAGATTAACATGACAGAAGCAGCAGAGAGGAGAATGTTCATCTCAAATGAGGTGGCAGTGTAAAGTAAAGGGAAATACCTACAGCCACTCCACTCAGCACTGGGAAAATATCATCTGTTAAATCTCTTGTCTCTACAAATATAATTTGATATATCAGTAGGTAGTGTAGAATAAGCCTATATTCATCAAATCCTTGAATAAATTTCACTTTTAAATCATCCAAGATACTCCAGAAAGTGAATGTTTAGATTCTGCACTTCATCATTCTCTATTGCTTTAGAAACCATATCAAGGTGTTTGCAAGCTCCTTAGTTTTGTTCTCAGTTTGAGCCAACTATGAAGTGCAAGTTACGCAGCATTAAAAGACAGAAATGGGGTCATAAAGCAAAACATCATTTGTTAATATAAATCTGTACATGAGTGCATAGGCACAAAACATTATCATTCATCTTTTATACAGTTCACATGCTGAGGAACAAATATGTACAGCTGTGTAAACTCACTCACCCTTCAAATACAAAATACATAAGGAAAAAAGCAGTATTGCAAGCATTTATTTTTTCTCCCCTTTAGTTTTTCCAAATCTACTTTCTACTGTGTTCTTAAATGGAAATTAAAAGCATTGTAGAAGTATCAAATAGGTGTGCAGAGATTTGAAGCAAAGGGAAAACAAAGCTCTAGAGCTGGTAGATGCTAAGATCACATGGAGCTGGTTGCAGCTGTAAATAGAAGAAGTTAATGAAGGTTTGGTTTAGGGGTTTGGAGGCTTTTTTTTACATATAATTTTTTGCCTTTAAAAAAAGTCAATAAATATGGCAATGGGAACTGGTCATTAAAAGCCTAGCAGTCAGAGTAGTGCAGAACAGCAAGTGACAACATGGGAACTACTTACCACTTGTGGCAGTGCCATGAACACAACAGGTGACAACCTTAGTTTGTAACAGTGGCACATCAGGATGCAATAGCACAAACTACAAAATCTCCCAATGCTTAGCCATAATCAGCTTTGAAAAATAAAGTTGTTAATCAATTTCCTTTAAAAGGTTTGAAGAAAAACTTGCAATTCCAGCTTCAAAGCTACAAAAAGGTTTAACTGCAATATGTAAGTACATGACACCAGCACATGACTCCCAAGAAGTGCTATGAGCATACCAGGCAGGAAACTATCTGTATGCCTTTCCTTCATTTGTTACACCATGAAGAGCAGTCATCGGTCACGCTAAACCTTTCAATTAAACAGTAATTTTCTAACCATTACAGAGAAGACAAATGGTTCAAGTTCTGGAGTTACCAACTGCAAGCTTAACTAGAACCATAATTACAAAATTCCAAGTGATAAATTATGCATGGAGAGGCTGAAATATTCTGGTTTCTTGTGTAAAATACAATCGCCTCTTCACACTAGCCAATAATAACAAAAGCTGAACAAATGTTCCATTGTATATACCTCTAAACTACCCTATGCAAGTATAAGTTGCCTTGTAGCAGCGATTACAAACCACCAATCAGTTCCAAAAAAGCACACAGTTTTCTAACTTGAATGTCAAAACTGAAATTCCTTAATCCAGAACAACTCAGCCAGCAGAACAGCTGAGTGCCCCTGCCCTTCCCAGCAGAGATAGCAAATATTCTAGATCCTCAAAAGCGTGTCCAGTCTTACTTATCGGCTTTAGAAAATCAAACCCTCACAACAAGTATATTGGGTTGGTTTTTTTTTCCAATGTCAGCTGCTAGGTAAAGAAAGATGCACAGTTCTCTACCAGGCATCACCAAGAAGAATTGTAACTATGCAAACTTCAAATATGTAGGCAACTATATGAACAGCACTCATGCACAGCTCCAAATCTAATAATGAACACACAGTTGTAAATCTGGTATGAACCAGACCATGTGAGGATACGGCCATCTGTGTAATGACTGCAACGCACGTTACTGGTGCGGCGTGTAATGTTCTTCCCTCATTAAAAACACCAGCACAAAACCATATATGTGAAGCACATGCCTGTTTACAACAATAACTTCCCCAGAAAAGCTCAAAAGACCGCAAAGCTGGCGACAAGATAGTGCAGTTCAGCCTCACACAGCTGTGTGAAGTGTCATGAAAATGAGCTCATGCCCTGCAACGCCTGTCCGTGCTGAGGAGGCTGCAGTCCCAGAACACACGAGCAAAACCAGACCCCACGGCTTCCCACATAGGAATGCCTGGGAGTGGCTGCAGCAGGAAGAGCTGCCCTTTGCCCGTGCACCTCTGAGCAGAGTGGGCATGTGAGCAGCAAGAACAGAGAGGCTGCCTTGTAACCACGAGAGAAGAGGGAGAAAGCCTAAGGTGGGAGCCAGATGTGCACCTGCAGCAGCCCACATTCTCCTGCACCGAGGCTCCGCACTGCAGCTCTGGCCAAGCCAGGGGCATCTGATGCCAAGAGCCATTGCAGATGGTAACAGTGGGGTGAAAGGCTGGAGAGGCTGGCTGGCCACGAACCTCATCAAGTGAGTTCAGCCATCGCTTACAAAGCTCTGCAGCCACTCCAGCAGGGGTGTCAACCTGTTGGGTCCCAACAGAGGAAGCCCTTTCATGCTTAGATTAATTTTTTTTAAGCTGTGTTTCTTCTCTTTTTAGATTGTTGATTATGAGCTGTAAAAGACTGCAGTGAATTATATATTTTCATGCATCATGAGTCACGTTCCTCCCCTTTTCTTTGTCCCAGTCATACGCCGTTTCTGCGTCTGATTCAAAAATGCAGGGACATGCATTTCTCTCGTACAACAGGGTTTTCAGAATTATTCATGATTTAGAAATGCACAGCTTAATTTGTACTGTTTTACAGCCTGGTCTCTGTCTTTTAATGCCGTGTAACTTGTTCTTTATAGTGGCTCAAGCTGGGAAAGAAACTAAGCGCAGCTTGCAAACTCCTCAGTTCTGCTTCTAAAGCAATAGAGAATGATGAAGTACAGAGACTAAACATTCATTTTCTCAAGGATCTCTGATTATTTTAAAGTGAAAGTCACTCAAGGGTTTCATGGATATAAGCATTAAGGAATTCCATGTAACACTAAAGTTTGGTACAAGGCAGGATGCAGTGCAAGACCTAAGAGCTATTCTGTTTGAAAGGGCAATCACTTCAGCATAACCCAGATTATATTTGCAGAGCCAAGGCTCCCTGCCCAGCACTGAGCCTCTGGGCTTTTCCTCTACCTGGCTAGTCCCATCAGGTCTTTCCCCACAGCACTGGTTGCTCTCCATGTGCCACCACTTGAAAAAAACACACAAACTGCTTTGAGGGCATCTGCAGCACAGGAGGGAGAGCCCTCCAAAGCCCACAAAATATGACCTGCAAGAAACAACTGAAAGACTTGCAGTCATACCAGCTACAAGAGAAAGGCCTGAGGGAAGTCTCAAGCCTGTGGATGTGTATGAGGGAGTGGAGAGAGATGGGGCACAAGGAATTTCTCCACACAGAGCAGTGGATCTGCTGAGTTGTAAGCTGGCTACAACTACACCAAGAGAACAGGAGGCTGATTAGCAAGGCCAAATGAGGAGGACGTAACATCCACTGCTGCTCTCTCATCAGTACCAACAGCACCAACCTAGCAAAGCAAAGCCCTGCCCTACCAAAATCAGTGCTCACTCCCATCTCTCACACCTTCACAGGCTGTCCCTGGCCCACGGTGCTGCTTGCTCAGCCAGGCCCGCTCCCCACACGCGGTTCTCTGCTGCTGCAGAGTTTTCAGGGCTGCCAGACCAACGCGTTTCCACTTCCTGGGCTGGGGGGTGAACCGAGTCCTTGCTCACACAGCGACCACGCCCAGCACTCTTCCCGGCTCAGAGCCGGCTTTGCCTGCCCCATCCTCACACCGCTGGCACAGAACGTGACACAGGCACGCGGGGGGGACAGTCTGGGGCAAACCCACCCATTTGTGTTGGGCAGCAGACATAAAGACACACAGACTATTGTAAGCTCTTACTGTAAAGGTAAAGCAGGGGGCAAAAGGAAGCAGGGAAGGAAGGAAGCTACATTAAGCTTACAGTTAGTTAAAATAAATCTATTTTCCCCTCCCCTCCCCTTCCCCCTGGCCTCACATACCCAGCTCTAAACATCCCCCTTCCCACTCCCAGCACAGAGAGTTTTCTCTCAAGGTCAGGCTCCAAATGCAGGCTTTGTGCTTCAACCAGGCTGTGCTCTGAGGAATCTCTTCCTGAATGACCAGTGGGAAACACCACATGGTGTCACAGCACACGGATCCAAAGCACAAGTTTTGTGGAACACATCTGAGAGAAGTACAGCAACCTTCACATGGTGCACCCAGAGTCACACCGGTAAAACAGCGTGAAATGCTTTCAGGGGCTTAACTAGTTCAGCTTTTTTGGAAGAAAGGTATGACAAAAGCACAGTCAAAAATAGACCTGCTTTGGCTAATATAACTGATTATTCTTTTAACAAGGTCTCAACCACATCTGAAGTAGTTTCAGTAATGGTGTCAACAACCAGTACAAAAGAAAGCAATGTGACTTCACAAGTGAAATAAATGCTTAAAATACTCAGTAAAGCACAAATATCATAAAAGGCACAGATGCTTTAAAAAGGCCAAAACCCATCTCTGCTCTCAGTGACATTATAAAAAGTTACTGAGAGCATTACAGATATGCTGCCTAACTTTACTCATACACAGAACAAATAAATTTGGAAGCTCTATGTATTAGATTAGGACACAAAAAAAACCCACCCCAGAACATCTGAGTGAAAACGTGCCCATTCAAATGACTGCTTAAATAGGGAAGCAACTCTTTAGACAACTAAGAAGCCTGCGAGTTTGTAGCAATGTCAAACTGCCCTATTTTTAGCATTGTGTGTCAAGGGCACATGCCTAGAAAGCGCTTTCACTGCTTCAGCAGTTTACAGGAAAAACAAGGTAGACAAGCACATGCTTATTTACAGACAGATGAGCCCAAATCTTGTGTGTGAATAATCACATGGGACTGCTTCAGTTTTACAGGGTGACTCACTGGGGCAGCATCGGGGCTCCTGACACAGCCCCAGAGCTCAACGCTAGGGGAAGGAAATGGCTGCATAGCACTCAAAATCCTGAAGCAGCTCAAGAGGGGCTGGGCAGTAAACTGAAAGCTAATGGACTACATTAATTTTTTTCAAGTGAAAACTAAATATTTCAGATAGGCAAGAATGATTAAGGGTCTGCAAAATAAAAAAAAAAAAATGAACTGTTGTCAAAGGCCTTGCATTCCCCACTGGTTTTCTATTTTAGTTTCTACGTATGACTAATTTTCAAACTTTTCAGTACCTCTAGCCTCAGCTGTTCAAAAATACCCAGAAAAATGTTTCATCAGTAGATGAAAGCCTGTACAGCCATCTAAAGGAAGCAAGAAGCCTTAATCCTGACCACCATTTCTAGTGTTATTCGATACTTCCAAAACTTGAATACGGTGCATAACACCATAAAGTCATGCTTACCTGGTCGCTTTCATTTGCGAATAGAACTAGTTATCAAAAAATGAAATTTTTACCAATACAGATAAGGCTTGACCGTCTGCTTTCAATCAACACCTATATACCTGCTACTGTCTCTAGCCACTGTCACAGACAAATCTGCTGCATTTTCCACTATCAAGCGTCCTTTATTTGAAATATTGTCTGAGTAGTTTCAAGCAAATTCTTCACTGTGAGGCAGCGGCAGACTCACTGAGTATCCTTATGCTTAGCTAATAAGTTCTGCAGTGAGGAAGACAACAAAGACTAAAATATGTGTAATTCCAGAAAATTGAATATAAATTCCTTCTTTCTCCACTCTAGTGGCATGGGGCCACAAGAGCTGTTCTTCGGCCATCTACAAGCAATTAAACAAATCTTTGACCAGCAGTCAGATCAGATCTCCAAATCTTCACCAGCTGAGTCAGAAAGCTAGTACAGCCATATGCAAAAGAACAGAACAACTGTGAAGCAGTGCATTGTCTGAAACACTGCAATAAACAAATGAAATAAAATTTTAATAAGGCAAATGTATAACCAGGACAAGCAGCATTCTACCTAAGATTACAGAAGGGTTTCTGTACCCAAAAGTTTTATTCTTTAAAGTTATGTGTGTGCCTATCCCACCAAAAAACCTTGCCATTTAGTATGTGGTCCATAGCACCCTCAACAGGTTTGTAAGGAATAGAAATACTAGAGCAGGTACTAATTAACATTACTAACTAATTAGTCCATGGCATGCTCTGCTCATTCTGAACACAAAGATGAAGATTAGTTGCCATGTGCTTTCCAGAGCCCTAGTGGAAGAAGCCATTCAGCTGTTACAGGACTGAAGTCAGAAATTTGAAGAAAAACAAATAGAACCTAAGTCAGTTTACTTGAATTTTCTAATTGCATAGAAAAATCTTCACAACTACACTGACTTCAACACCCATTTTCACTAGTTTGACAAACTACTTTAAGTTCTGTGTGAGGAAACTTAACAGAACTTTCAAGAGTGTCTTCTTTTCAAACTCTCATAGATAATGAAACATTTAAGTGCTGCAGACCAGCATGGTCCACAGACTACAGGTACTCCAACAGCAACTACATGTAACAACTACATCCAGTGTTATCCATACAGAGTTCAGGAAAGAAGACAAGGTCAACTAGCAAACAGGTCAGAAGGCAGGAGTGGATGGCACAAGGTGTGGTCAGACATTGCTCTGAACGGTTACCAGAATGACAGTGTTGCTTTAACAGCTTCATATGGCCTTGGCTGCTGTGACTGATGTGCAAACTGTGCTGTTCTTAGGACAGTAAACAGGGATAGCAAAGGATCACTGTGTAAAATTGCTGTTGCCAGCAAAGCAAGCAAACAAGTACAACTTGGGATTGGGGGGAAGAGGGGAGAGGGCGGGGGGAAGTTGAGAGACACTTGCATCTCTTTTTGGCTGCATTAGTAAATAAGGTGCCAAGCAACATAAATCCCACTAATTTTCCATAGGAACAGATGTTTGCTTAACACTACCTCACTTTCAACACCTGCTCACAGAGAATACATCACACAAAACATGCTGCTAAAAAAATAAGGGAAAACAGAATAAAACAAGACATTTCCAAGTTACTGTGTCTGGATAAGCAAAGTAGGATGTGGACCTAATCCCTATATTACAGCTTCTCTCCTAAATATGATTGTACTCCTGTGCTACTACTCAGGTGATCTGTATAAACCACAGGTTACATTTTCACAAACTAGCCCAGTGTGACTGCTTTGTGAGCATCCACACAAATGAAGTTTGTAGTGTTCCACTCTAAAGCTTTTTGGATGTTCTACTGCTGAAAAATTACCCAGCTAAACTCTACAGCCCAGGGGTGAAGGGTGCAGGTAATCTGCCCTCCAAGCCCAAGCAATTACTAACTGGGTTGCTATATGTTGACCTCAAACCCTTGATCTCAGGTACTGCATGTGGCTACCTTTGCCCTTCCCTCACTCCCAATCATGCAAAGCACAAATCATGTCACCCCAGGTCACCTTTAACCCTCAGTTCCAATCCCACAGCAGCAAGGTCTGCCTGCACCACTAGCCCTCCAGCTCTGACCCTCTGGGACTGTCTTGCCCAAACAGGGCTTTGCACATGGGATCCCAATTGATCAGTGCTGCACTCTGTAGGGAAGGGGACCAGGGACAGCAGGTGACACTCAGGGAAGAGAAGCAGCAGTGAAGGGGAAAAGCATCAGGAAAGTAAAAAAAAAAAAAAAAAAAGAAAGAAAAAAGAAAAGAAAAAAGTAATAGGAAATAGGCATATAATTGCATAAATCTGAAGGCATCAAGGTTATGCTCAGGGTTGTTTATCACTTTGCCTCACACTATAAAGTAAGTAAAATTCTTCATTCTGAATTAATTTGCCTAAAATGAAAGCAAATATTGTTTTAAAAGAACTAAATACAAAATGCAACAACCTTTCATTGGCAGCTGTTAAAACTGTATCACACCAACTGTCCACCAAGTCAATAGCTTGTTTATAAATCACAGTTCAGTGTTTCTAATCTAACAGCAGTAATATACTACAGTGTTATTCAAGGCAAGTGTTTTATTTTAAAACCTCAGTTAATAATTCTAATTCTTCATTGAAAGTATTCTGAAACAGTGGTTGCCTTTTTTTTTTTTCAGATGAGCAGAGGGTCTGACAGAAGGATCATCCAAAATCATGTACATCTTTTAGATAATGGAAAAGAACTATGGATTTCAAGACCTGATTATACATACATGAAGAGGCAAGGCTGAGAAAAGCAGACTGGTTTAGAACCTCCCACGAGTCACTGAATTTGGAGTTCCCGTTACTTTAAGCCCAGCCTATCTTTAGAATTAAGTTCTGCTAATTGGAAGATGTAAAGGCAACAATATTACTAAGAGACACACTGCTCAAGTGCAGAAAATACCTCCATTGGTTGTTTTTCCTGCAACTCCATGCATAGACAAGTTTTTGTAGTAAAATTGACAGGTAATGACGCTTCTCAGAAATTTAAATATATTCTTTTTTTATCAGTGTAACTTAGTTCTTATGTTCATGCACATTTTAGGAGGCATGCATACTGTTTTTAAGTCCAATACTCTCAGTGAAGTGCTAAATAAAACACAGTGATTTATATAACTAATCATAAAAAGAAGCCTCACCCTGAAAAACTAGTATATAAGAAAAGATAGAGAGCTGTAAGTCTTCTAAAGCTTAATAACTGCTAAACTTATTCTTCTTAAGGTTACTACCAGTGTTCAAGAAGAAGAATTTTCCTGCCTATAATGGAATTGGCCAGCCAAGGATCACTGAGGTGACATACTTAAGAAGTTAGAATTATACTGGGTTTTAATCATAACTTCAATACAGTAACAGGATATGATCTGGTAATGTAACAAGTAACACAATTTACCATCATTTTAACATCAGCTTAATTGTAGCCCTTCTTTAAAGTTGTACCTTTGCCCATAGTTAGCTTTCCTGGCATGAACATTTCCCAGTTTGCTGCCACTGTATTAAAGGCAAAAAGAAAACCATCGAGGTAGGCAATCACAGTTATGCAGTAGAGAACTGTTAGGATTCCACTGAAAGTAAATCCCAAAATAACTTTAAAAAAAAAACAAACCCACACATAAAAATAGCTCTCACACAAACAACCAAGTTTCATTTTTACTATACTTCTTTTAAACCATTAATGAGTCATCACTTAAATCACTAGCTATGTTTGTAAAGAATTATTCACACAGTAAACTAGAATTCATAAAATGAAATTGTATACATTTCCTATACAATCTTTTTTCCTTCTTTAAACTAATTAGAGACACAGGAATTCACTGATTTGCAGGGGGGATGTGCTAATTTTTTTTTTTTTTAAATTAGCATTTTGAAGTGTATTTACCACAGAAGTTGTGTTTCACCTCATAGCAAAAGCTCAATGTCTCCTACTTACTTAGCCTACACAAAATTTTTCCCCTTTACCAGAAGGGTTTTCCACCAAAAATGAGCCCAAGAAAGATTGTGGTGTAGCTGAACAACATAAAATGCCATTAGTGGTAAAGTTTTTGTAGGTTGTGTCATTTCATATTCTTTCCGTGCCTTCATGGGGCAGTGAAGGCTTCGTTAGAACACACTCCAAGCAAAGGCTGACTCCTACAATCACTGCCCACTTTGATTAGTCTTAATCTTAGTGGAAGCACAGCAATTTCCACTGATTGCTTGTTTGAGGGACTCACGATTTGCGCAATGTTTATTTTGGGCCATCACCGAGGGAGGGGTGCAGCCAAATGGGCAGTGTCCCAATCCAGATCACACAAAACATGGCATTCGCACTCTAGGAACATCTCAGCCTCAGCCAAACCCAGGGAGCCTGCCTGTGTCGGGAAGGGTTGCACTCGGCAAGACCCACCCAGAGGACTCCTGCAAGATGGAAACTGCATCTCCATGCCCTGGCAAGCCCCACCAACTGAAGCACAGCCCAGAGAAAGCAGGAGAGAGTGGTGTGGGCAACCTTTGTAATGAAGGATCGCAGGTTAAAGTGAGGAGCACAGGTGTCCCTCAAGTACTGTATGAAGCAGCTATGAAGAACTGTACAACACAAAGTGGACTCACCGTGAGCAAGAGGGAACACTGCACAACATGCTTCAGGAATATTTTTTAAAACCCTGTATTCCTCGCCTAAACCAAACTAGAAAATTCAAATGACAAATGCATTTACTTATGGTGGTCTTCTATCCACACACAAACTCAGATATCACTAAATGACTGAAATATGCAGGACACACATTAAAGAGCAAGTGTCCTGCTGATTCAAGCATCTCTGATGATCCCGAAACAGATTTTAATGTGGAGCATACCAATTTCAGTGCAAGCTGTATCATGGTACCTGCACCCAACAGAAAGCTGGCCCTGTGGGCTGTGTATTTTGGGTGATAGCATATGTTCTCACATTACTCAGTGATCAGTTTGATGAAGTTGCTATTAGAAATAAGAAACAAATTTAACATTCAGCTATATTCCAAAGTTACTGTATATACCCTATGTCACAAGAAAACCAAAAGGAGGAAATTATGGCTTTTGTTTTCTCACATTTCTAACTCCAATATTCTGTCTTCTTGCTCCCTGGAGTAAAGGTTTTCTCACTGATTGATTGTCAAAGTCTGGGGTGATTAACAGATTTAACAGATACCCAACAGAGGAGACAACAGCTACAATAGCATGGGACTGCAAGAAAGAGCAAAGACCATGTTAATGACCCCCTTATGGCTGCAGCTGAAGTCAAGCAGCAGGATTTCCTTAGACAGCATTGCTACATCTGGATCGCTCTCCAAGGGAAATGAAAAGCAATGCTTCTGCAAGATATTCTGCCAGATATGCCAAAGCCACAGAAGCATGCAAGAAGCAATGATGATACGAATTGAAATGCTAGTGAAAATAAAGGAGAAGTCAATGCACCCTCGCAAAATAGTTACCTCTGTTTCAGGTGACCATCATACCTTGGCAAGAAAAAACACAAGCATCACATAACACTGATCACTAGAAATTAGTTACAATCAGATGATGGGTAGTTAAGCAACACAAGCAGTGGGGTGAAAAAAGCAGTTTCATGAACACAACAAGGTAAGGGAGACCTTAAAAAGTATAAACAAGCAGTGTTATTCAGACATTTTTGAAGAGAAAATCAGTCTGCCGAACTGCAAACTAATACCTCCAGAACTTGGTTCCAGAAGTGGTTTGCAGAACAACATGATCCACAGTGAGTTCTGTACGAAACATTTGCTGTGCTGATAATGTTCATTTAATATCTGTCTTTCCCAAATTCAACTAATATTCTTCCAAAACCATAGCAGAGTATGGCTTGAGAGCAATGGATAGGGAATTAGGAGGTCTAAGCTTACTTACGGTCATTTCCCTTCTGTATATTGCATTTGGTAGATTTTTGCATACTTAATGACCATGCACAGTTGAATGAAGCTGAGTATTCTATAGGTTATAGCTTTACACACAAGATAGTCACAACAGTCTTAATTTAGGAATTTGTGTGCGTCTGATGTACATGTTGACATTTATCAAAGCTGCAAAGATTTCTGTTATGGGTTAGCACAGAATATGAAGGCTTTATATTAAGAATACCTCCTTGAGCTAGCATAATATAAAACTTCCTGGCAGTTCTGGTTATGCAGAATTTTTTTTTTTGCATTTAGAAAATTAATTCCAGTTTTCCTTAAAATTAAATAGAAGCAGAGATTTTAGACAGAATTCATAGAAAGCATCCATAAAATTGCAAGTAGTGAAGTAGTCTCTTAGTTCTAAAGTAATGTTTGCCACATCACCTACCAGGTATTTCTTATGCCTACAAACAACTGTAGTGTTTCTACAACTTTAAATAATTTTCTCACTAGAGCAAACAAAGGGATCTGAAAAACTACTTATTTTGGTGGAGCAAATACTAACAATTATACAGTTCCAACTACTTATTCCTCATACTCCCCAAAGAGAATAGGTTTAAGATTTCCCACCCCTTTGCTCTGTACATCTTCAAGCATTGCTGGAATATGTCACTGTATCCTCCAACTTTTGGCTATCAAATGATTTGGAAAGAATGACATCTTCAGCACCAGGACTACACAAAAACTGGGAAAAAATCCATGCACAGAGATTCAAAACTCTTTAGTTCAAGCTCATAAAAGACCTTCGCCATACCAATGTAACAAGACACGGGTCCCTGGCAAGGAGAATAAGATGCCCTCTGCCCCCACCCCTGTCCTGACCTTTGATGGAAGCAAAAGGCCCAGGAAAGCTGTGTGTCCTAAAAATCCCAGGAGGGCCCCTAGCACTCAGGGAATACAGCATAAGGATGTTACCATGTAGTTGCTGTGGTTAGAGCATGGAGGACAAGGAGGTGGGAGTCGAGGAAACAAAAGCATCTTCCTCCAACAGTTAGTTGAAATGAAGGAAAAAGAGCACTCTTATTTGCCAAAAAGGACAGGACCTTGGCTCACATGCTGGGAGTTTCCTTTCAAGGCAGTAAGTCTCCAGGTACAAAGCCTCACCCAATAGTTTACAAGCCTAGAACGCAATTGGGTAAATTGCCTGCTGAAAAAACACTCCAGTGTGCACCAGGACAGCTCACAGCACCTACACTCTTCTGCAAACACCAGCATTAGAAAGGTTACAAAACAGGTAAGATAATAGAAGTTTATTATTTAGCTCACTTTTTGCCCAACTCTGAGAAAGAAACCAAACTGGTGAAAAGCAAATCCTTTGCACAAGGAGGAAGACAGGGACTTCAAACGAGAGAGTAATTCATGGACAACCACAGTGGGGTTTTTTTTCAGATAAGGTCATGAAAATACTTATTAGCAGGTTTAAAGACAAACAGAGAAAAAGTTGGGTTTGGGATTGTTGTTGAATTATTTGGGTGGCAGAGGGATGTCTGGCTTTGTTTTTTAACTTTTCTTCTTTGCAGACAAAAATTGGGATTCAGCTCATGGTAAAATTTTCCTTTGCTGATTTATAGAAATACCCCTGTTCATCTGGCATCAGACTAACAGTCTGGGAAGATCTATTTAAAAGCATTTTTTAAAGTTTAAGTAACTGTGCATGAGATGTTAGAACTCAGCTAGAGACTTTAATTTTCAACCTTTTTATAATCTACGTTTTTCTTTTGCCAAGTTTAAGATGTCAAAAAGAAAAGCAGAACTAATATTCAGTATCTATAATTAACTTCTTAGACACAAATTGAATGTGATGATATCAATGTCCTGAAACTTAGTATTCAAATGATCCCTCACTTGATTATAAATTTACCATTGCCTGAATGAGAGAAAACTCTTGTGAAAGCAAGTGTGTACCTTTATCTGCTCCAATTTGATGACAAAAGATAAACACTCTTGAGAAGTATTTCTTTTTCCACATTTTCAA